>CM046812.1:42421802-42828142 GCA_025617385.1 Murraya koenigii | reverse complement strand
CAAACCGCCACCTCCACCATGGTCAACCCTCTACCACGCGCCAACCTTGCCCATCATTCAAGCTTGCTGCAAACCCTCCCAATACCCAACCATCCTCACTCAAGCAATGCCCACCTAATCCCTACCCCAACCCACTGCCTTCCTCACTCAACAAACCCCCACTTGCCATGCAGATCCTCGAGCACATCCCAAGACCATCCCACCCCTACCACCACCTCCCGCGAACTCACCCAAAACCACCAAACCCGAGGCACCCCCACAACCGAGCCAAACCCATCAACTCATCCAACCCAATCCACTGGCTTCAACCCTCAACGAATCAACTACAGCACATGCATCAACGGCCATTTCCTGCCTCACCCCATCACAGCCCACCACCTCCCGCGAACTTTCCCGATGTCCGTCCAACCCCATGCTACCTCAAACTCACTATGAAACTCCCCCACACACCAAACCCGAATGTCCAAGATCCACATCTCATGACTACCACATCGGCATTCACGGCCAATCAACCCCACCCATCGACCGGCCCTCCACCCTCTCAACCTCCCATGGCCACTGCAACTCACCCCACATCCGAAACCATGAATCCCCACCCTCAAAACACCAACCCGCCCACCCACCCATGCCCTCCTAGCCGCCTCCCAGCCGCCATGAGTAGCTTTCTCCAACGCCCAGCACCACCTGCCAACCCACCGTGAGCCACTGTCGTCTAAGCAGAACGTCCGCACGCCTCAAAGTTGCTCTTCCACAACCATGGTTCTGTAGGCCACCGCCACCCTCCTCTAGCAACATAAGAAACATATCCCTTCCCACTCCAAAAACCCTAACCCTAGTGTTTACCCTAACCCAACTAAACAAGCCTCCAATCCCAAATTCCAAAGACACTTACCTCAATCATCTAAACCCATTCACTTAAATCAAGCCCAAAAAGAATTTCCAGCCCAACAACTTAAACCCACTAACTTACCCTCAATCATCCAAACCCATTTACTTAAATCAAGCCCAAAAGAAATTCCAGCCTCAACAACTTAAACCCACTACCTTTAGTGAAGCCCAATTCCAAAACCAGCCCATACCTCCCAAGCCCAAATCCATAAATCCATAACCCTTAACCCAATTTCCACCACCCATGTCCTAAACCCGAAACCTACCTATTCTTCCATTGTCAACCCTGCCTCTCCTCGACCCCGATGCCTCCTACTCAAAAATCTTTCCTGATGTCGCTTCGTGGCATCTTGACTCTGAGATTCCTTTTAAACCCAAGATCTCTCCAACATGGGGAACCAGACCATCATCTTTCACCTCGTGAGATCACGGCCATGGCTCAACCATTCAGACTCTCTCTCGTTGGTAAGTTTTCCTTCGCCGCCCTTCTACGGACATCATTAGAAAATTTTTGTTTCACCTGGCCTTAAAGGAAGCTCCCAGATTTCTCTCCCGACAACCCACACATCCCTCATTAAGTTATCTACTGAGGAGGATTACTCTCGATTTGGTCATGCGACAATCGTGGTAACGCTAATGGTCGTGGCATGCGATATTCAAGTGGAGTAAGGATTTCACTGCTCCATGGAGTTCCAATTGTTCCCGTCCTGGTATCCTTACCTTACCCACCGTGCACTTTATTCATCGCAACCGCCTTTACTCCATTGTCGCCGCCATCTAGCACTCCTCACTTGGCCCACCACGCCCACCGCCTCCATCAATAGACCATCCGTGGGCTCGTGGTTTTAATCGAGTATGACATTCTCGAGGCCTCTTGTTCCACCTGATCCTGATCGGAGAGGGGACCTGTGATTCCGCAAAGTGTTGTCTTCGAGAAGGTGCCCGATTATTGTACCAAGATGTTCAGCATCTCTGCATTCTCATGGAGGCTTGTTTCGTCACTAATCCAAGTATCCGCAAGGTACAACCCCGAGCCTCACACCACGCCTCCTCACCGACGGCACGCCCACTTCTCCTCCCATCGCTCAAGACGCAGTGATTTCCGATCACTGCACTCCATAAGCCCCATCTGGTGTATCCCCACCCCAGTGAGCGAGGAGGTCCAGCGCTTGAGTCCCGACAGTGGCGCTTGTCCGTGCACGCATTCTCCTGACCCGCTTTTCAGCTTGATACGTATGATAGATCCGACGACATTCTTCATGATAACACCATTTTACTTGAGCCCAATCGAGGATATCGAGGGCCACCTGTGGAGCCTCTCATGTGGTCTCGTCCCCCGAGGATGTGCCTTCCGACTTGTGCACCTTACATGTGGATTCAACACCCACTCCATCTGACAATCACTGCGGTGGTGCTCATGGTATATCGAGGGATGACTTCACCGACCTGGACATTGATCCTAGTAGTGAGGACTCCCGAGGAGATGATGCACCACTTCTTCACCGATCCCGACTGTGGCTAGACACCCTCTTCCTCCCGACGCGTGATTGATAGTTTAGCCGCAGAGAGGGTTTCCACTCTCCGCATGATTTCACCACCGCTATTCCGCAAGAAACACTGGTCAACAGAAACCATGGACGCTTCCCGCCCCTCCCTACTTGATGATTAGTTCCATTATATGGAACATCTGGGATTAGTAAGGCCCCCACTGTCTCGCTGCTTGAGGAAGCTTATCCGCCACAACCAGACACTTTTATTTGTATTCCTGAGCCTTTTCTTTGTTCCTGACAGACCTGAGGCTACCCAGATTCGCCCTGGGATGGACCATGTCAGATCCTCCCACCTGGAAGATTTGGTTTTCTGGCTACTCCGCTACCTTGGATATTGTCGAGGATGCGGATGTGTCCTTCATTGCCGAGTTAGTCACTCTCTTCTCTACTCCTGCTTTTATTTCTTTGTTTATGCCACCTGCTCTATCCTTGTTCTGGAGGAGTCTGGGATGCCCTTCACGCTTTTGCCGATAATCTTGACAATCCTTGATGGCTCTGGGGTGACTTTAATGTTGTCCAATCTTTATCTCGAGATCTCCGCGGCCATATTCGGACTCAAACCGCTATCGATGCCTTTAATTTTGCTTTTATTGATCGTGGTTCGGAGGATGCCGGTTTTCTGGGAGTCCCAGATACTCGGACTAATGGTCGACTCCGCACGCCCTGGATAGGGTGGTTTGCAATCCCAGTGGTCCAGGCTCTTCTACCTTAAAAGTCACCCACCCCAACCGCGACCGCCCGATCATTTGCCTCTCCTCATTGCTCTTGATTGGCTCTCGACTGCCGTCCGGCCTGCTTCTGTGTTCTTACACCTCGTGGCTTAATCATCCGATTTCATGGACACCGCTCTGCAGCCTTGGTCCCGACCCTGCCCCTGCAATGGATGCGGGCCTTCAAGCAGGCTAGTGCGGCCTGGTCGCGGCCTCGAAAGCTCTGAACAAAGATGTTTTCAAGAACACCGTAGATGGGGTTAGAGAGGATGAGGCTGAGGTGGCCCATCCGGGAGCACCCACTGACATTTCCTGGTCTCACTGAGGATAGATCCGCTTGTTCCGAGGCTAGTGGCTCTACCGCTACGCGCCTTATCCAACGAGGAGACTTTTCTTAGACATGCCTCCCAGTGTCGATGGGTCCCGGAGGGGACTCCAACACCCGCCTTTTCATGCGATGGCCGTGAAGACGCCAAGATTGTTTTGTCTCATAGATCCAGCCAAGACCCTCTCGGCTTTCCCGAGTCTCAGAGATTGCGACTCTACTGCTCGGCTCTTCCGAACTTACTCGCCGGTGATTCCAAATCTGCCTCACTCTCATGATTTTTCCGGTATTCCGAGATTAGTTTCCCACGAGGACGAGGACCGACCTTGTAGGATTCCCCGATATGGATGAGATCTCAGAGAGCTGCTTTCCATCGACCCGCTCAACGATCCCGGGCCCGATGGTTCTCAGAGTAAATTTCACTGTGCATGTCGGATTTTATTTCATAGTGATTTGTTGGCTACCGTGACTGGATTTCTTCACAGTGTCTCGCCCATGCCCTGGGTTTCAACCCACCTCTCTGGTTCTCCCGCCTAAGAAGGCTTCCTCGCCTAATCTGGTCCGATTTCGCACCCATTAGTTTGTGTAATGTCAAGAGCAAGATCCTCACGAAGCTCCTCGCTGCTCGCCTCCTCACCGATCCTTCCTAGGATTATCTCGCCTTCCCGTGAGTGGTTTTGTTCCTGTAGGGTCATCCATGATAATGTTCTTCTTGTCCATGAGTCGGTTCACGATTTGAATGAAGGACCCGTGGAGTAATGTCGTGTCAGGCTTGATATGGCTAAAGCTTCACGATAAGATGTCTCGGTCCTTTGTTCTTCAGATGTCCGGCCTCCTGCCTCCCGAGCAGTGGGTTTCTCTTATCCATAGTGCCATCTCGGTCCGTGGTATTCTGCTCCGTTAATGGTACCAGCCACCGCTCTTTTAGTCCTTGGTGGCTTACTAGCAGGTGATCCCCATCCCCATGCTTATTTACAACTGTCACCGAACTCCTTCCTCGCTGCCTGACACTTTATTTGTCTTGCCCTCTATGCAAGACACCACCTCCGCCTCGATGATGGTTTCGAGATCCGAGCTTCATGGATGACATTGTTATTTTTGCTAATGGGAGCAAGTCCAAGATGCACCGCTTGATGAGCTTCCTTCACATTATCGCACTATCTCCCACAGCAGATTAATCGCACCAAGAGCAGCCTTCTATGTGGGAAGTTTGCCCTCTTCCCGTCAGCGACCATCCGCTCTCTTCATCGGTTTCCAAGCAGCATGGACCTCGCCTTTCACATACCTTGGGTGCCCTGGCCCATGTAGGGCGCCTGTGATCTGCTACTTTGATGATATGGTCGCCAAGGTCCGTAATAGATCTCCGGGTGGACTAATCGTCTGCTTTCTGGCGGCAAGCTTGTTCTTATCGTACACGTGCTTTCCTCCATGCCTCCATTTACTTCATGCCCTTAGACCGCCTCGACACCGCTGTTCATCGCCTTGAGCGCTTATTTACCCGCTTCTCCGGGCGACACCGACACTGCCTGCCAAGATTCATCGGTGTCATGGCCTCTATTTGCTACCCGATAACCGAGGGCGGCTTGGGCATTAGATCCTTTTTCGATCCGGTCGAGGCTCTCGAGCTTAAGCTCCGTGGTGTTTTCGCGACCAACGCCCTTCCGGGCTTCTTTACGAGGTCTAAACACTGCCGATCCGAGCATCCGGGATGATCTCAGCCTTGTGATCCCGCTCCTCTTTGCGCCGCTTTGTAAGATCCGGCATCACCGAACCCCACGCTCACCGGCGGATTAGATCCGGGACCGTAGCTTTGGTATGATTGTTGGCTCAACTCCTCTCCATCTGCTCACGCACAACCCCGACCGGCTTCTTCTTGCCCCTGCCTCTGCCTTTTGAGGGGCACTCAGATGGATGTGAGGTAGGTTGGAGGCCTTACTTCCACCCTCCGCTGCTGAGCAGCATCCTTTTGGTTCCTGCCTCCCGCCCCTGACGATGGTCTTGACTCGACGCGTGGACCTTTCTAATGATGGAGATTTTCTCTCGAGGACTCGCCTGGATCTTGTTCTGGACTTTAGATCTACAGATGAGGTTTGTTCTTTTATTTGGCAGAGATTGATCCCTTCCGTGGTGTCTTTCTTCCTCCGGCCACTGGATGATGCTCTCTCAGCACCCGGGCTTCTACATGGTTTCGAGATGTCTTTGCAACGGAGCCGTGGAGACTGCCTCGACACCTTTTCTTGATTGCCCTCATGTCGCATGTGTCTGGCTTTACTTTCATCGCCACTCCTGCTTAGAGTATCCCCGCTTTATCTCCCATATGCTTTACTTCTTCATTGAGACGCTGTGTTCCTCCCAACGAAGATATTCTGGTCCTCCTTCCTTGCTTCATCCTATGGCAAGTCTGAAGGTCCAAATGCCGCTCGATCTGATGCTTCTGCTCAGGTGGAGTGTTATTTTTCGTGTGATTTCCGATTTGAAGTCAGTGGCCGCTGGCTTTAAGGCGTCCCAACTCGAGGGGTCATGCAGACGCAGCCTGCAGATGGATTACTGATCATTCGCTCACCCCATAGGCCCTGCTCGTCCTGATTTCGGCTGAGACCTCCGAGGGGCGTGGTCAAACCGAGTGTGGACTTGATGCTCCTGCGGCAACCCCTGGATGTCTCGTCACCGAGGGATTTTCGTGGATCATCGTGGACTGGTCCTCGCCGCTTTCGGATTTTTCTAGACACCACCCCATCTTATTCGCAGAGATCGACTAGCAGCTTACGAGGGCCTTAAAATGGTCACCGATCTTGGTATTCCTCTCTGAGCTAGAATCGATTCCGCTACTAGCAGCTTGCTTGATCACCTCTCAAAGATCCCAGGCGATGGGAGTTCACTTACATTCTAGCTAGGATTAGAGCCCTCGCGCCACGCATCTCGATCATCATTCGCCATGTCCTCCGTGAGGCCACCACACTGCCGACTTCATGGCCAACCTGGCTTGCTCACACCTGCACTCAAGAATGGTTCCATCACCATAGTACCCTTCCCCATGGTCTTACTGGTATTCTTCTACTTGACGCGCAGGAGACTCCCTACATTAGAGATGATCTTCGCCTCATTCTTTATCCCCGAGTCTATACTATTTATCTTCTTATTTTGTTCTCAGACTGCTCATTTATTTCTTGAGGTTTTAGTCTTTGTCCCCTCCAAAGGTATTTCACTTACTTTTTATATACGTGATGTGTGGGTCCTGCTTAACCCCCACCACACCGGTGGCTTCAATAAAAAAAAAACCTTAAACCCTAAACCCTAAACCCTAAACCCTAAACCCAAACCCTAAACCAAAACCAAACTTTCCAACCTCTCTCTAACTTTCTCTCTAGAAAAATTCTCTCAACTTTTTTGTTTTTGACTAAAGCTTGAGCTTCCTGCCATGGCCTCACCCGGAGGCCTGAGAGACACCACCGCCGGCCTCCACCGCCTCAAGCACCACCACCGAATCCACCACCGGCTCCTCCTCCTCACGCCTAAGAACCAAATGACCGACCAACCATCCACTCCATCCGCCATGGTTTCCATCACAACACCATCCCACCACAACTCCATCCCACCCCAAACCGCCACCTCCACCATGGTCAACCCTCTCCCAAACAAGCCACTGCAGCCATCAGATCAACGGCCCCTCCCAAGACCATCCAGACGCGGGTTCCACCTTCTGCGATCTTACCCGACGTCCCTCCAACTCCCATGCACCCTCACTACCACGGATAAACTCCCCACCACGACAACCCAACTCACTAGCTTTCGATCCCCAAAGATCAACTGCAGTACATGCAAAGATGGTCATCTCCCAAGACCATCCAACTACAACCACCACCACCCGCAATCTCACTCCGATGCCTCCTCAACTCTAAGCTCCCTCACTGGTCACCTGAAATCTCTCCTCACTCCACAAACCCGCAAGCCCCACACCCACATCCCGTGATCTACTACATCGGCCGCCATGGCAAATCAGCCCTCCCGTCCGCCGATTCACTCACCATAAACGGCCCTCCACAACCCTCTCCACCACCCCAACTCACTCAAGACACCCTCCCACATCTCTCAACCCGTCCCTTACCCATTTTTTCTCCAACCACCGCGAAGCGGTGCAATACAACCTCCAGCCACCGCCACAGAACCCCACGCCGGTCTCCAACCTCCGCTTCAACCTTCTAGTGCTGCCAACCCAAGCTCCCATAACCATGCGGCTTGTAACAACCAACCACCACTCACCCATCTTCCTCCAACCGCCATGAGTGGTGCTAGCCATCTTCCACCACTGCCAGGAACTCCGCCTGCCACCCACCACCCTCCGCTTCAATCTCCTGAGGCCTCGAGCTAAGCTCCCACACCATGCAAGATCGCTCCCAACCACGCCTCTTGCAACATCCAACCTCTCTTAACTTTTCCAACAAACACAAACCCTAACCCTAATCCCCAAGCCCAATATCAAATTCCAGCCCATACCCCTCAAACAACTAATCCCACTTATTTTAACCAAGCCCAAAGTCAATTTCCAGCCCATATCCCTCATCCAAATTCCAAACTCCATTTTTACACAAGCCCATCCCAAAATTCCAAGCACATATACCTCCCCCAATAAGCCCAATTCTTCTATTCAAGCCCAAAATACACAAGCCCAAAACCCAAAACCACATATGCCTCTATCCTCGATCCCGACGCAGCATCCCTACCCAAAAATCTTTCCTAGATGTAGAATCGGCAACCCAGCCCTCCGCTCCTAGCTGTTTCAGAACTCTACATCGTGGTGAGCCTCATTGCTTTATTTTCTAAGGAAGAAATTCAGTGTTATGGTCGAGCCATCTCAAGCTTGCTTCAGTGGGAAGTTCTCCTTCTACAGCCATCGATGGATGCTATTCTGAAGTTCTTTGTTTCTCCTCGATCTCAAGGGAGTTCTCGATTTCGCTGCTTGATAACCCAAGATGTGCTGATCAAATTAACCATGGAGGAGGATTATTCCAGGATTTGGGTCTCGCCGTACATGGTACGCTAATGGTCGTGGCATGCGTGTTTTCAAACGGAGCACCTGATTTTCATGTTCCGCTGAATCCCCATCAGGCCTGCTTCGGTAAGTCTCCTTACTTACCTGCTCATTTTATTCATTCAAAATCGCTTTATTCTCTATTGTCGGCTATTGGTACTCCTCACAGGTTGATCACGCAACCGCTTCCTGTGAATAGACCATCCGCTGCTAGTGGTGTTGGTTGAGTATGATGTCTCGCGCCTTGTTGCCGCTAGATTTGATCAGCGAGGGAGATTCCTGCTCCGCAGTGATGTTGTTTTGAGAGGGTTCCCGCCATTGTACTACTTGTAAGCACTGGGTCACGCCGAGGGTTGTTATGTCTCAAACCCAAGTCTTCGTAAGCCTCCTCCGCCAAGGATAGTGGATGCGATCGCCCTTGACAAGTGGTAAAACCAGTGGTTCCACTGATGTGCAGCCACAGTCGCATCCAGCCTCCCAAGATGTTGTCATTCCCGATGCTCCTCCAGAGCATGTTGATGTTAGGGTTGTCGCTCCAGTGGGATAGTCCGCCATCGGGTCGACTCACTACTGGAGGATGTCCCCTCAGACGATCGTGGCCATGAGGATGGCATCTGCATGCAGGCAAAGCGATGTGTCAGGTCCTGAGTCGGCTTATAGGGATGATATCGATACCATGCACGTGAGTTTCAACACTCACAGCCCGAGATTCCGTGAGAATGGCCTCGATGGTAGTGAGGGTTGCCCTGCATTTCTCGCCCTGACATCGAGCGTAGTCTCTGAGGATCTCGGGATATGGATGATGGGAGATTCTTGACCCGATCCGGAGGATGTTCACACTCCATTACCCACTGGACGCAGCTGATTAGTGGATCGACCGACCGTGAGGACTGCCGCTCTTCCTGGGTTTTACTAGCAGTTACGGCCGCAAGACCTCGTAAGTCCTCGCTGAGGGTAGGTGTCGATCCCCACCCCAATGATTAATACCCTTATCCTGAATATTCTGGGATAAGTAAGGTCCCCACTGGTCCAATCGATCATGGAGTTGATCTCGGCTGCATAGATTGGCTCTGTGTGTGTTTTGGAGCCTTTCTTACTATTGATAGGCCGGAGAGCACCTCGGATCCGCATTAGCGATGGAGCATGGGTTTTCTTCCCACCGGGAAGATTTGGGTCTTCTGGCCTGCGCTTTTTCAGCTGGAGGTACCGCAGGATACGGGTTGGTGGTTCATTGTCTAGTTAGTCACTCTTTCTTTCCCGATCCCGAGATATGTTTCATATGTATATGCCAGCTAGCTAAGATCGTGAGAGAGGATTCATGGGATGGCCTTGTTTCTCACTGACAAATCGTGATGGCCCTTGGACGGTGGGTGGGATTTTAACGCCATGCGCCTCTCCGAGATTTCTGGCATGCCCAAACCTCGTGAGGCTATTGATGATTTTAATGTTGCTTTATTGATCGTGGCTCTGATGACGTGGGTTTTACAGTGGAGTCCTTTCACATGGACCAATGGGCCATACGGAGACTGCTGATAGTGGTCAGTGCAATGCCCAATGGCTCGGGTTCTTTCCTACATTTCGAGTTTCTCATCCGAATCGCGACCGGTTCGTGATCACCTCCCTTACTTTTATCGTGTGCTAGATTGATCGGTGGACGTCCGTCTGTGTTCCGCTTTTACATGCTTGGCTTAAGCATCCCGAGTTTCTGATGTCGCCAGCGCCTTGGGTGCTCCTCGCTATTGCTTCGGATGAGGGCTTTTCAGCAGGTTTGTCGATTGAAGCTCCGCTAAAACGTCGGAATAAGGAGGTTTTTGTAATGTATTTGATAGTGGTTAGAGAGGCCGAGGAGGAGGTTGCTCCTGAGAGAGGCCCAAGATGATCTATCCTGGCTCAACCGATGATCGTGGTGGTTTTTCTCGAGGCTCGAGTCCGACCGCAAAGATGCAAGCATCGCGTGAGGAGGTTTTTACTAGCAGCAATGAGTGTACGCTGGTTGTGAAGTGGATGCCAACACCCTGCTCTTCCATGCTATGATCTCTAAGAAGCAGCTGGCTCTTTCATGTCCATCTGACATGTGACGACTCGCCTCGCGATGGATCACCGAGCCCACCGCTATGGCCGAGTCTCATGGTGGATTACTTCTGTGGTCTCTAACGGGAGGTCCCAGCCGCCTCAGCCCCTGATTTTGATTTTATCCCTTCTCCGGGTCACTGGCTGAGGACGATGTGGATTTATGTAGTGGAGTCCGATATGGAGGAGTTACTGCAGTGGTCTTTTCTATCGATGCGCATAGGCCCCGGTCCCGATGGGTTCCGCAAGAGGTTCTATCGTGCATGCCGGGATGTGATTTCACCGACTTGTCGGTCACTGCTCATGATTACTTTGGTTCCGCTATGCCTAGGGGTTTCCGTGAGCACTCTTTGGTTTTTCTTCCAAGCAGGACTCTCCAGCCTCGGCTGATTTTCGCCAATCAGCTAGGTAACGTGAGCAATAAGGTTTTAACTAAATTGCTCACATGCTGACCGACACCGTGGTTGCCTCAGATTATTTCTCCATCGCAGAGTGGTTTTGTGCCCGGTAGAGCATCTCATGATAATGTGTTGTTGGTACAGTGAGCTTGTGCATGATCTTAGTCGTCGCACCCGAGGGCGAACGTGGTTCCAAGTCGATATGGCTAAGGCTTATGATCGGATGTCATGGTCCTTTGTTCTCCGGGATGTCGAGGTGCTTTGGCTTCTCGTGAGCAGCGGATTTCTTTAGTCCTGAGGGCTATTTATGGACCTTGGTTTTCTCAGTGCTTGTTAACGGTGTCACCCACTGGTTTTTTCGGCCTCATGGTGGTCTCGCCAGTATGATCCACTGTCTCCTAGCTTATTCATTATCGTCACCGAGTTTCTATCTAGAGGCTCTGATCGCTTGTACTCTTCGCGACCCCTCCGTGAGATATTGCTCGTCTCGGTTGTCTTCCCATCTCCCATTTGAGTTTTGCGTATGATATTGTTATTTTTGAACGGGAGTAGGCTAGCCTCACGCCGGCCTACGGGTTTCCTACATCATTACGAGGTCAGCTTCCAGCACTGGTTAGCCAGCCAAGAGCAGCCTTTATGTTCTGGGTCTCGATCCCCGCCTCCGCAGAGCTATTATTCATACAAACACTGGGTTCCAAGCAGGATGACCCTCCTTTTCTTATCTTGGCTGCCTCGTGTTTGTTGGGGCATCAAGATTGCTCATTCTCGATGACCCACTTCTGAGGGTCCGAGAGCTGGATTTCCGTCACGTAACCCGCTGCTCTCGCTCTGGGGAAGTTAGTGCTTATTCCAGCATGTTCTATCCTCTATGCCTCTGCACTCATTTCCATGTCTCAGGTCCAACCGATCGGGTTATCCAAAGAGCTGGAGCTGACATTTACACGCCTCCCATGGGTGATTATGGTCCCAGCGCAGGATTCATTGCGCCATCGGCCTGAGGTGTGTTTCTCCTGAGGAGGGCGGCCCGGTATTAGGTCATTTCGGATCCAGTCAGCTTTGAGCTTAGCTTCTGTGGCGATTCCTGGAGCAACTGCTCCTTACGGGCCTCATATACGAAGTCCAAATATCTGCGCCATCTGCTCAACCCCAAGATGGTAGCTTCACATCCCGCCTCTCCTACTGGAGGCTGCCTTGCTCCATCCGAGATGATGCCGAGCCTCATATACGCTGGTTGGTGGGTGCCTGTGATCGTAGCTTCCGGTATGACCACTGGATGGGATCACCCCTTTGTACTTCTATAACTCGTGCCGCTCTTCCGCACCGGCCTCCTTTATCAGCGTGGCAATCGCTCGGATAGTGAGTAAGCTCCCGGTCGCCTTACCCACGCCAAGAGTCGAGCAGATTGTTTTGATTCCGACATCCATCGGGCGTGCCTCGATGAGCTTCAGTGGATTCTACCACCGATGGGATTTTTCATTCGAGATCACCTGAGATGGTGCGGTGCGCCAGCCACTAGATGGAGTATTTTCTATGATTGGCAGACACCATATTCCTCCTGCTATCCTTTTTCTTTGGCGGTCACGCGAGGCTTCCTAGCCACCAATGATGCCCTCGAGTGGACGCCGCCTCAGATGGTTTCTCAGGCTTCCGTGGACGTGTCACCGAGACTCCCCAAGACTTATTTCTTGAGTGCCCCTGCCAGCCAGTGTCTGGGAGCATTTCTATCGTGGAGTAGTGGATCCCATGATCGCCTTCCATCACCCCACGCCACTTCGCCATCGGCGCAGATGTGCCCTTCTAGTTCCTCATCTTCTAGTTATTTTACCTGCTACATTCTCGTGGCATGCGTGGAAGGCCTCGAAATGGGTCTCAGTCTCGATTCTCACCCTTTCCTGTGGACGCGGTTATTTTCCGAGTGGTATCGATGTCTCGGCTTGCTAGCTCGCTTTGGCTTCAGCCTGCCCGCCACTTGGAGGCTGGATTCTCACCATGGATGGGTTACGCGTGATCGATCCCCTGACGGCCTATTCGAAGTTGTTGCTTGACGCCGACCGCCTCGCGCGGCCTGTCGACCGCTGATGAGTGTCTCGAGGGTAATCCTGGCTCGTCCACCGCAGGGGTGTTCTTCGAGACCATCGTGGCATGTTTTGCTGGTTTGGCTCTTTCTTGGCCATCATCCGACACTTTATGCGGAGCTTCCAGCGGCTCTGGAGGGTTTGAGTCGATGGCTCAACCGGATACTGCTAGTGGAGGTAGAGTCCGATCTCGCCACCGTGGTTTCCTCGGGTCCTCTCGAATGCTCTATTCGATGGGATTATGCTTTATCCTTGCGCCGAGTTAGACTCAAGAGTGTCCTCTCATTCAGCCTGTGGTCTCAGCACGTGTATCTGGAGGCGACATCTCGCACTGACTTCTTAGCCAATTGGGCTTGCACTTCTCAGATCGCCAGCCGATTCCTTTCTAAGACGTGATCCGCCCATCTGCTTATCCGGGATTATTCACCTGACGCACGTGAGACTCCTTACATTAGAGATGACCTTCGCTCATTCATTACCCCGAGACTCGCATTATTTATTTTCTTATATTATTCTCAGTACACGCTCATTTATTTCTGAGGTTTTGGTCTTTGTCCCTCCAAAGGTATTTCACTTACTTTTTATATATGTGATGTGTAGGGTCCTGCCTAACCCCCACCACACATCGGTGGCTTCAAAAACCATAAACCCTAAACCCTAAACCCTAAATCCCATGGAGCTACCTGATCACTTCGTGTTTCATCACAATGGATTTTCCGATTCGCAGAATTTTCCATCTCCTCGCTTTTTCTTCTCTCCTTGCCTCCAAATTAGATTTCAGCCGAACCCGCCGGTTCAAGATTCTTTATCGATAATCCAACGCCATCAATTTATTCGCGACTCCATCACAAAACGATGTCGCCAGCCTCATTCAATGTCGCTTTGAAGTTACGCCATGTGTCGGCCTTGCTTGGTTTTGCACCACCGCTACACTTTCAAATCGATGGTTCATCAAAGTTGAATGAGGTTCCGTGCCAAATCCATCTCGATAGACCTCGTGGCTGCTTTCATGGTGGAAGTCGAGGAGTTGGCGATCCTACGCTCACTGGATGACCTTGATAACACTCTGCTATTTGATGCCCATCACAAGCAAGATTATTCCCCGGTCCAAGAAAAGTCGATATTCAACTTCCGTATGAAGATGAAGTTTCAAAGAGTGTTTTGGATGAACTATCGAAGATCGCGACCGATGACTGAAATTCACAATTTTGCATCTTGGTCGGTGGATCATATGTTGTCGATACATCGGAGCCAATCGAATGGAGAGTTGATCATCCCCGTGGTCGATGGTGACTATGTGAAACTACATATGTCAAAGAAAGCGTAAAAGGATTTTGCATCAAGCTTCCCGGTTCCGTCCCGCATATCAAAGGGCAATGGATGTACATGAGCATTTAGCCTCGTGAGTATTCAAAGACCAAACTGAGTTAATGATGGGTAGTTTTGATGGTATTAAGATTTTGCAAGAGCAAGATGGATTAGGTCAAGAACGAACGAAGATACTACTCGCAACACTTTCCGTGATATTTGATTCCTTGCAAACAAAGATATGAAGGCTCTAATTGTTGAGTTGTCTCTTTAATGAGACACCATCTCCGTGAGTTGAATCATGGTTAAATTTGATGTATACGCCCAGACCATCTCCACGAATGTTGGCGTAAATGTATATGACACAACGCCACCTTGGTCATCAAGTGTTATTGGTTAGATGGACTCTAGCTTGGTTAATGTGAATTATTCTTATTATCACGACCTCTTCGGATTTACTTCCTTCCTCAACATGCCACTTACAAGGGACACTCTTCCAGACTCCAATGTCAAGCTTGACTAAGTCGAAGAAAGCAACTTAATATATGTTTCAACTTTGAGAAGTCGCCAGATGATGATTGAACCCGATTACTTGTGGGTTTATCCGTAGATGTCTTGTTATTAGTGATGCTCTTTTACATTGTTAGAAGCCAATCCTTGAACCAGCATTCTCTCACTAGTCGATGCTCTCTTTAGTTGTTAGTGGTCTGATCGACGTAGGGCAACCGACTTATAAAGAATCACCGGTCATCTCTTTATATATCAATCGTAGGTGAGAGAAGTGTATTTTGGGTGATTATACTTATGATGTGTATTTCGGGTGATTATGCTTATGATGTTTATCGAGTTAATGAATGGTTTTGAAAACATTTATGTATTCAATTATCTGATTAAGAACAATTGAAAGGCCCAGATTCCTCGTACTCTTAAGCTTCCAATTTTAAATGTCAACAACTTTTGGATTTAAAAACCCTAAACCCTAAACCCTAAACCCTAAACCCTAAACCAAAACCCAAACCCACTTTCCAACCTCTCTCTAACTTCTCTCTCTAGCAAAATTCTCTCAACTCTTTGTTCTTCGATCAAGCTCGAGCTCTCGGCCATGGCCTCACCGGAGGCCTGGAGAGACACCACCATCACGGCACCACCACCGGCTCCACAGCTAGACCACCACCGGATCCACTCACGGCCCTCCTCCTCATGCCTAAGAACCAAATGACCTGCCAACCATCCACTCCATCCGCCGCGGTTTCCATCACAACACCATCCCACCACAACTCCATCCCACCCCAAACCGCCACCTCCACCATGGTCAACCCTCTACCACTGGCCAACCTTGCCCATCATTCAAGCTTGCTGCAAATCCTCCCAATACCCAACCATCCTCACTGCAACAATGCCCACCTAATCCCAACCCCAACCCACCTGCCTTCCCCACTCAACAAACCCCCACTTGCCGTGAGCATCCTCGAGCACATCCCAAGACCATCCCACCCCTACCACCACCTCCTCGCGAACTCACTCAAGAACTACCAAACCCGATGCACCCCCACAACCGAGCCAAACACATCAACTCACCCAACCCAATCCACTGGCTCCAACTCTCAACGAACCAACTACACCATGCAGATCAACGGCCATTTCCTGCCTCACCCCATCACAGCCCACCACCTCCCGCGAATCTTTCCCGATGTCCGTCCAACCCCATGCTACCTCAAACTCACTGCAGAATGCCCCCCACACATCAAACCCGAAAGTCCAAGATCCACATCTCATGACAACCACATCGGCATTCACGGCCAATCAACCCCACCCATCGACCGGCCCTCCACCCTCTCAACCTCCCATGGCCACTAGCAAGTCACCCCACATCCGAAACCATGAATCCCCACCCTCAAAACACCAACCCGCCACCCACCCATGCCCTCCTAGCCGCCTCCTAGCCACTGCGAGCATCCTTCTCCAACCCCTAGCACCGCCGACCAACCTACCGTGAGTCACTGTCTCTAGCAAGAACGTCCACCGACCTCAAAGTTGCTCTTCCACAACACGTGGTTCTGTGGCCACCGCCACCCTCCTCTAGCAACATAACAAACATATCCCTTCCCACTCCAAAAACCCTAACCCTAGTGTTTACCCTAACCCAACTAAACAAGCCTAAACCCGAAATGGCTAAGCCCAATCTCAAATTCCAAAGACACTTACCTCAATCATCTAAACCCATTCACTTAAATCAAGCTCCAAAAAGAATTTCCAGCCCAACAACTTAAACCCACTAACTTACTCCTCAATCATCCAAACCCATTTACTTAAATCAAGCTCCAAAAAGAAATTCCAGCCCAACAACTTAAACCCACTACCTTTAGTGAAGCCCAATTCCAAAAACCAGCCCATACCTCCCAAGCCCAAATCCATAAATCCATAACACTTAACCCAATTTCCACCACCCAAGGCCTAAACCCAAAATCTACCTATGCTTCCATTGTTAACCCGACCTCTCCTCGACCCCGATGCCCTCCCTACCAAAAATCCTTTCTGACGTCGCTTCGTGGCATCTCGACTCGAAATTCCTTTTAAACCCAAGATCTCTCCAACATGGGGAACCAAACCATCATCTTTTCACCTCAGAGATCAACGCCATGGCTCAACCATCTCGGACTTTCTCTGCTGGTAAGTTTTCCTTCGCCGCCCTTCCATGGACATCATCGAAAATTTTTGTTTCCCTGGCCTTAAAGGAAACTCCCGATTTCTCCCTCGACAACCGACACATCCTCATTAAGTTATCTACTGGAGGAGGATTACTCTCGTGATTTGGTCATGCGACAATCGTGGTAACGCTAATGGTCGTGGCATGCGATATTCAGCTGGAGTAAGGATTTCACTGCTCCATGGAGTTCCAATTGTTCCTCGTCCTGGTATCCTTGCCTTACCCACCGGCACACTTTATTCACCGCAACCGCCTTTACTCCATTGCCGACGCCATCTGGACTCCCTCACTGGTCGACCACGCCACTGCCTCCGCCAATAGACCATCCGTGGCTCGTGGTTTTAATCGAGTATGATATTTCGAGGCCTCTTGTTCCACCTGATCCTGATTGAGAGGGGACACGTGATTCTCGGGCAGTGTTGTCTCTGAGAAGGTGCCTGATTATTGTACTCAAGATGTTTGCATCTCTGCATTCTCGCAGAGGCTTGTTTCATCACTAATCCAAGTCTCCGCAAGGTACAACCCCGGCCTCACACCACGCCTCCTCACCGACGGCACGCCCACTTCTCCTCCCATCGCCAAGACGCAGCTGATTTCCGATCACAGCACCCATAAGCCCCATCTGGTGTATCCTCACCCCGTGAGTGAGGAGGTACAGCGCCGGAGTCCCGACTGTGATGCTTGTCCGTGCACGCATTCTCCTGGACCCCGCTTTTCAGCTTGATACGTATGATAGATCCGACGACATTCTTCATGATAACACTATTTTACTTGAGCCCAATCGAGGATATTGAGGGCCACCTGTGGAGCCTCCACAGTGGTCCTCGTCCCCGAGGATGTGCCTTCCGATTTGTGCACCTTACATGTGGAATTCAACACCCACCTGTGGACGCTCCATCCCTCGTCCCGACGAGGAGATTGACACCATGCGTGGTGCTCATGGTATATCGAGGGACGTACTTCACCGATCTGGACATTGATCCTAGTAGTGAGGACTCCCGTGGAGATGATGCACCACTTCTTCACTGATCCCGACAGGGCTAGCCACCCTCTTCCTCCTGACGCCGTGATTGATAGTTTAGCCAGAGAGAGGGTTTCCACTTCTCTGCATCATTTCACCACCGCTACTCGCAAGAAACGCTGGTCAACGCAAACCATGAGACGCTTCCCGCCCTCCCTACTTGATGATTAGTTCCATTATATGGAACATCTGGGATTAGTAAGGCCCCACTGTCTCGCTCGCTTGAGGAAGCTTATCCGCCACAATCAGACACTCTTATTTGTATTTCTGAGCCTTTCTTTGTTCTCGACAGACCTGAGGCTACCCAGATTCGCCCTGGGATGGAGCATGCCGTATCCTCCCGCCTGGAAGATTTGGGTTTTCTGGCTACACTGCTTACCTTGATATTGTCGAGGATGCGGCCAGTCCTTCATTGCCTAAGTTAGTCACCTCTTTCTCTACTCCTACTTTTATTTCTTTTGTTTATGCCACCTGCTCTATCCTTGTTCTGGAGGAGTCGTGGATGCCCTTCGCGCTTTTGCCGATAATCTTGACAATCCTTGGATGGCTCTGGGTGACTTTAATGTTGTCCAATCTTTATTCGAGATCTCCGGCGGCCATATTCGCACTCAAACCGCTATCGATGCCTTTAATTTCGCTTTATTGATCTGTGGTTCTGAGGATGCCGGTTTTCTGGGAGTCCTTATACCGGACTCAATGGTCGTACTCGCAGACGCCCGGACGTGGTGGTTTGCAATCCTCAGTGGTCCAGGCTCTTCTCACTTTAAAAGTCACCCACCTCAACCGCAGACCGCTCCGATCATTCGCCTCTCCTCATTGCTCTTGATTGGCTTTCGATCAGTGGTCCTGCTCTGCTTCGTGTTCTTACACCTCGGCTTAATCACTCCGACTTCATGGACACCGCTCGCAGCCTTGGTCCGACCCTGCCCCTGCAATGGATGCGGGCTTTCAGCCAGGTCAGCGCGTCCTGGTCAGGCCTCGAAAGCCCTGAACAAAAATGTTTTCTGCAACATCGTGAGATAGGGGTTACGAGAGGTCCGAGGAGGAGGTGGGTCCAACGTGCCTTATCCAACGAGGAGACTTTTCTTAGACAGCCTCCGGTGTCGATGGGTCCCGAGGGGATTCCAACACCCGCTTCTTTCATGCGATGGCCGTGAAGAAGCGCCAAGCAGTGTTTTGTTCATAGATCCAGTCAAGACCCTCTCGGCTTTCCCGAGTCTTCAGAGATTGCGAGTTCTACTGCTCAGCTTCTTCCAGAGCTTACTCGCAGTGATTCCAAATCTGCCTCACCCTTTATGATTTTTCCGGTATTCCGAGATTAGTTTCCCACGAGGATGAGGATGACCTTTGTAGATTCCCAACATGGATGAGGTTCGCAGAGTCGCTTTCTCATCGACCCGCTTAGGCCTCCCGGGCCCGATGGTTTCGTGAGTAAATTTTACCGTGCATGTTGGGATTTTATTCAGCAGTGATTTGCTGGCTACCGTGATGGATTTCTTCACGTGATCGCCCATGCCCCTGGGTTTCACCCACTCTCTCGGTTCTCATGCCCAAGCAGGCTTCCCGCCTCACTTGGTCCGATTTCGCACCCATTAGTTTGTGTAATGTAAGTAGCAAGATCCTCACGAAGCTCCTCGTTGCTCGCCTCCGCCGATCCCTCCTAGGATTATCTCGCCTTCTCGTGAGTGGTTTCGTTCCTGTAGGTCATCCATGATAATGTTCTTCTTGTCCGTGAGTCGGTTCACGATTTGAATGAAGGACCCGTGGAGTAATGTCGTGTCAAGCTTGATATGGCTAAAGCTCACGATAAGATGTCTCGGTCCTTTGTTCTTCAGATGCTCCGGCCTCCTGCCTTCCCGAGCAGTGGGTTTCTCTTATCTATAGGCCATTTCTGGTCCGTGGTATTCTGCTCGTTAACGGTACCAGCCACCGCTTCTCTCAACCTTGGTGGCTTACCAGCAGGTGATCCCCATCCCCATGCTTATTTATTATTGTCACCGAATCTCTCTCTCGCCACCGACACTTTATTTGTCTTGCCCTCCATGCAAAGACACCACCTCCGCTCGATGATGGTTTCAGATCCGAGCTTCATGGATGACATTGTTATTTTCGCTAACGGGAGCAAGTCCAAGATGCTACCGCTTGATGAGCTTCCTTCGTCATTATCGACTATCTCCCACAACAGATTAATCGCACCAAGAGCAGCTTCTATGCTGGGAAGTTCGCTCTCTTCCCGTCAGCGACCATCCGCTCTCTTCATCGGTTTCCAAGCAGCAGTGACCTCGCCTTTCACATACCTTGGGTGCCCTGGCCTATGTCAGCGCCTGTGATCTCGCTACTTTGATGATATGGTCGCCAAGGTCCGTAATAGATCTCCGGTAGACTAATCGTCCGCTTTCTTTGCGCAAGCTTGTTCTTATCGACACGTGCTTTCATCCATGCCTCCATTTACTTCATGCCCTTAGACCGCCTGACACCGCTGTTCATCGTCCTGAGCGCTTATTTACCCGCTTCTCCGGGCGACACTCGATACTGCCTGGCAGATTCACTCAGTGTCTGTGGCTCTCTATTTGCTACCCGATAACCGAGGGCGGCTTGGGCATTAGATCCTTTTTCGATCCGGTCGAGGCTCTAGAGCTTAAGCTCCTGTGGCTGCCGGACCGGGCCCCTCCGGGCTTCCTTTACGAGGTCTAAGCACTGCCGATCCGAGCATCCGGGATGATCTCGGCCTTAGATCCCGCTCCCTCTTGACGCCGCTTTGTAAGATCCGGTATCGCTGAACCCCACGTCACCGGGCGGATTAGATCCGGGACCGTAGCTTTGGTATGATTGTTGGCTCAACTCCTCTCCACTGCTCCACGTACAACCCCGACCGGCTTCTTCTGCCTCGCCTCTGCCTTTTCGAGGGGCACCGATGGGATGGAGGTAAGTTGGAGGCCTTACTCCCACCCTCCGCTGCTGAGCGGATCCTTTGGTTCCAGCCTCGCCTCCCGACGATGGTCCCGACCGACGCGTGGGACCTTTCTAATGATGGAGATTTTTCTCCTGAGGACTCGCCTGGATCTTGTTCGGACTCTAGATCTACAGATGAGGTTTGTTCCTTTATTTGGCAGAGATTGATCCTTCCAGGTGTCTTTCTTCCTCCGGCGCTTATCATGCTGCTACTCGCCACTGATGACGCTCTCGCGACCCGGGCTTCTACATGGTTTCGAGATGTCTTGCAACGGAGCTGTGGAGACTGGCTAGACACCTTTTTCTTTATTGCCCTCATGTCAAACAGTGTTTGGCTTTACTTTCATCGCCACTCTGGCTTAGAGTATCCTCGCTTTATCTCCCTTATGCTTTACTCTTCATCGGAGACGCTGTGTTCCTCCTCATCAAGATATCTCGAGTCCTCCTTCCTTGCTTCATCCCATGGCAAGTTTGAAGGTCCGAAATGTCGCTTCGATTTGATGCTTCGCTTGTCGTGCAGGAGTGTTATCTTCGTGTGATTTCTGACTTGAAGTCATGGCGGGTCGCTTCGGCTTTAAGGCGTCCCAACCTCGTAGGGGTCATGCGACGCTGCCTCAGATGGATTACGGATCATTCGCTCACCCCATAGGCCTGCTCGTCTCGATTTCTGGTTGAGACCTCCGAGGGCGTGGTCAAACCGAGTGTGGATTGGATGCTCCCGCCAGCAACCCCGGGATGTCTCGCCGGAGGGATTTTCGTGGATCATCGTGGACTGGTCCTCGCCGCTTCGGATTTTTCTAGACACCACCCCATCTTATTCGCAGAGTCGACTGTAGCTTATCGAGGGCCTTAAATGGTCACCGATCTTGGTATTCTTCTCCTGAGCTAGAATCTGATTCCGCTACTAGCAGCTTGCTTGATCACCTCCTCAAAGATCCCAGCAGATGGGAGTTCACTTACATTCTAGCTAGGATTAGAGCCCTCGCGCCACGCATTCGATCATCATTCGCCCATGTCTTCCGTGGAGGCCACCATAACTGCCGACTTCATGGCCAACCTGGCTTGCTCACACCGGACTCAAGAATGGCTCCATCACCATAAGTGCCCTTCCCCATGGTCTTACGGGTATTCTTCTACTTGATGCACGTGAGACTCCTTACATTAGGAGATGATGTTCGCCTCATTCATTATCCCCGAGACTACACTATTTATCTTGTTACTTTGTTCTGCACTGCTCATTTATTTCTTGAGGTTTTGGTCTTTGTCCCTCCAAAGGTATTTCACTTACTTTTTATATATGTGATGTAGGGGTCCTGCTTAACCCCCACCACACCGGTGGCTTCAATAAAAAAAAAAACAAAAAACCCTAAACCCTAAACCCTAAACCTTAAACCCTAAAACCCTTAAACCCTAAACCCTAAACCCCAAACCCCAAACCCCAAACCCCAACCCCAACCCTCAAACCCAAACCCAAACCTCAAACCTCAAACCCTCAAACCGAAACCCTAAACCCCAAACCCCGAAACCCTTAAACCCTTAAACCGAACCCTCAACCCCAACCTCAACCTCAACCCCGAACCTCAACCTCGAACCCTCAACCTCAACCTCGAACCTCAACCTCAACCTCAACCCCGAACCCCAAACCTCAACCTCAAACCTCAACCCCGAACCCTCAACCCCGAACCTCAACCTCAACCTCAACCTCAAACCCCTAAACCCCTAAACCCCTAACCCTAAAACCCCAAAACCCCCAACCCCAACCCCCAACCCCCAACCTCCAAACCCCCAACCCCAAACCCCCAAACCCCAAACCCCAAACCCCAAACCCCAAACCCCAAACCCCAAACCCCAAACCCCAAACCCCTAAACCCCAACCCTAAACCCTAAACCCTAAACCCTAAAAACCTCTCTAACTTTCTCCTCTAGCAAAATCCTCTCAACTCCCTTTATTTGACCGAGAGTTGAACTCCCTGCCATGGCCTCACCGTGAGGCCTGGGTGACACTCTACCACCACGGCAGTCCCTTTACATGCCTAAGAATAAAAATTCCTGCCAAAATTCTGCCAAATGTCCATGCTACAACCTCCACCTTACCTCGCCATTCAATCCTCCTACATCCCCCAACCGCTTGTCGCCATATCCGAAAACTCAAGGCACCTCCCTCAACCCCCACAACCGGAGACACCCTCACCGCGACAAGCCCCCAATCTCCCAAGCTAGCTCACTACTCTTCCTCATCCAAATAAGACACTGCAGCCATCGCGATCAATGGCCACTTCCCAAGACCATCCAGACGCGGCACCACCATCCGCGAACTTACCCAACGTCCTTCCTCCCCCATGCATCCTCACTGGCCAAGGAAAACTCCCCGACACACCTAATCCAAATTCACCAGCCATCGCCACCAAACACAACCGAAACTTTCCCGCTGGCTCCCTGGCCCATGCATCCCAACCGTCACTGGAAAACCCTCCCCACATCACAAACCCGCAAGCCCAACATCCCCACATACCACCGAAATCTTCCCGCAAGACCAAAGTCCTCATACCGTGTCAACTACATCCATGGGATGGCAAGCCAGCCTCTTCCATCTACTGGTTCCCTTGCCATTACATGTCCCTCATGCCCTCCTCACCCACCACAAACCACGTAACACTTCCCCACATTTGAAATCCCGATATCCCACATCCAATCCTCCAACCCGCCACCTACCCGTGCTGATGAACCGCCACAATCGTGTTCCCTGGCCTCCCATTCACCGCTGCGGTTTCTCACGGACTATCACCACCCTCCGCTGACCTCAACCGGAGATTCACCACCACCGCCACTCACCCATCTTCCTCCAACCGCCATGAGTGGAGCTAGCCAACTTCCAACCACCGCTGGAATCTCCCTGGCCACCCACCTCCCTCCGATCCAAACCTAATGGTGCCCGCAAACTAAGCTCCTCATACCATGCAGATGGAACCAACTGCCACCCCTTCTAACACCCAAACTCACTTAACACATCCAACAAACACAAACCCTAACCCTAATCCCCAAACTCACTTAACACATCCAAAGAAGTTCTTTGTTTCTCTCGATCTCGCGGGAGTTCTCGATTTCGTTGCTTGATAACCCATGACATGTCGATCAAATTAACCACCTGAGGAGGATTATTCCAGATTTGAGTTCGCCGACATGGTATGTAAATGGTCGTGGTATGCGTGTTTTCAAACGGAGCACCTGATTGTCATGTTCCGCTGAATCCCTATCAGGCCCTGCTCGGTAAGTCTCCCTTACTTCACCTGCTCATTTCATCCACTCGAACCGCTTTATTCTCTATCACTGGGCTATTCAGACCCTCCTACAGGTTGATCACGCAACCGCCTCCGTGAATAGACCATCCGCTGCTAGTGGTGTTGGTCGAGATGATGTCTCGCCACTTTGCTGCCGCAGATTTGACTGGTGAGGAGACTCTAGTCTCCGCAGTGATGTTGTTTTGAGAAGGTCCCCGCCATTAGTATCACCTGTAAGCACTCGGGCACGCCGAGGGTTGTTATGTCTCAAACCCAAGTCTGTAAGTCTCCTCCTTCTGAGGATAGCTGGTCTGCGATCGTCCCGAATCAGGGAAAACCCATGGTTCCAAACTGATGTGCAGCCACCTGGTCACGCCTAGTACCCAAGATGTTGTCATTGTCGATGCTCCCCTAGGGCATGTCATTGCTAGTGTTGTCGCTCCCAGCTGGGATAGTCCGTCATCTGGCTCGGCTGCTACTTGAGGATGTCCCTCCGATGATGGTTTAGATGCGCTCAGCCGCCACTCAAGACATGGCTGGCTTCCGAGCCTATCACGCGGATCCTCACCCGGCTGATGAGGAGATACAGATCGGGGCACTCGCCTCCCGTCTGCGACTCACGCAGCTCAGTCGCGACTGATGATGGTTCGGGATGCAGCTCAGCTACTATTCAAGACACAGCCGGCTCGAGCCTATCACGCTGGATCCTCACCCGACTGATGAGGAGATACAGATCGGGGCACCTGCTCCTCGTCTGGACCGCGCAGCCTCAGCCACGACAGATGATGTAGTTCAGTCGCCACTCAAGACACCTGCGGCTCGAGCCTATCACTGCGGATCCTCACCCTGCTGATGAGGAGATCTCAGATCGGGCACCTGCTCTCGTCCGTGATCGCGCAGCTCAGTCGCCATGATGATGGTTCATATGCGCCTCAGTCACACTCAAGATACTGGCGGCCGAGCCTATCACTGTGGATCCTCACCCGGCTGACGAGGAGATTCAGATCTGGGCACCTGCTCCCGCCTAGACCGCGCAGCTCAGCCGCCACATATGATGGTTCGGATGCGCTCAGTCGCCACTCAAGACACCTGGCGGCCGAGCCTATCATCGCGGATCCTCACCCTGCTGATGAGGAGATCTCAGATCGGGGCACCTGCTCCTCGTCCAGATCACTGCAGCCTCAGTCACCGCAGATGATGGCTTAGATGCAGTCTCAGTCGCTGCTCAAGACACTGCTGGCTTCTCGAGCCTATCACCGTGATCCTCCTCCACCACAAGGTTTCACAACCTATAACTCACAGGAGAAGTCAGCAGCGCTGAACGCTTCCTACCCTTCCCTACTTGACGATCATTTCCATGTGTTATCATCGTAGTCATTTTATTTCTTTTCCATTTATCGCCTTGTACTTGATTATTTATGCTCTGAGGTTTGGTTCTTGTCCCTCCGTTGTACTCATCTTGCTTTTTATATATGATGTAGGGGTCCCGCCTAACCCCCCACCTCCATGGTGGATTTAAATTAAAAAAAACCCTAAACCAAACCCTCTCTAACTTTCTCTCTCTACCCAAATTCTCTCAACTCCCCTGCTGACCAAGCAGTGACCGACTGCCATGGTCCTCACCCTGAGGCTCTGGCAGGACTCTTACCACTCACGGATCCAACGCCGGTTCCCACCCTCCATGATGGCATCCAAAAATCCGGTCAACTCTCCACACATCCACCGGATCAAGACACCATGTTTCGGCACAAGTCATCTCTTACCTCTACCTCCATCATGTTTCCCGAGACCTCCACTTACCCCACATCCACCATGGCCAATCCCTCCACCGTCTCTTTGGCCATGGATGGGCATCTTGCTCACCGCCATCAAGCCACCACAACGATTCACAGCTCCAACCAAACCAAAACCCAACGAAGCAACATAAACTCACTCACCCAAAATAAACAAACCGTGAGCTTATCGGACCCAACTCCATGAGCTGGAATCTCCTCCACCTTGGCCGCAGCCTTCCATCCAAGCCCCACATCCGGAGATGTCTTCCCACTCCACCACCTGTAAGTTCTCTCTCTCAACCACTCCAAAACACCCAAACCCGTGAGTCAACCACCCCAACCCCCATGCCATGGCAAATGACACCCTTACACTTCCATCCACCTCACAAGCTCCGCTAAACCTTTAATCTGAACCCCAAACCCGTGACTCAACACCAACCTTCAAGCCAACACATCGAAAGCACCGCCGCCCCTTTTTCCAACAAAACAAACTCAAAAATACCAAACGTAACCCTAACCCTAGCACTCAACCCAAGCCCATAACCCAAACCCCACTTAAGCCTTTAACCTTAATACTCAACCCCCAAGCATTCAAACCAACCAACTTAACCAAGCCCAAAACAAAAATACAGCCCCACAAAACAGTTGAAATAGTCCCCATGCAAACCCGTGATGCACTGCTCCCGACGGCTCCCGTGGGTCTCGACGAGGCTCCCACCTGCCATCGGCTCCAACAATCGGTCCCCGTGGTCCCACTGGCTGCATGGCCTGGCATGTCCGGACGAGAATGCTACCCCCACCATGCATGGAGAGGATACAAGCATGCATGGCCAATCTATCGCCCATGGTCGAGTCAACTCAGCAGTGACTTGAGCCATGCACTCCCATGCATGGCCACGCAGCCTCCATGCATGGCTCCCTTTTCCCCACCGAAGCACCGCCGCTTTTTCTCGACTTGAATCCTACCCCACCATGCGTGGAGAAGATAGCTGCATGCATGACCATTTTCACGTCCATGGTGGCTCCTGGTGACCGCCACCAACTCCCATCCCGGACAAGCCGCCTCGCCATCTCCAAGAAGCCCCTGGCCACCAAGAAACATGCAAACTCAAGACATCCATGGCTGCCCACTGGCCGAGTCAACTCAGCAGTGACTCGAGCCATGCAGCCTCCATGCATGACCATGCATGTCAACCCGATCAGCTTCCGCAACGCTCCTGAGCCGAATGCCATCCTTTCCGTGGCCGTAACCTTCTCCCTAATCATGCAAGTCACGACCCCAACGCAGCCAACAAACCTTCAAGCTCGGGTCAACAAGCACGTACACTCATTTTATGTACGGGCCAACCAACCAAGCAACCCGTGGTCTTATGCTTCTGTGGTGAATCCAGCCTCCATCCTTAACCCCACGCACTCTTCAAGGCCACAAAATCTTTCCTTGATGTCAGAATCGGCAACCCAATCCTCCGCCTCCCTAAGCTCTCACACTCGCGATCGTAGTGAGCCCGCAGTGTTATTTTCTAAGGAAGAAATTCAGTTATGGCTCGAGCCATCTCAAGCTAGCATCGTGGGAAGTTCTCCTTCAAGCAGCCAACGATGGATGCTATCTCTAAGTTCTTCGTGTCTCCCTGGCCCCAGTGGGAGTTCTCGGATTTCGCTGCTCGATAACCCAGCATGTGCCGATCAAGTTAACCATGGAGGAGGATTATTCCAGATTTGGGTTCGCCGACATGGTAACGCTAATGGTCGTGGCATGCGTGTTTTCAAACGGAGCACCTGATTTCGATGTTCCGCTGAATCCCCATCAGGCCTGCTTCGGTAAGTCTCCCTTACTTACCTGCTCATTTTATTCACTCGAACCGCTTTATTCTCTATTGTCGGGCTATTGGTACTCCTCACAGGTTGATCACGCAACCGCTCCTGTGAATAGACCATCCGCTGCTAGGGTGTTGGTTGAGATGATGTCTCGCGACCTTGTTGCCGCCAGATTTGACTTCAGTGAGGGAGATTCCTGCTCGCAGTGATGTTGTTTTTGAAAGGGTTCCCGCCATTGTATTACTTGTAAGCACCTGGGTCACGTCGCTAGGTTGTTATGTCTCAAACCCAAGTCTTCGTAGCCTCCTCCGATCAAGGATAGTGGGTCTGCGACCGCCTCGGATAAGGGTAAAACCGCTGGCTCCACTGATGTGCAGCCACAGTCGCATCCAGCTCCCAAGATGTTGTCATTCCCGATGCTCCCCCAGAGCGTGTTGTCATAGTGTTGTCGCCTCCGCTGGGGATAGTCCATCACTGGGTCGACTCGCTACTGGAGGATGTCCCCTGATGATCGTGGCCATGAGGATGGCATCTCGACTGAGGCAGTGTGATGTGTCAGTCCTGAGATGGCTTATAGGATGATAATCGATACCATGCACGTGAGTTTTAACACTCACTGCCCGAGATTCCGAGAATGGCCCGATGGTAGGAGGGTTGCCTCGGCATTTCTCGCCTCGGACATCGAGCCGTAGTCCTGAGGATCCTGGGATATGGATGACGGGAGATTCTTGACCGATCCGGAGGATGTTCACACTCCATTACCCACTGGACGCAGCTGATTAGTGGATTGGCCGATCGAGGGCTGCCAGCTCTTCCCGAGGTTTTACTAGCAGTTACGGGTCCGAAGACTCAGTAAGTCCTCACGGAGGGTAGGTGTCGATCCCCACCCCAATGATTAATACCCTTATCCGGAACATCTGGGATAAGTAAGGCCCCGCGGTCCCACCGATTACTGAGTTGATCTCGCTGCATAGATTGGCTCGTGTGTGTTTCTGGAGCCTTTCTTACCATCTGACATGTGACGATCGCTCCAGATGGATCATCGAGCCCACGCCTATGGCCGAGTCTCATGGTGGATTACTTTCGTGGTCTCTAACGGGAGGTCCCAGCCGCCTCAGCCCTCGGATTTTGATTTTATCCCTCTCCGGTCACGGCTGAGGACGTATGTGGATTTATGTAGTGGAGCCCGATCCGGAGGAGTTACTAGCAGTGGTCTTTTCTATCGATGCCGACAAAGACTCCGGGTCCCGATGGGTTCTCCAAGAGGTTCTATCGTGCATGCCGGATATGATTTCACCGACTTGTTGGTCACTGCTCATGATTACTTTCGGCCTCGCTATGCCTAGGGGTTTCCAGAGCACTCTTTGGTTCTTCTCCAAGAAGGACTCTCCGCCTCTGGCTGATTTTCGACCAATCAGCTTGTGTAACGTGAGCAATAAGGTTTTAACTAAATTGCTCACATGCTGACCGACACCGTGGTTGCCTCAGATTATTTCTCCATCGCAGAGTGGTTTTGTGCCCGGTAGAGCATTCATGATAATGTGTCGTTGGCATGTGAGCTTGTGCATGATCTTAGTCGTCGCATCCGAGGGCGTAACGTGGTTCCAAGTCGATATGGCTAAGGCTTCATGATCTGATGTCATGGTCCTTGTTCTCCGGGATGTCGAGGTGCTTTGGCTCTCGTGAGCAGTGGATTCTTTAGTCCTGGAGGGCTATTTATGGTCCTTGGTTTCTCAGGTCAGGTTAATGGTGTCACCCACTGGTTTTTCTGGCCTCATGCGTGGTCTCGCCAGTATGATCCACTGTCTCCTAGCTTATTCATTATTGTCACCGAGTTTCTTTCTAGAGGCCCTGGATCGCTTGTACTCTTCACACCCTCCGTGAGATATTGCTCGTCCTGGTTGTCTTCCCATCTCCCATTTGAGTTTCTGCGATGATATTGTTCTTTTCCTGAATGGAGTAGGCTAGCCTCACGCCGCCTATGGGTTTCCTACATCATTACGAGGTCAGCTTCCAGGCAACTGTTAGCCAGCGAAGAGCAGCTTTTATGTTCTGGGTCTCGATTCCCGCCTCCGTAGAGCTATTATTCATACAAATACCTGGGTTCCAGCAGTAAGGACCCTCCTTTTCTTATCTTGGTCGCCTGTGTTTGTCGGGGCATCAAGATTGCTCATTCTCGATGATCCGCCTTGAGGGTCCGAGAGCTGGATTTCCTGGTCACGAATCCGCTGCTCTCGCTTGGGGAAGCTAGTGCTTATCTCGACATGTTCCATCCTCTATGCCTCTGCACTCATTTCCATGTCTCACGGTCCAACCGATCGGGGTTATCCAAACAGCTTGGAGCTGATATTTACACGCTCCTATGGGGTGATTGTGGTCCCAGCGCAGGATCCATCGTGCCATTGGCCTGAGGTGTGTTTTCCCTGGAGGAGGGCTACCGGCATTAGGTCATTCTGGATCCAACTGAGCTTTGAGCTTAGCTCTGTGGCGATTTCTGGAGCAACTGCTCCTTACGGGCTCCATATACGAAGTCCAAACATCGCGCCACCTGCTCAACCCCAAGATGGTAGCTTGCTACATCCTCGCCTCTCCATGGAGGCGCCTTGCTCCATCCGAGATGATGCCGAGTCCCATATACGCTGGTTGGTGGGTGCCTGTGATCGTAGCTTCCGTATGATCACTGGATGGGATCATTCCCTTTGTACTTCTATAATTCCGTGCCGCCTCCTCCGCACCGGCTTCCTTTATCACGTGGCAATCGCTTCGGATAGGGTAAGCTCCCGGCCGCCTTACCCACGCCGAGAGTCGAGCGATTGTTTTGATTCCGACATCCACCGGCGTGCCTCGATGAGCTTCAGTGGATTCTACCACCGATGGTGTTTTTCATCTCGAGATCACCTGGAGATGGTACGGTGCGCCAGCCACTAGATGGAGTATTTTCTATGATTTGGCAGCCATATTCCTCCCTGCTATCCTTTTTCTTGGCGGTCGTCATGAGGCTTCCTAGCCACCGATGATGCCTCGAGTGGACGCGCCTCAGATGGTTTCCTGCTTCCGTGGACGTGTCACTGAGACTCCCCAAGACTTATTTCTTGAGTGCCCCTGTCAGCCAGTGTCTGGGAGTATTTCTATCGTGGAGTAGGGATCCCATGGATCGCCTTCATCACCCCATGCGCTACTTCGCCATTGGCAGAGATGTGCCCTTCCTGGCCCCATCTCCAAGTTATTTTACCTTGCTTCATCTCCGTGGCATGCGGAAGGCTCTGAAATGGGTCTCAGTCTCGATTCTCACTCATTTTCCTGTGGATGCGGTTATTTTCCGAGTGGTATCGATGTCTCGACTTGCTGGCCTCGCTTTGGCTCAGCCTGCCCGCCACTGGGAGTGCCGGATTCTCACCATGGATGGGTTACGCTGTGATCGATCCCCGACGGCCTATCTCGAGTTGTCGATGGGCATCCGAGGGTAATCCCGGGTTGTCCACTGCAGGGGTGTTCTTCGAGACCATCGTGGCATGTTTCTCGGCTGGTCTCGAGAGGGTCTGGAGCTCAGCTGGTCTCAGCCTGGATACCTCGCTGTGGAGGTAGAGTCCGATCTCGCCACCGTGGTTTCCTGGGTCCTCTCGAACTGCCTGCTCAATGGGATTATGCTTTATCCTCACGCCGAGTTAGATCAAGAGTGTCCTCTCATCTCAGCTGTGGTCTCAGCACGCGTATCTGGAGGCGACATCTCGCAACCGACTTCTTAGCCAATTGGGCTTGCACTTCTCAGACGCACCGCCGATTCCTATCCAAGACGTGATCCCGCCCATCTGCTTATCCGGGATTCTTCATATGGATGCTCATGCGATCCCGCGACATCGTACACTAGCTCATTCTCAGACATCGCTCATTTATTTCTGAGGTTTTGGTCTTTGTCCCTCCAAGCAGTATTTCACTTACTTTTATATATGTGATGTGTAGGGTCCTGCTTAACCCCCCACCACACCGGTGGCTTTAACAAAAAAAAAACCCTAAACCCTAAACCCTAAACCAAACCGAACTTTCCAACCTCTCTCTAACTTTCTCTCTTGCAATATTCTCTCAACTCTTTGATTTTGACTTTGACTAAAGCTCGAGCTTCCTGCCATGGCCTCACCGTGAGGCCTGAGAGACACCACCGCGCAGCCACCACCGCAAGACCACTCACCGGATCCACCACGGCCCTCCTCCTCATGCCTAAGAACCAAATGACCGCCAACCATCCACTCCATCCGCCATGGTTTCCATCACAACACCATCCCTCCACAACTCCATCCCACCCCAAACCGCCACCTCCACCATGGTCAACCCTCTACCACTGCCAACCTTGCCCATCATTCAAGCTTCGCTGCAAATCCTCCCAATACCCAACCATCCTCACTCAAGAATGACCTCCTAATCCCCACCCCAACTCACTGCCTTCCTCACTCAACAAACCCCCACTTGCCATGCAGATCCTCGAGCACATCCCAAGACCATCCCACCCCTACCACCACCTCCCGCAACTCACCCAAAACCACCAAACCCGAGGCACCCCCACAACCGAGCCAAACCCATCAACTCATCCAACCCAATCCACTGCTGCTCAACCCTCAACGAATCAACTACAACCATGCAGATCAACGGCCATTTCCTACCCACCCCATCACAGCCCACCACCTCCTGCAGAACTTTCCCGATGTCCGTCCAACCCCATGCTACCTCAAACTCACTGCAGAACTCCCCCACACACCAAACCCGAATGTCCAAGATCCACATCTCATGACTACCACATCGGCATTCACTGGCCAATCAACCCCACCCATCGACCGGCCCTCCACCCTCTCAACCTCCCATGGCCACTGGCAACTCACCCCACATCCGAAACCATGAATCCCCACCCTCAAAACACCAACCCGCCCACCCACCCATGCCCTCCTAGCCGCCTCCCAGCCGCCATGAGTAGCTTTCTCCAACGCCCAGCACCACCTGCCAACCTACCGTGAGCTACCGTCGCTCAGCAAGAACGTCCGCCACCTCAAAGTTGCTCTTCCACAACCGCTGGTTCTGTGGCCACCGCCACCCTCCTCTAGCAACATAAGAAACATATCCCTTCCCACTCCAAAAACCCTAACCCTAGTGTTTACCCTAACCCAACTAAACAAGCTTAAACCCGAAATGGCCAAGCCCAATCCCAAATTCCAAGCACACTTACCTCAATCATCTAAACCCATTCACTTAAATCAAGCTCCAAAAGAATTTCCAGCCCAACAACTTAAACCCACTAACTTACCTCAATCATCCAAACCCATTTACTTAAATCAAGCCCAAAAAGAAATTCCAACCCAACAACTTAAACCCACTACCTTTAGTGAAGCCCAATTCCAAAACCAGACCCATACCTCCCAAGCCCAAATCCATAAATCCATAACCCTTAACCCAATTTCCACCACCCATGTCCTAAACCCGAAACCTACCTATTCTTCCATTGTCAACCCTGCCTATCTCCTCGTCCCCGATGTCTCCTACTCAAAAATCTTTCCTGATGTCGCTTCGTGGCATCTTGACTCTGAGATTCCTTTTAAACCCAAGATCTCTCCAACATGGGGAACCAACCATCATCTTTTCACCTCAGAGATCACCGCCATGGCTCAACCATCTCGGACTTTCTCTCATGGTAAGTTTTCCTTCGCCGCCCTTCCATGGACATCATTAGAAAATTTTTGTTCTCCTGGCCTTAAAGTGAAGCTCCCTGATTTCTCTCCCGACAACCCGACACATCCTCATTGAGTTATCTATGGAGGAGGATTACTCTCGTGATTTGGTCATGCGATAATCGTGGTAACGCTAATGGTCGTGGCATGCGATATTCAAGTGGAGTAAGGATTTCACTGCTCCATGGAGTCTCCAATTGTTCCCGTCCTGGGTATCCTTACCTTACCCACCGGCACTTTATTCACCGCAACCGCCCTTTACTCCATTGTCGCCGCCATCTAGATTCCCTTACTGGTCCACCACGCCACTCGCCTCCGCCAATAGACCATCCGTGGGCTCGTGGTTTTAATCGAGTATGACATTTCGAGGCCTCTTGTTCCACCTGATCCGGATCGAGAGGGGACCTGTGGATTCCGCAGAGTGTTGTCTCTGAGAAGGTGCTTGATTATTGTACCAAGATGTTTGCATCTCTGCATTCACATGGAGGCTTGTTTCGCCACTAATCCAAGTCTCCGCAAGGTACAACCCCGGCCTCACACCACGCCTCCTCACCGACGGCACGCCCACTTCTCCTCCCATCGCCAAGACGCAGTGATTTCCGATCACAGCACCCATAAGCCCCATCTGGCAGTATCCTCAACTCCTAGTGAGCGAGGAGGTACAGCGCCTGAGTCCGACATGGAGTTTGTCCAGTGCACGCATTCTCCCAACCCCGCTTTTCAGCTTTGATACGTATGATAGATCCGACGACATTCTTCATGATAACACCATTTTACTTGAGCCCAATCGAGGATATCTGAGGGCCACCAGTGAGCCTCCACAGTGGTCTCGTCCCCCGAGGATGTGCCTTCTAATTTGTGCACCTTACATGTGGATTCAACACCCACCTGTGGACGCTCCATCCCCGCCTCGACGAGGAGATTGACACCGCGGTGGTGCTCATGGTATATCGAGGGATGACTTCACCGACCTGGACATCGATCCTAGTAGTGAGGACTCCCGAGGAGATGATGCACCACTTCTTCACCGATCCCGACAGTGGCTAGACACCCTCTTCCTCCCGACGCCGTGATTGATAGTTTAGCTGCAGAGAGGGTTTCACTTCTCCGCATGATTTCACCACCGCTATCTGCGAAGAAACGCTGGTCAACGAAACCATGGACGCTTCCCGCCCCTCCCTACTTGATGATTAGTTCCATTATATGGAACATCTGGGATTAGTAAGGCCCCTACTGCTCGCTCGCTTGAGGAAGCTTATCCGCTCACACTCAGACACTCTTATTTGTATTCTGAGCCTTTTCTTTGTTCCGACAGACCTGAGGCTACCCAGATTCGCCCTGGGATGGACCATGTCTGTATCCTCCCGCCTGGAAGATTTGGTTTTCTGGCTACTCCGCTTACCTTGATATTGTCGAGGATGCGGCAGTCCTTCATTGCTCAAGTTAGTCACCTCTTCTCTACTCCTGCTTTTATTTCTTTGTTTATGCCACTGCTCTATCCTTGTTCTGGAGGAGTCGTGGATGCCCTTCGCGCTTTGTCGATAATCTCGACAATCCTCGATGGCTCTGGGTGACTTTAATGTTGTCCAATCTTTATCCGAGATCTCCAGGCGCCATATTCTGACTCAAACCGCTATCGATGCCTTTAATTTTGCTTTATTGATCGTGGTTCTGAGGATGCCGGTTTTCTGGGAGTCCTGATACCGGACTAATGGTCGTACTCCGCACACCTGGATAGGTGGTTTGCAATCCCAGTGGTCTAGGCTCTTCTCTACCTTAAAAGTCACCCACCTCAACCGCAGACTGCCTCCGATCATTCGCCTCCCTCATTGCTCTTGATTGGCTCTCGATCAAGAGTCCCGGCTCGCTTCTGTGTTCTTACACCTGTGGCTTAATCACTCCGATTTCATGGACACCTGCTCTGCTAGCCTTGGTCCGACCCGTCCCTGCAGCTGGACGCGGGCCTTCAGACAGGTCGGTGCGTCCAAGCTTGATATGGCCAAAGCTCACGATAAGATGTCTTGGTCCTTTGTTCTTCAGATGTCCGGCCTCCTGCTTCCCGAGCTGTGGGTTCTCTTATCCATAGGGCCATTTCCGGTCCGTGGTATTCTGTCTCGTTAATGGTACCACCCACCGCTTCTTTCAATCCCTAGGTGGCTTACTAAGCAGGTGATCCCCTATCCCCATGCTTATTTATTATTGTCACCGAATTTATTTCTCGTGGTCTCGACACTTTATTTTTGCTAATGGGAGCAAGTCCAAGATGCTACCGCTTGATGAGCTTCCTTCACATTATCGACTATCTCCCACAACAGATTAATCGCACTCAAGAGCAGCTTCCATGTGGGAAGTTTGCCTCTCTTCCCGTCAGCGACCATCCGCTCTCTCATCGGTTTCCAAGCAATCATGACCTGCCTTTCACATACCTTGGGTGCCCTGGCCCATGTAGGGCGCCTGTGATTCGCTACTTTGATGATATGGTCGCCAAGGTCCGTAATAGATCTCCGGGTGGACTAATCGTCTGCTTTTGCGGCAAGCTTGTTCTTATCGGACACGTGCTTTCCTCCATGCCTCCATTTACTTCATGCCCTTAGACCGCCTCGACACCGCTGTTCATCGCCTTGAGCGCTTATTTACCCGCTTCTCCGGGCGACACCGCAGACTGCTCTGGCAAGATTCATCGTGTCTGTGGGCCTCTATTTGCTACCCGATAACCGAGGGCTGCTTGGGCATTAGATCCTTTTTCGATCCGGCTGAGGCTCTAGAGCTTAAGCTCCGTGGCTGCGACCAACGCCTCCTCCGGGCTTCTTTTACGAGGTCTAAATACTGCCGATCCGAGCATCCGGGATGATCTCGGCTCAGATCCCGCTTCCTCTTAGCGCCGCTTTGTAAGATCCGGCATCACTGAACCTCACGCTCACTGGTGGATTAGATCCGGGACCGTAGCTTTGGTATGATTGCTGGCTCAACTCCTCTCTATTGTTCACGTACAACCCCGACCCGGCTTCTTCTGCCCCTGCCTCTGCCTTTTGAGGGGCACCAGATGGGATGTGAGGTAGGCTGGAGGCCTTACTTCCACCCTCCGCTGTTGAGCGGATCCTTTGGTTCCTGGCTCCCGCCCCTACGATGGTCCCGACCGATGCGATGGGACCTTTCTAATGATGGAGATTTTTCTCCGAGGACTCGCCTGGATCTTGTCTCGGACTCTAGATCTACGTATGAGGTTTGTTCTTTTATTTGGCAGAGATTGATCCCTTCCAGTGGTGTCTTTCTTCCTCCGGCGCTTATTGCGCGTTACATCCGGCCACTGATGATGCCTCTCAGACCCGGGCTTCTACATGGTTTCGAGATGTCTCTGCAATGGAGCTGTGGAGACTGCCTCGACACCTTTTCTTGATTGCCCTCATGTCGCATGTGTTTGGCTTTACTTTCATCGCCACTCCTGCTTAGAGTATCCCCGCTTATCTCGCCATATGCTTTACTCTTCATTGAGACGCTGTGCTCCTCCCTCGCAAGATATCTCGGTCCTCCTTCCTTGCTTCCATCCCATGGCAAGTTTGAAGGTCCAAATGCCTGCTCGATTTGATGCTTCTGCTTTGCGGTGGAGTGTTATTTTTCAAGTGATTTCGATCTGAAGTCAGGTGGGCCGCTTCGGCTTTAAGGCGTCCCAACTCAGAGGGGTCATGCCGACGCTGCTCGCAGATGGATTACTTGATCATCTCGCTCACCCCATAGGCCTGCTCGTCTCGATTTCTGGCTGAGACCTCCGAGGGGCATGGTCAAACCGAGTGTGGATTTGATGCTCCCGCAAGAACCCCGGGATGTCTCGTCACTGGAGGGATTTTCGTGGATCATCGTGGACTGGTCCTCGCCGCTTCGGATTTTTCTAGTGACACCACCCCATCTTATTCGCAGAGATCGACTTAGCAGCTTACGAGGGCCTTAAAATGGCCACCGATCTCGGGTATTCTTCTCCTGAGCTAGAATCTGATTCCGCTACGTAGCTTGCTCTGATCACCTCTCAAAGATCCCGAGCAGCATGGGAGTTCACTTACATTCTAGCTAGGATTAGAGCCCTCTGCGCCCACGATTCGATCATCATTCGCCATGTCTTCCGTGGAGGCCACCACACTGCCGACTTCATGGCCAACCTGGCTTGCTCACACCTGCACTCAAGCAATGCTCCATCACCATAGTGCCCTTCCCCATGGTCTTACTGTGTATTCTTCTACTGAGGCACAGTGAGACTCCTTACATTAGGAGATGATCTTCGCTCATTCATTATCCCCGAGACTACACTATTTATCTTGTTACTTTGTTCCTGCACTGCTCATTTATTTCTGAGGTTTTGGTCTTTGTCCCTCCAAGCAGTATTTCACTTACTTTTTATATACGTGATGTGGAGGGGTCCTGCCTAACCCCCACCACACCGGTGGCTTCAATAAAAACCCTAAACCCTAAACCCTACACCCTAAACACCCTAAACACCCTAAACCTTAAAAACCCTAAACACCCTAAACCCTAAACACCCTAAACCCTAAACCCTAAACCCTAAACCCTAAAACCCTAAAACCCTAAAACCCTAAAACCCTAAAACCCTAAACCCTAAAACCCTAAAACCCTAAAACCCTAAACCCTAAACCATAAACCCTAAACCCTAAACCAAACAAAAAACCTCTCTAACTTTCTCTCTACCCAAATTCTCTCAACTCCCCGCTGACCAAAGGTCGACAACTGGCCATGGCCTCACCGTGAGGTCGGTGGTGTCTCTTACCACTCACGGATCCCACCCTCCATGACTCAGATTCAAAAATCCGGTCAACTCCATCGCGACAAGACACCATATTTCGCAAGAATGTCATCTCTTACCTCTACCTCCATCATGTTTCCCAAGACCTCCACACAACCGGAGACACCCTCACCGCACAAGCCCCCAAACCCCAAGCCACCTCATGGCCTTCCTCATCCAGACAAGACACTGCAGCCACCATGATCCAAGGCTACTTCCCAAGACCATCCAGACGCGGCACCACCATCCGCAATCTTACCCAAAGTCCTTCCAACTCCTCAGATCCTCACTACTCAAGGAAAACATCCCAACACAACCAACCCAACTCACTACCGTCGTCCCTAAAACCACTGGCCATGCAGAAAGATGGCCATCTCCCAAGACCATCCAACCACAACCACCACCACCTCAGAACTTACCCGATGCCTTCCTGCACTCCAAGCTCCCTCACTGGCCACCGAAATCTCTCCTCACTCCACAAACCCGCAAGCCCCACACCCACATCCCGTGACTACCACATCGGCTGCCATGGCAAATCAGCCCCTCCCGTCCGCCGATTCACTCACCATAAACGGCCCTCCACAACCCTCTCCACCACTCCCAACTCACTGCGACACCCTCCCACATCTCCCAACCCGTCCCTTACCCATTTTTTCTCCAACCACCGCGAGCGGTGCAAGCCAACTTCCAGCCATCGCCACAGAACCCCATCGCTCGGTCACCAACCTCCGCTTTCAACCTCCCAGTGTCGCTAATCCAAGCTCCCACACCACTGGCTTGTAACAACCAACCATCACTCACCCATCTTCCTCCAACCGCCGAGTGGTGCTAGCCATCTTCCAGCCTACCGCCGTGAACCCCCTGCCGCCCACCACCTCCGCTTCAATCTCCGGAGGCCTCGAGCTAAGTTCCTCACAACCATGCAGATGTTCCCACCACGCCCCTTGTAACATCTCCCTTGTAACTTTTCCAAACACAAACCCTAACCCTAATCCCCAAGCCCAATGCCAATTTCCAGCCCATACCCCTCAAACAACTAATGCCTTTATTTTAACCAAGCCCAAAGTGAAATTCCAAACCCATACCTCTCAACCAAATTCCAAATTCATATTTTAAACAAGCCCATCCCAATATTCCAAAGACATGTACCTCACCACAATAAGCCCAATTCCCCAAGGCCACAAAATCCTTCCTAGATGTCAGAATCGGCAACCCAGTCCTCCGTCCTTGCTAAGGAAAACCCATGGTTCCAACTGATGTGCACCACTGGTCACGGCTCTAGTACCCAAGATGTTGTCATTGTCGATGCTCCCCTAGGGCATGTCATTGTTAGTGTTGTCGCCTCCCAGCTGGGATAGTCCGTCATTGGTCGGCCTCACATTGAGGATGTCCCCACCGATGATGGTTCGGGATGCACCTCAGTCGCCACTCAACACACTACGGCTCGAGCCTATCACCGTGGATCCTCACCCGACTGATGAGGAGATACAGATTGAGGGCACTGCTCCTCGTCCGGACCGCATAGCTTCAGTCGCGACAGATGATGGTCTCGGATGCGCCTCAGTCACCACTCAAGACACTGCGGCTCGAGCCCATCACGTGGATCCTCACCCGGCTGATGAGGAGATACAGATCTGGGGCACCTGCTCTCGTCTGCGATCACGCAGCTCAGTCACGGCATGATGATGGTTCGGATGCGCCTGGCTCGCCACTCAAGACACCTGTGGCTTTCGAGCCTATCGCTGCGGATCCTCACCCGGTTGATGAGGAGATACAGATCGGGGCACCTGCTCCTCAGTCCAGATCACAGGCAGTCGTCACGACCGATGATGGTCTCGGATGCGCCTCAGTCGCCACTCAAGACACCTGCGGCTTCGAGCCTATCACTGCGGATCCTCACCCGACTGATGAGGAGATTCAGATCGGGCACTGCTCCTCGCCTGGACCGCTACTGCTCAGTCGCTGCAGATGATGGTTCGGGATGCAGCTCAGTCGTTGCTCAAGACACCATGGTTCTCGAGCCTATCACGTGGATCCTCCTCCACCACAAGGTTTCACAAACTATAACTCAGTAGGAGACGCAGCAGACTGCTGAACGCTTTCCGCCCTCCCTACTTGATGATCATTTCCATGTGTTATCATTGTAGTCATTTTATTTCTCTTTCCATTTATTTCCTCAGTACTTGCTTATTTATGTCTGAGGTTTTGGTCTTTGTCCCTCCAAAGGTATTTCACTTACTTTTATATATGTGATGTGTAGGGTCCGACTTAACCCCCACCACTAATCGGTGGTTTCAATAAAAAACCCTAAACCCTAAACCCGCTCTTGCAAAATTCTCTCAACTCTTTGATTTTTGATCAAGCTTGAGCTTCCGGCCATGGCCTCACCGGAGGCCTGAAGACACCACCGCGCCCCACCGCTGACTCCCATCGCCGGCTCCACCGCCAAGACCACCACCGGATCCACCACGGCTCCTCCTCCTCATGCCAAGAACCAAATGACCGCCAACCATCCACTCCATCCGCCGTGGTTTCCATCACAACACCATCCCACCACAACTCCATCCCACCCCAAACCGCCACCTCCACCATGGTCAACCCTCTACCACTGCCAACCTTGCCCATCATTAAAGCTTGCTGCAAATCCCTCCCAATACCCAATCATCCTCCCTGGCTTTCACCTCCCACAAGCTCGATTATTGAAAAATCCTATATAGCCAGCTACCGATGACACCTCACTAGCAATGCCCACCCAATCCCCACCCCAACTCACTCGCCTTCCTCACTCAACAAACCCCCACTTGCCGCAGCATCCTCGAGCACATCCCAGCACCATCCCACCCCTACCACCACCTCCCGCGAACTCACCCAAGAACCACCAAACCCGATGCACCCCCACAACCGAGCCAAACCCATCAACTCACCCAACCCAATCCACTGGCTTCCAACACTCAACGAATCAACTACACCATGCAGATCAACGGCCATTTCCTGCCTCACCCCATCACAGCCCACCACCTCCGCAGAACTTTCCCGATGTCCGTCCAACCCCATGCTACCTCAAACTCACTGCAAACTCCCCCACACACCAAACCCGAATGTCCAAGATCCACATCTCATGACTACCACATCGGCATTCACGGCCAATCAACCCCACCCATCGACCGGCCCTCCACCCTCTCAACCTCCCATGGCCACTGCAAGTCACCCCACATCCGAAACCATGAATCCCCACCCTCAAAACACCAACCCGCCACCCACCCATGCCCTCCTAGCCGCCTCCTAGCCGCCATGAGCAGCTTTCTCCAACTCCCAGCACCACCGCCAACCTGCCGTGAGCTACTGGCTGCTCAGCAAGAACGTCCACCGACCTCAAAGTTGCTCTTCCACAACCGCTGGTTCTGTAAGCCAGCCGCCACCCTCCTCTAGCAACATAACAAACATATCCCTTCCTACTCCAAAAAACCCTAACCCTAGTGTTTACCCTAACCCAACTAAACAAGCCCAAACCCGAAATGGCCAAGCCCAATCCTAAATTCCAGCACACTTACCTCAATCTTCTAAACCCATTCACTTAAATCAAGCCCAAAAAGAATTTCTAGCCCAACAACTTAAACCCATTAACTTACCTCAATCATCCAAACCCATTTACTTAAATCAAGCCCAAAAAGGAATTCCAGCCCAACAACTTAAACCCACTACCTTTAGTGAAGCCCAATTCCAAAAACCAGCCCATACCTCCCAAGCCCAAATCCATAAATCCATAACCCTTAACCCAATTTCCACCACCCATGTCCTAAACCCGAAACCTACCTATTCTTCCATTGTCAACCCTGCCTCTCCTCGACCCCGATGCCTCCCTACCTCAAAAATCTTTCTGATGTCGCTTCGTGGCATCTTGACTCTGAGATTCCTTTTAAACCCAAGATCTCTCCAACAGTGGGGAACCAACCATCATCTTTTCACCTCGTGAGATCACGGCCATGGCTCAACCATCTCGGACTTTCTCTACTGGTAAGCTTTCCTTGGCCGCCCTTCTATGGACATCATTAGAAAATTTTTGTTTCCTGGCCTTAAAGCGAAGCTCCCAGATTTCTCTCCCGACAACCCGACACATCCTCATTAAGTTATCTACTGGAGGAGGATTACTCTCGTGATTTGGTCATGCGATAATCGTGGTAACGCTAATGGTCGTGGCATGCGATATTCAAGTGGAGTAAGGATTTCCACTGCTCCATGGAGTTCCAATTGTTCCTGTCCTGGTATCCTTGCCTTATCTACCAGTGCACTTTATTCACTCGGAACCGCCTCTTTACTCCATCGCCGCCATCTGCAGTACTCCTCACTGGTCGCACCACGCCACCGCCTCCGCCAATAGACCATCCGTGGCTCGTGGTTTTAATCGAGTATGACATTTCGAGGCCTCTTGTTCCACCTGATCCGGATCGGAGAGGGGACCTGTGATTCCGCAGAGTGTTATCTTCGAGAAGGTGCCCGATTATTGTACTCGCATGTTTAGCATCTCGGCATTCTCATGGAGGCTTGTTTCATCACTAATCCAAGTCTCCGCAAGGTACAACCCCAGCCTCACACCACGCCTCCCACCGACGGGCACGCCCACTCTCCTCCCACCGCTCAAGACGCAGCTGATTTCCGACCATAGACCCATAAGCCCCATCGCAGTGTATCCTCACCCTGTGAGTGAGGAGGCACAGCGCCGAGTCCCGACTGTATGCTTTGTCCAGTGCACGCATTCTCCTGACCCGCTTTTCAGCTTGATACGTATGATAGATCCGACGACATTCTTCATGATAACACTATTTTACTTGAGCCCAATCGAGGATATCGAGGGCCACCAGTGAGCCTCCACGTGGTCTCGTCCCCGAGGATGCGCCTTCCGATTTGTGCACCTTACATGTGGATTCAACACCCACCTGTGGATCGCTCCATCCTCGCCCCGACGAGGAGATTGACACCATGCGGTGGTGCTCATGGTATATTGAGGGACAGACTTCACCGATCGGACATTGATCCTAGTAGTGAGGACTCCCGAGGAGATGACAGCCACTTCTTCACTGATCCCGACAGGGCTAGACACCATTTTCCTCCTGACGCCGTGATTGATAGTTTAGCCAGAGAGAGGGTTTCCACTTCTCTGCATGATTTCACCACCGTTACTCGCAAGAAACGCTGGTCAACGTAAACCATGGACGCTTCCCGCCCTCCCTACTTGATGATTAGTTCCATTATATGGAACATCTGAGGATTAGTAAGGCCCCCACTGCTCGCTCGCTTGAGGAAGCTTATCCGCCACAATCAGACACTCTTATTTGTATTCTGGAGCCTTTCTTTGTTCCTGACAGACCTGAGGCTACTCAGATTCGCCTCGGGATGGACCATGCTGTATCCTCCCGCCCTGGAAGATTTGGTTTTCTGGCTACTCCGCTTACCTTGATATTGTCGAGGATGCGGCCAGTCCTTCATTGCTCAAGTTAGTCACCTCTTCTCTACTCCTGCTTTTATTTCTTTGTTTATGCCACCTGTTCTATCGCTTGTTCTGGAGGAGTCGTGGATGCCCTTCGCGCTTTTGCCGATAATCTTGACAATCCTTGGATGGTCTGGGTGACTTTAATGTTGTCCAATCTTTATCTCGAGATCTCCGCGGCCATATTCGGACTCAAACCGCTATCGATGCCTTTAATTTTGCTTTATTGGATTGTGGTTCTGAGGATGCCGGTTTTCTTGGGAGTCCAGATACCGGACTAATGGTCGTACTCAGCACGCCCGGATAGGGTGGTTTGCAATCCCAGTGGTCTCAGGCTCTTCTCACCTTAAAAGTCACCCACCTCAACCGCGACCGCTCCGATCATTCGCCTCCCTCATTGCTCTTGATTGGCTCTCGATCAAGAGTCCCGGCTCATTTCTGTGTTCTTACACTCGTGGCTTAATCACTCCGATTTCATGGACACCGCTCGGCTAGCCTTGGTCCGACCGCCCCTGCAATGGATGCGGGCCTTCAGCCAGGTCGTGCGTCCTGTCAGGCCTCGAAAGCCCTGAACAAAAATGTTTTCGACAACACCGCAGATAGGGTTAGATCCGCTTGTTCCGAGGCTGTGGCTCTACCGCATGCGTGCCTTATCCAACGAGGAGACTTTTCTTAGACAGCTCTCTGGTGTCAGATGGGTCCGGGAGGGGGACTCCAACACCCGCTTCTTTCATGTGATGGCCAGGAAGAAGCGCCAGCAGTGTTTTGTTCATAGGATCCAGGCTGAAGATTCCTCTTGGCTTTCTGAGTCTTCAGAGATTGCGAGTTCGGCTGTTCAGTTCTTCCAGAGCTTACTCACCGGTGATTCCAGTCCGTCTCAGCCTCATGATTTTTCTGGTATTCCGAGATTGGTTTCCCACGAGGATGAGGACGACCTTTGTAGGATTCCTGATATGGATGAGATTCAGAGATCGCTTTATCTCATCGACCCGCTTAGCGCCCCGGGCCTCGATGGTTTCGTAGTAAATTTTACCGTGCATGTTGGGATTTTATTTGCAGTGATTTGTTGGCGACTGTCACGGATTTCTTCACTGTGTCTCGCCCATGCCCCTGGGTTTCAACCACTCTCTTGGTTCTCCCGCCTAAGAAGGCTTCCCTGCCCACTTGGTCCGATTTCGCACCCATTAGTTTGTGTAATGTCAAGAGCAAGATCCTCACGAAGCTCCTCGTTGCTCGCCTCCCACCGATCCTTCCTAGGATTATCTCGCCTTCCCGTGAGTGGTTTTGTTCCGGTAGGTCATCCATGATAATGTTCTTCTTGTCCGTGAGTCGGTTCACGATTTGAATGAAGGACCCGTGGAGTAATGTCGCGGTCAAGCTTGATATGGCTAAAGCCACGATAAGATGTCTTGGTCCTTTGTTCTTCAGATGCTCCGGCCTCCTGCCTCCCGAGCGGTGGGTTTCTCTTATCTATAGGGCCATTTCTGGTCCGTGGTATTCTGTTCTGGTCAATGGTACCAGCCACGACTTCTTTCAGTCCTTGGGTGGCTTACGGCAGGTGATCCCCATCCCCATGCTTATTTATTATTGTCACCGAATCTCTTTCTCGCTGCCTGACACTTTATTTGCCCTGGCCCTCTATGCAAGACACCACCTCCGCTCGATGATGGTTTCAGCATCCGAGCTTCATGGATGATATTGTTATTTTGCTAATGGGAGCAAGTCCAAGATGCTACCGCTTGATGAGCTTCCTTCACATTATCGACTATCTCCTACGACAGATTAATCGCACTCAAGAGCAGCTTCTATGTGGGAAGTTTGCCCTCTTCCCGTCAGCGACTATCCGCTCTCTTCATCGGTTTCCAAGCAGCAGTGACCGCCTTTCACATACCTTGGGTGCCCTGGCCTATGTCGGGCGCCTGTGATTCGCTACTTTGATGATATGATCGCCAAGGTCCGTAATAAGATCTCCGGGTGGACTAATCGTCTCGCTTTCTTGCGGCAAGCTTGTTCTTATCGACACGTGCTTTCCTCCATGCCTCCATTTACTTCATGCCCTTAGACCGCCTGACACCGCTGTTCATCGCCTTGAGCGCTTATTTACCCGCTCTCCGGGCGACACCGATACTCGCCTGCAGCATTCATCGGTGCTCGTGGGTCTCTATTTGCTACCCGATAACCGAGGGCGGCTTGGGCATTAGATCCTTTTTCGATCCGGCCGAGGCTCTAGAGCTTAAGCTCCGTGGCGCTGCCACCAACGCCCCTCCGGGCTTCTTTATGAGGTCTAAATATTGTCGATCCGAGCATCCGGGATGATCTCGGCCTTAGATCCCGCTTCCTCTCTGGCGCCGCTTTGTAAGATCCGGTATCACTGAACCCCACGCTCACGGGCGGATTAGATCCGGGACTCGAAGCTTTGTATGATTGCTGGCTCAACTCCTCTCCATCGCTAACGTACAACCCCGATCCGGCTTCTTCTGCCTCTGCCTGCCTTTTTGAGGGGCACCAGATGGGATGTAGGTAGGCTGGAGACCTTACTTCCACCCTCCGTTGCTGAAGCGGATCCTTTGGTTCCAGCCTCCGCCTCCCGACGATGGTCCCGACCGATGCGTGGGACCTTTCTAATGATGGAGATTTTTCTCCTGAGGACTCGCTTGGGATCTTGTCTCGGACTCTAGATCTACTGATGAGGTTTGTTCTTTATTTGGCAGAGATTGATCCCTTCCGTGGTGTCTTTCTTCCTCCTGGCGCTTATTGCGCAGGTTACTCGGCCACTGGATGATGCTCTCTCGCACCCGGGCTTCTACATGGTTCCGAGATGTCTTTGCAATGGAGCTGTGGAGACTGGCTCGACACCTTTTCCTTGATTGCCCTCATGTCGCATGTGCTTGGCTTTACTTTCATCGCTCACTCGGCTTAGAGTATCCCCGCTTATCTCCCATATGCTTTACTTCTTCATTGAGACGCCTGTGCTCCTCCCAACGAGATATTCGAGTCCTCCTTCCTTGCTTCATCCTATGGCAAGTTTGAAGGCCCGAAATGCCTGCTCGATCTGATGCTTCTGCTGTGCAGTGGAGTGTTATTTTCGTGTGATTTCGATTTGAAGTCAGGTGGGCCGCTCGGCTTTAAGGCGTCCCAACTCGGAGGGGTCATGCAGACGCAGCTCGCAGATGGATTACTGGATCATTCGCTCACCCCATAGGCCTGCTCGTCTCGATTTCTGGCTGAGACCTCCGAGGGCGTGGTCAAACCGAGTGTGGACTGGATGCTCCCGCGCAACTCCGGGATGTCTCGGCCGAGGGATTTTCGTGGATCATCGTGGACTGGTCCTCGCCGCTCGGATTTTTCTAGGACACCACCCCATCTTATTCGCAGAGTCGACTGTAGCTTACGAGGGCCTTAAAATGGCCACCGATCTTGGTATTCCTCTCCTGAGCTAGAATCTGATTCCGCTACTGCAGCTTGCTTGGATCACCTCTCAAAGATCCCGAGCGATGGGAGTTCACTTACATTCTAGCTAGGATTAGAGCCCTCATGCCACGCATTCGATCATCATTCGCCATGTCTTCCGTGAGGCCACCACAACTGCCGACTTCATGGCCAACCAGGCTTGCTAACACCGGACTCAAGCAATGGTTCCATCACCATAGTGCCCTTCCCCATGGTCTTACTGGTATTCTTCTGACTTGACGCCAGTGAGACTCCTTACATTAGAGATGATCTTCGCTCATTCATTATCCTCGAGATCTACACTATTTATCTTCTTATATTGTTCTCAGTACTCGCTCATTTATTTCTGAGGTTTTGGTCTTTGTCCCTCCAAAGATATTTCACTTGCTTTTATATATGTGATGTGTAGGGTCCTGCTTAACCCCCACCACACCGGTGGCTTAAAAAAACCCTAAACCCTAAACCCTAATCGGACGTGATGCTCCTGCAGAACCCCGGATGTCTCACATCGAGGGATTTCGTGGATCATCGTGGACGGTCCTGCCGCCGGATTTTTCTAGACACCACCCCATCTTATTCGCATGAGTCGACTGGCAGCTTACGAGGGCCTTAAAATGGTCACCGATCTTGGTATTCCTCCTGAGCTAGAATCTGATTCTCGCTACTGCAGCTTGCTTGGATCACCTCCTCAAAGATCCCGGCAGATGGGAGTTCACTTACATTCTAGCTAGGATTAGAGCCCTCTGCGCCACGCGATTCGATCATCATTCGCCATGTCTTCGTGAGGCCACCACACTGACCGACTTCATGGCCAACTAGGCTTGCTAACACCGCGACTCAAGCAATGGCTCCATCACCATAGTGCCCTTCCCCATGGTCTTACTGGTATTCTTCTGCTTGACGCCAGGAGACTCCTTACATTAGGAGATGATCTTCGCTCATTCATTATCCCCGAGTCTACACTATTTATCTTCTTATTTTGTTCTCAGACTGCTCATTTATTTCTGAGGTTTTGGTCTTTGTCCCTCCAAAGATATTTCACTTGCTTTTATATATGTGATGTGTAGGGTCCTGCTTAACCCCCACCACACTCGGTGGCTTAAAAAACCCTAAACCCTAAACCCTAAATCGGACGTGATGCTCCCGCAGCAACCCCGGATGTCTGCCACTGGAGGGATTTTCGTGGATCATCGTGGACGGTCCTCGCCGCTCGGATTTTTCTAGGACACCACCCCATCTTATTCATGGAGCTGACTGTAGCTACTGAGGGCCTTAAAATGGTCACCGATCTTGGTATTCTTCTCCTGAGCTAGAATCTGATTCCGCTACTAGCAGCTTGCTTCGATCACCTCTAAGCATCCAGTGCATGGGAGTTCACTTATATTCTAGCTAGGATTAGAGCCCTTGCGCCAAGCATCTCGATCATCATTCGCCATGTCTTCCGTGAGGCCACTACATGCAGCCGACTTCATGGCCAACCTGGCTTGCTCACACCGGACTCAAGCAATGGCTCCATCACCATAGTGCCCTTCCCCATGGTCTTACTGGTATTCTTCTGCTTGACGCTGCAGGAGACTCCTTACATTAGGAGATGATCTTCGCTCATTCATTATCCCCGAGACTACACCATTTATCTTCTTACTTTGTTCCAGCACTGCTCATTTATTTCTGAGGTTTTGGTCTTTGTCCCTCCAGCAGTATTTCACTTGCTTTTTATATATGTGATGTGTAGGGTCCTGCCTAACCCCCACCACACTGGTGGCTTCTAAGAAAAAAAAACCCTAAACCCAAAAACCCTAAACCAAAAAAAATAAACCTCTCTCTAACTTTCTCTCTCTACACAAATTCTCTCAACTCTCTCTTGTTTACGAAAGTTTGTTTACCAAAGTCCCACCACCGGCCATGGCCTCACTGGAGGCCGGTGAACCACCACCGCCGGCTCCACCGCCGTCACCACCGCCGGCTCCTCCTCTTCATGCCTAAGAACCAAAACACCAAACCATCAAGACAACTTGGCCTGATCAAGACCCTCCCTCAACTTGATCAACCTGAACAAGCTCACTGCAAAAGCCACCAAATCCCAAACCAAACTCACTGGCCACCTCACCCAACCAACCCTCACGCCACAGATCCATGACCACCTCCGGCACCATCCCACCTCTTCCACCACCTTCCAAAACTCACCCTAAGACCACCAAACCCGATGCACCCTTGCAGCCGAGCCAAATCCATCAACACACTCAACCCAACTCACTGGCTCCATCACCCAAAGATTCAACTTCACCGTAGCATCAACGGCCACCTCCCAAGACCATCCCGTCACGGCCACCACCTCCTGCAACTTTCCCGACGTCCCTCCAACCCCAAGCCACCTCAAACTCACGGCAAACTCCCCCCCCCACACCAAACCCGAATGTCCAAGATCCACATCTCATGACTTCCACATCGGCATTCACTACGAAACCAACCCCACCCATTGGCTCGGCCCTCCACCCTTTCAACCTCCCATGGCCACTGCAAGTCACCCCACATCCGAAACCATGAATCCCCACCCTCAAAACACCAACCCGCCCACCCACCCATGCCCTCCTAGCTGTCCTCCTAGCCACCATGAGCAGCCTTCTCCAACCCCTAAGCACCGCCGGACAACCGACCGTGAGTCACCGTCCCTCAGCAAGAACGTCCACTACCTCAAAATTACTCTTCCACACCACGGGTTCTGTGGCCACCGCCACCCTCCTCTAGCAACATAACAAATAAATCCTCCCCACTCCAAAAACCCTAACCCTAGTGTTTACCCTAACCCAACTAAACAAGCCCAAACCCGAAATGGCCAAGCCCAATCCCAAATTCCAAAGACACTTACCTCAATCATCTAAACCCATTCACTTAAATCAAGCCCAAAAAGAAATTCCAGCCCAACAACTTAAACCCACTAACTTACCTCAATCATCCAAACCCATTCACTTAAATCAAGCCCAAAAAGGAATTCCAACTCAACAACTTAAACCCAATACCTTTAGTGAAGCTCCAATTCCAAAACCAGCCCATACCTCCCAAGCCCAAATCCATAAATCCATAACACTTAACCCAATTTCCACCACCCAAGGCCTAAACCCAAAATCTACCTATGCTTCCATTGTTAACCCGGCTTCTCCTCGACCCCGATGCCCTCCCTACCTCAAAATCCTTCTCTGACGTGCTTGCAGGCATCTCGACTCGAAATTCCTTTTAAACCCAAGATCTCTCCAACAGTGGGAACCAGCCCATCATCGCTTTCACCTCAGAGATCAAGGCCATGGCTCAACCATTCGGACTTTCTCTTTGGTAAGTTTTCCTTCGCCGCCCTTCTATGGAATCATTAGAAAATTTTTGTTTCCCCGCCTTAAAGGAAGCTCCCAGATTTCTCTCCCGACAACCGACACATCCTCATTAAGTTATCTACGGAGGAGGATTACTCTCGTGATTTGGTCGTGACAATCGTGGTAACGCTAATGGTCGTGGCATGCGATATTCAAGTGGAGTAAGGATTTCACTGCTCCATGGAGTCTCCAATTGTTCCCGTCTCGGTATCCTTGCCTTACCCACCGGTGCACTTTATTCACTATAACCGCCCTTTACTCCATTGTCGCCGCCATCTGGTATTCCCTCACTGGTCGACCACGCCACCCGCCCACCGCCAATAGACCATCCGTGGCTCGTGGTTTTAATCGAGTATGACATTCTCGAGGCCTCTTGTTCCACCTGATCCGGATCGGAGAGGGAGACTCGTGATTCCGGCAGAGTGTTGTCTTTGAGAAGGTGCCCGATTATTGTACCAAGCATGTTTGCATCTCTGCATTCTCATGGAGGCTTGTTTCGGCCACTAATCCAAGTCTCCGCAAGGTACAACCCCGGCCTCACACCACGCCTCCTCACCGACGGCACGCCCACTCTCCTCCCACCGCTCAAGACACGCTGATTTCCGATCATAGACCCATAAGCCCCATCTGCGTGTATCCTCACCCTGTGAGTGAGGAGGTACAGCGCCGAGTCCGACAGTGCGCTTGTCCGTGCACGCATTCTCCTGACCCGCTTTTCAGCTTGATACGTATGATAGATCCGACGACATTCTTCATGATAACACTATTTTACTTGAGCCCAATCGAGGATATCGAGGGCCACCTGTGAGCCTCCACAGTGGTCTCGCCCCCGAGGTCAGGCTCTCCGACTTGTGCACCTTACATGCTGGATTCAACACCCACCTGTGGACGCTCCATCCTCGCCTCGATGAGGAGATTGACACCGTGGGTGGTGCTCATGGTATATTGAGGGACAGACTTCACCGATCGGACATTGATCCTAGTAGTGAGGATCTAGACACCCTCTTCCTTCTGACGCCGTGATTGATAGTTTAGCCAGAGAGAGGGTTTCCACTTCTCTGCATGATTTCACCACCGTTTCTCGCAAGAAACGCGGTCAGCGCAAACGGCGGGACGTTTCCCACCCCCTCCCTGCTTGATGATTAGTTCCATTATATGGAACATTCTGGGATTAGTAAGGCCCCACTGTCTCGCTGCTCGAGGAAGCTTATCCGCCACAACCAGACACTCTTATTTGTATTTTGGAGCCTTTTCTTTGTTCTCGACAAACCTGAGGCTACCCAGATTCGCCTGGGATGGAGCATGCCGTATCTTCCCGCACCGGAAGATTTGGGTTTTCTGGCTACTCCGCTTACCTTGGATATTGTCGAGGATGCGGGCCAGTCCTTCATTGCCAAGTTAGTCACTCTCTTCTCTACTCCTGCTTTTATTTCTTTGTTTATGCCACTGCTTCTATCCTTGTTCTGGAGGAGTCGTGGATGCCCTTCGCGCTTTGCCGATAATCTTGACAATCCTCGGATGGCTCTGGGTGACTTTAATGTTGTCCAATCTTTATCTCGAGATCTCCAGCGCCATATTCGGACTCAAACCGCTATCGATGCCTTTAATTTTGCTTTATTGATTGTGGTTTCGAGGATGCCGGTTTTCTTGGGAGTCCTTATACCGGACTAATGGTCGTACTCGCAGACGCCCGGATGTGGTGGTTTGCAATCCTCAGTGGTCTAGGCTCTTCTCTACTTTAAAGGTCACCCACCTCAACCGCGACCGCTCCGATCATCTCGCCTCCCTCATTGCTCTAGATTGGGTTTCGATCATGGGTCCGGCTCGCTTCACGCTCTACACTCTGTGGCTTAGTCACTCCGATTTCATCGACACTCGCTCTGCAGCCTTGGTCCGACCTGCCCCTGTAATGGATGCGGGCCTTCAGCAGGTCGGTGCGTCTGGTCGCGCCTCGAAAGCCCTGAACAAAGATGCTTTCAGCAACATCGTGAGATAGGGTTAGAGAGGCCGAGGAGGAGGTGGCTCATCTGGGAGCACCGACTGACATTTCCGGGTTCTCACCGAGGATAGATCCGCTTGTTCTGAGGCTAGGGCTCGGCTGTTACGTGCCTTATCCAACGAGGAGACTTTTCTTAGACAGCTCTCTGGTGTCAGATGGGTCCGGAAGGGGGACTCCAACACCCGCTTCTTTCATGCGATGGCCAGGAAGAAGCGCCAGCAGTGTTTTGTTCATAGGATCCAGGCTGAAGACTCCTCTTGGCTTTCTGAGTCTTCAGAGATTGCGAGTTCGGCTGTTCAGTTCTTCCAGAGCTTACTCGCCGGTGATTCCAAGTCCGTCTCAGCCTCATGATTTTTCTGGTATTCCGAGATTAGTTTCCCACGAGGATGAGGACGACCATTGTAGGATTCCTGATATGGATGAGATCTCGCAGAAGTGTTTTCTATCGACCCGCCTAATGGTCCCGGGTCCGATGGTTTCAGAGTAAATTTTACCGTGCATGTTGGGATTTTATTTGCAGTGATTTGTTGGCTACCGTGACGGATTTCTTCACTGTGTCTCGCCCATGCCTCGGGTTTCTGCCCACCTCTTGGTTCCTCCCGCCCAAGAAGCTTCCCGCCTCACCCGGTCCGATTTCTGCACCTATTAGTTTGTGTAATGTCAAGAGCAAGATCCTCACGAAGCTCCTCGCTGCTCGCCTCCGCCGATCCTTCCTAGGATTATCTCGCCTTCTCGTGAGTGGCTTTGTTCCGGTAGGTCATCCATGATAATGTTCTTCTTGTCCGTGAGTCGGTTCACAATCTGAATGAAGGACCCGTGGGAGTAATGTCGTGTCAAGCTTGATATGGCTAAAGCTACGATAAGATGTCTCGGTCCTTTGTTCTTCAGATGCTTCGGCCTCTGCTTCCCGAGCGGTGGGTTTCTCTTATCTATAGGGCCATTTCCGGTCCGTGGTATTCTGCTCTGTTAATGGTACCAACCACGGCTTCTTCAATCCTTAGGTGGCTTATGGCAGGTGATCCCCTATCCCCATGCTTATTTATTATTGTCACCGAATTCTTTCTCGCGCCCGGACACTTTATTTGCCCTGCCCCTCATGTAGTACACCACCTCCGCTCGATGATGGTTTCGCGATCCGAGCTTCATGGATGATATTGTTATTTTTGCGAATGGGAGCAAGTCCAAGATGCTGCCGCTTGATGAGCTTCATTCGTCACTATCGACCCATCTCCCACGCAGATTAATCGCACTCAAGAGCAGCTTCCATGTGGGAAGTTTGCCTCCTTCCCGTCAGCGACTCATCCGCTCTCTCATCGGTTTTCAAGCAGTGGACCTCGCCATTCACATACCTTGGGTGCCCTGCCTATGTTGGGCGCCAGGATTCGTTACTTTGATGATATGATCGCCAAGGTCCGAAATAGATCTCCGGGTGGACTAATCGTCTGCTTTCTTTTGGCGGCAAGCTTGTTCTTATCAGACACGTGCTTTCCTCCATGCCTCTCCATTTACTTCATGCCATTAGACCGCCTGATACCGTTGTTCATCGTCTGGAGCGTCTATTTACCCGCTTCTCGGGCGACATCGATACTCGCTCGCAGATTCATCGGTGTCTGTGGGTCCTCTATTTGCTACCCGACATCGAGGGCGGCTTGGGCATTAGATCCTTTTTGATTTGGCCGAGGCTCTAGAGCTTAAGTTCCTGTGGCTGCCACCGACCGCCACTCGGGCTTCCTTTACGAAGTCTAAGCATCGCCGATCCGAGCATCCGGGATGATCTGGCTTGATCCCGCTCCTCTTAGCGCCGCCTTTGTAAGATCCGGTATCACTGAACCCCACGTCACTGGGCGGATTAGATCCGGGGACTGTAGCTTTTGGTATGATTGTTGGCTCAACTCCTCTCCGCTGTCCACGTACAACCCAGATCGGGCTTCTTCAGTTCCTGTCTCGTCTTTTTGGAGGGGCGCTGTATGGGACAGAGGTAAGTTGGAGGCCTTACTCCCACCGCCGGCACCACTACCGGAACCGCCGGCTCCTCCTCCTCATGCCGACAACCAAATGACCGGCCAACCATCCACTCCATCCGCTGCGGTTTCCATCACAATACCATCCCACCACAACTCCATCCCACCCCAAACCGTCACCTCCACCATGGTCAACCCTCTACCACGGCCAACCTTGCCTATCATTCAAGCTTGCTGCAAATCCCTCCCAATACCCAATCATCCTCTCGGCTTTCACCTCCCACAAGCTCGATTATTGAAAGAAATTTGGTATAAAAGATGAAGATAGCGAATTGGGATCGAAATTTGGCTATGGAATTGTTATCATCGGAACGTGAGATGAGTTTAAACGACACCGTTTGCTGGTTTCGCTTCCGACCGGCATTCGATTCTTACTACGTCGCCAGTGAGGCTTTCTCCGAAAACTACGCTTCGGTCTCTCGCTTTCGCTCCTTTCTGTGCCAAAATTAAAAGCCTCCTCTCCTCTAGTAGCGCTTTTTCTTTTTTTTTTTGGTTATTTACTTTTTCCTCCTTTTGTCGAGATTTCTAGTGTTTGTGCTCCTTCTTTTTTTTTAATTTTAAATAAAAAATATGGATTGCGGTTCTGGTTTTGAGAAATTGGAGACGGAGGAAGGTGAGTTCTCCGAGAAGGATCCGTCGTGTCGTTACGGTCGGTATGATGAAATCTTGGGAAAAGGAGCATTCAAGACTGTATATAAGGGTTTTGATGAAGTTGATGGGATAGAAGTTGCTTGGAATCAAGTGAATATTGAAGATGTAATGCATCACCGATCAACCGAACGATTATATCTCTGAGGTTCATCCGTTGAAATCTTTGAAGCATGAAAATATCATCAAGTTCTACAACTCTTGGGTGGATGATACGAACAGGACTATTAACATGATAACTGAGTTATTTACTTCAGGGAGTTTGAGGCAATATTGTAAGAAGCATAAGAATGTTGATATGAAGGCCATCAAGAACTGGGCAAGGCAGATTCTTCGAGGTTTACACTATTTACATAGTCACGATCCTCCTATCATTCACCGGGATCTGAAATGTGACAATATATTTGTTAATGGAAATAATGGAGAAGTCAAAATTGGAGATCTTGGGTTGGCTATTGTCATGCAGCAGCCTACTGCTCGAAGTGTTATTGGTACTCCTGAATTCATGGCTCCCGAGTTGTATGAAGAAGAATACAATGAACTTGTCGACATTTATTCTTTTGGTATGTGCATACTGGAGATGGTCACTTGTGAGTACCCATATAATGAGTGCAAAAATCCAGCTCAAATATATAAGAAAGTTACCTCTAGTATCAAGCCTTCTTCCCTCAGTAAAGTGAATGATCCCCAAGTTAAGCAATTTATAGAAAAGTGTATCGCTCCAAAGATCATCACGATCGCTCGCCTTGAGCTATTGAAAGACCCATTCCTCGTGATCGAAAATCCAAAGGATCTTGTTTATGATCCCCGTGGCTACCCAATCTTGTTCCTCAAGTAATGAACTTGGCCCAATCTAAACCTCATCCCATGGACATAGACCTTAACCACAAGAAGCTCACCGACTCTTCCGCTAAAAGCAACACTCGAACTTGGTTTTTAACTCTAGAACTTCAGCAGCTTCATCGAGAATAATGAATTTAGTTTAAGAGGAGAGAAAATGATGATAATACGATTTCACCGACCTTGCGCATTGGTGATAAACCGGTCGTGTGAGCAATATTCATTTTGTTTTCTACCTCAATGTCGATACTCGCAATTTCAATAGTCGAGGAGATGGTTGAGCAACTTGATTTGTCTCATGATGATGTGTTTTCAATAGTCGAGTTGATTGATAATTTGATAATTAAGCTTGTGCCTAACTCGAGTCCTTCATTAGGAAGCACCGCTAGTCAAGAAAACAGCTTTACTCAAGGGTTCTCCGCACTACATAGCAATTCAATCTCATCAAGTGCCTGGGGAGCCGTGGTCCAAAAAGGCATTTGTCAGGCGCTAGCCGCAAGGTGTTCTTTCCGAGTTGGCTAGTGGAAGTATCAATACAATCAAGAGTCAAGTGATTCAGATATATCTCACTGAATTTGATGTCCCAGCCATTTTGGATCCCTATATTGACAAATCTTTGCGCCGCGATGGTTACAAAGTGTTCATTATGCAGCTTTATGATCATGGCGTGCATGAGGATAAAGCGATGAGGTATCTCTTGGTGAATCTATTTTGTTCAATGAGTCCACACGTAACTCCGAGACATCCTTCATTGATTCATGCTCGTGTATCAAAAATTTGAGCTTGTCAAGCATCACCGCTATCTCTAGCGGACAAAGAACATTCCGATGGTCTAAAGTCGAGCCGGATGCCATTAACTCAAAATATCAGCAGTGCTTTCAGAACTCCCGAGGCAAAGGGAGGAAGAAATGGAAAATGCCCGAAAGAGGTGGCTTGCAGAGAGCAATGTATCTCGTTATATGAAGTATCGTATTTTCTTCAGCATTAGGATTTTTCATTTACCCTTTGGTTTCATTGTTACGATTATTTGCTTACATGCGTTGCTTTGGAAAAGTCGCTCCTTAACAAGTCATCATTTCATTTGGTTTGATTTGATTTTATTGTGTAATTAAACCGTATTTTTAGTCATCTCCATCACTTTCTTTATCGGTTAAGGAGCTATTAGGAAGCTTCCTAAATGAGGAAGTGGATGGAACATGTCCACCGATTTATGTGGCAAAAGCAAAGACACACACTTCCTTCAGAGTAATAGAGCACAATCACACATTCAAAAAAAAAAACCCTAAACCCTAAACCCTAAACCCCAAACCTCTATCGACCCGCTTAGCGCCCGGGCCCGATGGTTTCAGAGTAAATTTTACCAGCCTCGCTGGGATTTTATTTGCAGTGATTTGTTGGCGGCTGTGACGGATTTCTTCACAGGTTCGCCCATGCCTCGGGGGTTTCAGTCCACTCTCCTGGTTCTCCCGCCTAAGAAGGCTTCCCTGCTCACTTGGTCCGATTTCGCACCTATTAGTTTGTGTAATGTCGAGAGCAAGATCCTCACGAAGCTCCTCGTTGCTCGCCTCTCACCGATCCTTCCTAGGATTATCTCGCCTTCTCGTAGTGGTTTTGTTCCGGTAGGTCATCCATGATAATGTTCTTCTTGTCCGTGAGCCGGTTCACGATTTGAATGAAGGACCCGTGGAGTAATGTCGCGGTCGAAGCTTGATATGGCTAAAGCTCACGATAAGATGTCTTGGTCCTTTGTTCTTCAGATGTCTCGGCCTCCTGCCTCCCGAGCGGTGGGTTTCTCTTATCTATAGGGCCATTTCCGGTCCGTGGCATTCTGCTCGGTCAACGGTACCAGCCACGCGCTTCTTTCAGTCCTTGGTGGCTTACTGCAGGTGATCCCCTATCCCCATGCTTATTTATTATCGCCACCGAATTTCTTTCTCGCTACCGACACTTTATTTGCCCTTGCCTCTATGCAAGACACCACCTCCGCTCGATGATGGTTTCGCGATCCGAGCTTCATGGATGATATTGTTATTTTTGCTAATGGGAGCAAGTCCAAGATGCTGCCGCTTGATGAGCTTCCTTCGTCATTATCGACTATCTCCCGTCAGCAGATTAATCGCACTCAAGAGCAGCTTCTATGTGGGAAGTTTGCCCTCTTCTTGTCAGCGACTATCCGCTCTTCATCAGGCTTTCAGCAGCTGACCTGCCATTCACATACCTTGGGTGCCCGGCCTATGCTGGAGCGCCGTGATTCGTTACTTTGATGATATGATCGCCAAGGTCCGTAATAGGATCTCCGGGTGGACTAATCGTCTGCTTTCGTGGCAAGCTTGTTCTTATCGGACACGTGCTTTCCTCCATGCCTTCCATTTACTTCATGCCCTTAGACCGCCTCGACACCGCTGTTCATCGCCTCGAGCGCTTATTTACCCGCTTTCCTGGGCGACACCGATACTCGCTCGCAAGATTCATCGTGCTCGGTGGCCTCTATTTGCTACCCGATAACCGAGGGCGGCTCGGCATTAGATCCTTTTTCGATCCGGCCGAGGCTCTAGTGCTTAAGCTCCGTGGCGTTGTCGCACCGGCCTCCTCCGGGCTTCCTTTACGAGGTCTAACATCGCCGATCCGAGCATCCGGGATGATTCAGCTTCGGATCCCGCTTCCTCTTTAGCGCCGCCTTGTAAGATCCGGTATCATCGAACCCCACGTCACTGGCGGATTAGATCCGGGACCGTAGCTTTGGTATGATTGTTGGCTCAACTCCTCTCCGCTGTTCACGCACAACCCCGATCGGGTTTCTTCTGCCTCTGCCTCATCTTTTGGAGGGCACTCGGATGGGATGAGGTAAGCTGGAGGCTTTACTCCCACCCTCCGCTGCTGAAGCGGATCCTTTGGTTCCAGCTCCCGCCTCCCGACGATGGTCCCGATCGATGCGCGGGACCTTTCTAATGATGGAGATTTTTCTCCGAGGACCGCTTGGGATCTTGTTCGGGACTTTAGATCTACGGATGAGGTTTGTTCTTTATTTGGCAGAGATTGATCCCTTCCGTGCATCGTAAGGAAGAGGTGTCTAGCTCGTCGGATCCGCGAAGAAGTGGTCGCCATCTCCTGGAGTCCTCACTACTAGGATCAATGTCCGATCGGTGGAATCTGTCCCTCAATATACCATGAGCACCATCCACGATGCCGCCTCCTCATCGACGAGGATGGGATGTCCCCGAGTGGGTGTTGAATCCCACATGTATGGTGTGCAAATCCAGTAGCCACGACCTCGAGGAGGCGAGACCGCAAAGGCTCCCTGGTGGTCCTCAATATCCTCAATTGGGCTCCGTAAAACAGTGGTATCATGAAGAATTTCGTCAGATCTATCATACGTATCAAACCGAATAACTAGGTCGGAGAGTGCGACTTGGACAAACTCCACCGCTTGGTCTAAGATCGAGACCACCATGATCATCGAGCAAGAGGAGGAGTAGTGTGCCCATCAGCAGGAGACGTGGTGTGATTACCTTCATTAGGCACCGGACATCGGGCCGAGTCGACCGGGTTGTACTTCGTGAGCCTCGGATTAGTGACGTAAACAAGCCTCCACTGTAATGGTCGAGATGCAAACATGCGGTACAATAATCGTGGACCTTCTCAAAGATAACACTCGCTAAAATCCCGAGTCCCCTCTCCAATCCAGATACGTGGAACAAGAGGCCTCGAAATGTCATACTCAATCAAAACTCGAGCCACAGATGGTCTATTGACAGAGGCGGTGGCGTGGTCGACCCGCAAAGGAGTACCAATGGCAGCAACAATGGAGTAAAGAGCCGATTTACAATGAATAAAGTGCACCGGAAGATAAGGTAAGGATACCCAGACAGGAACAATTGGGGACTCCATCGAGCAGCGGAAATCCTTACTCCACTTGAAGATACGCATGCCACGACCATTAACATACCATGATTGTCACAACCAGATGCGAGAATAATCCTCCTCCGTAGATAACTTAATGAGAATATGTCGGTTGTCGAGAAGGGAAATCTGGGAGTTTCCTTTAAGACCGAGGGAAATAAAGAATTTTCTAATGATGTCCATAGAAGGCCGGCCAAAGGAAAACTTACCAACAAGAGAAAGTCTGAATGGCTGAGCCATGACTGTGATCTCCTGAGGTGAAAAAATAATGGCTGGTTCCCCACGCTGGAGAGAAGCCGGTTTAAATGGGATTTCCGAATCAAGAGGCCCTAAAACCGCGTCCGAGAAGGATTTTTGAGTCCGAGGAGGGGCATCGGGGTCGAGGAGAGAGGCCGGGGTAACAATGGAAGAATAGGTGAATTTTGGGTTTAGGCCTTGGGTGGTGGAGATTAGGTTAAGGGTTATGGATTTATGGACATGGGCTTGGGAGGTATGGGTTAAAGATTGGAGAGATTGGGGAATATGGGCTGATTTTTGAATTGGGCTTGACTAAAGATAGTGGGTTTAATGCCAATGGAGTTTTGGGCTTATTTTAAGGGGTCGTGATTATTTTCAATGGGTCGGGTGTTATGAAAATTGAGTTGTTAGCTGGAATTTTGTTTTGGGCATGTTTTTGTTGGTTGGGTTCAATGTTAGAGGATTGGTTGTTTTGGTTTAGGCTTAAATGGGCTCGGTTAAGGTTATTAAATGTATCGGGGTGTCAATGAATGTTGGGCTCTGGGAAAGGGTGCTAGGGTTAGGGTTAGGTTCGCTATGTTTGAGTTTGTGTTTGTTTGGAAAAGGAGGGGGGGGGGCGGCGGCTGCTGGAAATGTTGGCGTGGGCGCTGGATTGGTTCACGGGTTTGGGGAGCCGGTGGTGGTTTGACGGAGCCAGCAAGGTGGACGGAAGTTGGAGAAGGCCTAGCACGCTGCAAGGAGGGCGGGGTAGGTGGCTCACTGGTTTGGGTATTTTGGAGTGGCTGAAAAACTTGAGGAGGTCCCGCGATGAGGTGGGGAGTAACCTCGAGATGTGGGACGCCAATGGAGGGATGCGGAGGACCGCACGGTGGGTGGGATTCGCTGGTCGTGATTGCCGATCTTGTAGTCATGGGACGTGGGTCATGGACATGCGGGTTGGGTGTGGGGGGATTTTCCGTGAGTTTGAGGTGGGTTGGGGTTGGAGGGACGTCGGAAAGTTGCAGGAGGTGGTGGTCGTGACGGATGGAGTCGAAGTGGCCGCTGATGCCGCTGCTGAAGTCGAATCTTTGAGTGATGGAAGCCGTGAGTCGGGTTGAGCGTGTTGATGGATTTGGCCCGACTGCAAGGGTGCATCGGGTTTGGTGGTTTTTGGGTGAGTTTTGGAAGGTGGTGGAAGAGGTGGGATGGTGCCGGAGGTGCTCATAGATGCCGCGGCAGCAGGGGGTTGGTTGAGTGAGGAAAGCCGTGAGTTTGGTTGGGGATTTGGTGGCTTTTGCCGTGAGGATGGTTCCGGTTGGTCAAGTTGATGGAGGGGCCTTGATCCGGCCAAGTTGCCATGAATCGGTTGATCTATGTGGGAGGGTTGGATGGTGGGGTGAGGTGCAGCCACGGGAACCATGGTGGTGGTGGTGGTGGAAGTAAGGGATGAGTTTTACCGAGAGGTGGTATTTTGATTCGATGGTTGAGTGGATGGTTGGCCGGACTTTTGGTTGCCGGCATGAAAAGGAGGAGCCAGCGGTAGATCCGGCGGTGGTGACGGCGGTGGGGCCGGCGGTGGTGACCCTCCGGCCTCCGGTGAGGCCATGGCCGGGAGGTCAAGCTTCGGTCAAACAAAAGAGAGTTGAGAGGATTTTGCAAGAGAGAGAAAGTTAGAGAGAGGTTTGAAAGTTGGGTTTGGGTTTAGGGTTTAGGGTTTAGGGTTTTTTTTTTTATTAAAGCCACCATGGTAGTGGGGGGTTAGGCGGGACCCCTACCTCTCATATATATAAAGTAAGCGGAGTACAACGGAGGGGGGCAAGAACCAAACCTCCGACATAAATAAGCAAGTACAAGACAATAAATGGAAAAGAGAAATAAAATGACCACAATAATAACTAATGGAACTGATCATCAAGTAGGGAGGGGGCGGAAGGCATTCCGCCGTTTGCTGCGTCTCCTGCGAGTTATTGCCGTGAATCCTTGTAGAGAAGTAGACTCCCTATCGTCTCCCCGGGAGTTCTCGGTATTGATGTAGATGTCCGATCAGTGGTCTCGAGCATCATCGGCAGTGTCGATATCCTCATTAGAAAATGAAGGGATATCCGTGGAGTGAGTGTTGAATCCCATGTGTACGGTGGATATGTCGGATAAAGCCTGTGGTAGAGGAGACTCAACAGAGGTCCCCCGGGGGTCCTCAATATCCTCAACGGTGGTCCCCTGGGCAGCGGAATCACGAAGAAATGCATCTGAAACATCATCTGTAGCAACCTGAACAGCTGAGTCTGGGCAGATATCTGAACAGGTGCCCCCGTTGGGCATCGGAATTTGTATCTTCTCATCTACCTGGGGGTGAGGATCCGCAGCGATAGGATCAGAAACCGCCGTGTACTGAGTAGTAGATGGTGAAGTAGTGTGCTCAACGGCAGGAGGCATGGGGTGATCGCCCTCGTTGGGCACTAGACGCTGGGCTAAGTCTGAGTGGGGTTGAGCCTTGCGCAGCCCTGGATTAGTGACGAAGCAAGCCTCTATAGAATGCCCAAGGTGCATACATGAGCTACAATAGGCGGGAATATGGGCTGATTTTTGGAATTGGGCTTGACTAAAGATAGTGGGTTTAATGCCAATGGAGTTTTGGGCTTGTTTTAAAGGGTAGGGTGGCAATATGGGTCGGATTCGCTTATTCGATTCGATTCGATGCGAATTAAATGGGTTTGGGTTTGAAAAAATTGATTCGCTTAATAAATGGGTGAATTCGATTCGATTCGTTAATTAAACGAATCGAATACTGAGTTTGAAAATTTTGATTCGCTTATTCATTTAGAATTCGCTTAATAAATGAGTCATAAACGAATCGAATATGGGTCGATCTGCTTAAAATTGTGTATTATTTATTTAATAAATTTGTATTATAAAATATATTAATTTTTAATTATATTATTAATTTAATAAATTTGTATTAAAAATATATAAGTTAAAATTGAAAAAAAATTGCTTATAAAATTTATTTACTTTTCTTTTACAATATTATGTTTAATTATTTCTAATTAAGATTTATTTTTATAAAATTATTGTAGAAAATTTAGATGTCATCGTGGACCAACTTGCTCAAAACATTATAAACATGAGCACTAATTATGCTCTATCTCGCACAGCAGTGCCAATGATCTAAACGACAAGCATGTGAGTGTGGTAGGTAAAGTTTTTATCTTATTTAATTATTATTTCCTTGAAAATACTACAAATTTGCTATATATTTTGATTTTTGAAATTTTACAATGACTATTATTAATATTGTAGCATGTTAATAACATTTTATTTACTTTTTGGTGTAGGATTTTGTTTTCAAGGTAACAAAGACAAATGAAGAGAATTAAAGAAATTACATTTCTTTATAATTTGAATTTGAATTATTGTTATTTTTAATATTAAGGATTTGGTATTGGGTATTTGGATAATCAGTATAATATGATTTGAATTATTTGTATTTTGTTGTGGGATATTAAATTTTTGTTTTTTTTTTTGCTTAATTTTGTTTATTAATTATATTTTTCTAAACGAATTGTAAACGAATCTGTATTCGATTCGATTCGTTATGAATTCGTAAAGGATAAACGAATAATAAACGAATCCGAATTCGATTCGATTCGTTTATCAATTCTATTAAACGAATTAAACGAATCAAACCGAATATTCGTTTAATAAACGAATCGAATCCGAATCCTGAAATTTCAATTCATTTAATAAACGAATCGAATCCGAATCTATAGAATTTTGACCCAATTCATTTACGATTCGATTCGAATTCGATTCGTTTATTCGTTTTGCCACCTCTATTAAAGGGTTGTGATTATTTTCAATGGGCTGAAATTTTAGTTGTGGGGCTGGAATTTCGTTTTGGGCTTGTTTTTTTTGGTTGGGTTCAATGGTAGAGGATTGGGTGTTTTGGTTTAGGCTTAAATGGGCTGGGTTAAGGTTATTAAATGTATTGGGGAGTTGGGTCGAAAGTTGGGCTTGGGAAAGGGTGCTTGGGTTAGGGTTAGGTTTGTTATGTTTTAGTTTGTGTTTGTTGGGGAAAGGGGGGGGCGGCGGCTGCTGGAAATGTTGGCGTGGGGGCTGGGATTTGTTCACGGTTTTGGGGTGCCGGTGGTGGTTTGACGGGGCCGGCAAGGTGGACGGAACTTGAAGAAGGCCGGCAGCCGCGGCAAGGAGGGTAGGGGTAGGTGGCTCGTGGGTTTGGGAGTTTTGGAGAGGTTGAAAAACTTGAGAAGATCCAGCGATGGGGTGGGGAGTAACCTCGAGATGTGGGACGTCGATGGAGGGGTGTGGAGGACCGGCCGGTGGGTGGGATTGGTTGGCCGTGATTGCCGATCTTGTAGTCATGGGATGTGGGTCATGGACTTGCGGGTTGGGTGTGTGGGGGGGGATTTTCCGTGAGTTTGAGGTGGCTTGGGGTTGGAGGGACGTCGGGAAAGTTGCAGGAGGTGGTGGCCGTGACGGGATGGTGCCGGAAGTGGCCGCTGATGCCGCTGATCGAAGTTGAATCTTTGAGTGATGGAAGCCGTGAGTCGGGTTGGGTGTGTTGATGGATTTGGCTCGGCTGCAAGGGTGCATCGGGTTTGGTGGTTTTTGGGTGAGTTTCGGAAGGTGGTGGAAGAGGTGGGATGGTGCCGGAGGTGCTCATGGATGCCGCGGCAGCAGGGGGTTGGTTGAGTGAGGAAAGCCGTGAGTTTGGTTGGGGATTTGGTGGCTTTTGCCGTGAAGATGGTTCCGGTTGGTCAAGTTGATGGAGGGGCTTTGATCCGGCCAAGTTGCCATGAATCGGTTGATCTATGTGGGAGGGTTGGATGGTGGGGAGAGGGGGAGCCACGGGAACCATGGTGGTGGTGGAAGTAATGGATGAGTTTAGCCGAGAGGTGGTGTTTTGATTCGGTGGTTGAGTGGATGGTTGGCCGGACTTTTGGTTGCCGGCATGAAAAGGAGGAGCCGGCGGTGGTGACGGCGGTGGGGCCGGCAGTGGTGACCCTCCGGCCTCCGGTGAGGCCATGGCCGGGAGGTCAAGTTTCGGTAAAACAAAAAGAGAGTTGAGAGGATTTTGCCAGAGAGAGAAAGTTAGGGTTTAGGGTTTAGGGTTTAGGTTTTTTTTTTATTAAAATTCACCATGGAGGTGGGGGGTTAGGCGGGACCCCTACCTATCATATATATAAAAAGTAAGATGAGTACAACGGAGGGGGACAAGAACCAAACCTCCGACATAAATAAGCAAGTACAAGGCAATAAATGGAAAAGAGAAATAAAATGACCACAATGATAGCACATGGAAATGATCATCAAGTAGGGAGGGCGGAGCGTGCCCGCCGTCACGGCCTCCTCGCGAAGTTATTGCGGTGAAGCCTTGTAGAGAAGTAGACTCCCTATCGTCTCCCCGGGAGTTTTCGGTACTGATGTAGATGTCCGATCGGTGGTCTCAAGCATCATCGACAATGTCGATATCCTCATTAGACAATGAAGGGATATCCGTGGAGTGAGTGTTGAATCCCACGTGAACCGTGCATATGTCGGATAAAGCCTGTGGTGGAGGAGAATCAACGGAGGTCCCCCGGGGGCCCTCAATATCCCTAACGGTGGTCCCCAGGGCAGCGGAATCACGAAGAACTGCATCTGGACCATCATGTGTAGCAACTGAATCACGCAAAGACGGCAAGTGGATATCTGAATAGGTGCTCTGTATCTCCTCATCAACCAGGTGAGGATCCGCAGCGATAGGCTTGGAAACCGCTGAGTATCGAGTAGCGACTGAATCGCATCTCGAACCATCATCTCGTAGCACCGAATCGCGCAGTCTGGGCAGTGGATATCTGAACAGGTGCCCCCGATCTGTATCTCCTCATCAACCGGGTGAGGATCCGCAGCGATAGGCTCGGAAACCGCCGTGTACTGAGTAGTAGCCTGAACTGCATCTGAACCATCATCTGTAGCAGCCTGAACTGCGCTATCTGGGCAGTGGATATCTGAACAGGTGCCCTCGTTGGGCATCGAAATCTGTATCTCCTCATCTACCTGGGGGTGAGGATCCACAGCGATAGGATCGGAAGCCGCCACGTACTGAGTAGTAGATGGTAAAGTAGTGTGCTCAACGGCAGGAGGCATGAGGTGATCGCCCTCGTTAGGCACTAGACGCTGGGCTGAGTCTGAGTGGGGTTGAGCCTTGCGCAGCCCTGGATTAGTGATGAAGCAAGCCTCTATAGAATGCCCCAGGTGCATACATGAGCTACAATAGGCGGGAACCTTTTCAAAAATAACACTCTGCCAAAATCCCGAGTCCCCCTCTCCAATCCAGATACGAGGAACTAACGGCTTAGAAATATCATACTCAATCAAAACACGGGCCACGAACGGTCTATTAACAGAGGCCGTGGCATGGTCAACCCGCAAAGGAGTACCAATGGCTGCAGCAATAGAGTAAAGAGCAGATTTACAGTGAATAAAATGTACCGATAAATAGGGTAAGGATACCCAGACGGGGACAATCGGGGACTCAGCCGAGCAGCGGAAATCCTTGCTCCACTTAAAAATGAGCATGCCTCTACTGCTGACATACCATGATCAGGCGCAGACGATGCGAGAATAATCCTCCTCCGCAGATAATTTAATTAAAATGTGACGATTATCTAAGAGGGAAATCTGAGAATTTCTCTTAAGGCCAAGGGAAATAAAGAATTTTCTAATAATTTCCATAGAAGGACGGGCAAAAGAAAATTTACCGACAAGTGAAAGTCTGAAGGGTTGAGCCATGGCTGTAATCTCCTGTGTCAAAAAAATAATGGCCGGTTTTCCCGTTGGAGTGTTGCCGGTTTGAACGGAATGTCTGAATCATTAGCCCCTGAGACCGCATCTGAAAAGGATTTTTGGGGCCGGGGTGGAGCATCGGGATCGAGGAGAGAGGCATCTGTGGTTTTGAGTTTTTGGGCTTGTGTATTTGGGTTTGAGTGAGAATTATTGAAATGGGTATTTTGGGCTAGAATAGAAGAATTGGGCTTATTGTGGGGAGGTACATGGGCTGGAATTTCGGAATGGGCTTGTTGAAAATATGGGCTGGAATTTGGTTGAGAGATATGGGCTGGAATTTGACTTTGGGCTTGGTTAAAATAAAAGGCATTAGTTGTTTGAGGGGTATGGGCTGGAAATTGGCATTGGGCTTGGGGATTAGGGTTAGGGTTTGTGTTTGGAAAAGTTACAAGGGAGTTGTTACAAGGGGGCGGCGGCTGGGAGCATGCCGCAGCTGTGGGGGCTTGGCTCGGGGCCTCCGGAGATTGAAATGGAGGGTGGTGGCTGACGGGGGGGTTCACGGCAGTGGCTGGAAGTTGGCTAGCCCCACTCGCGGCGGTTGGAGTAAGATGGGTGAGTGACGGCTGGTTGTTACAAGCCGCGGCTATGGAAGCTTGGATTGACTGCACCGGAGGTTGAAACGGAGGTTGGTGACCGTCGTGGGGTTGCGCGGCAATGGTTGGAAAATGCAAACACAGCTCGCGGTGGTTGGAAGAAAATGGGTAAGGGACGGGTTGGGAGATGTGGGAGGATGTGCCGTGAGTTGGGGTGGTGGAGAGGGTTGTGGAGGGCCGTTTATGGCTAGTGAATCGGCGGACGGGAGGGGCTGGTTTGCCATGGCAGCCGATGTGGTAGTCACGGGATGTGGATGTTGAGCTTGCGGGTTTGTGGTGTGATGAGAGATTTTTGGTGACCGTGGGGGCTGGGGAGGCATCGGGTAAGTTGCGGGTGGTGGTGGTTGTGACTGGATGGTGCCGGAGATGGCCATCTTTGCCGCGGCAGCAGCTGGTTTTTTTGGGGACGACGACCGTGAGCTGGGTTGGGTGTGTTGGGATGTTTTCCTTGACCGTGAGGATGCATGGGGCTGGAAGGACTTCGGGTAAGTTGCAGATGGTGGTGCCCGCGTCTGGATGGTGCCGGAAGTAGCCATTGATGCAGCGGCTGCCGTGTCTTGTCTGGATGAGGAAGGCCGTGAGCTGGCTTGGGAGTTTGGGGGCTTGTGCAGTGAGGGTGTCTCCGGTTCTGTGGGTTGAGGGAGGTGCCTTGAGTTTTCGGATATGACTACAAACGGTTGGGGGATGTAGGAGGATTGAATGACGAGGTAAGGTGGAGGTTGTTGCGGTTGTTGCATGGACATTTGGCCGGAATTTTGGCCGGAATTTTTGTTGCTGGCTTGTACTGGGAGTGCCAGCGGCAGTGGAGTATCACCCCCGGCCTCCGGTGAGGCCATGGCCGGGAGGTCAACCTTCGGTCAACAAGAGAGAGTTGAGAGGATTTTGCTAGAGAGAGGTTTGAAAGTTGGTTTAGGGTTTAGGGTTTTGGGAAAAAGGGTTTAGGGTTTAGGGTTTAGGGTTTTAGGGTTTTAGGGTTTTAGGGGTTTAGGGTTTTAGGGGTTTAGGGGTTTAGGGTTTTAAGGTTTTGGGTTTGGGTTTAGGGGTTTAGGGGTTTAGGGGTTTAGGGTTTTAGGGTTTTAGGGTTTTGGGTTTTGGGTTTTGGGTTTTGGGTTTGGGGTTTGGGGTTTTGGGTTTGGGTTTGGGGTTTTGGGTTTGGGTTTTGAGTTTGGGTTTGGGTTTAGGGTTTTGGGTTTTGGGTATAGGGTTTTGGGTTTTGGGTTTTGGGTTTAGGGTTTTTTTTTTTTTTATTAAAATCCACCATGGAGGTGGGGGGTTAGGCGGGACCCCTATCTGTCATATATATAAAAAGTAAGATGAGCACAACGGAGGGAGACAAGAACCAAACCTCCGACATAAATAAGCAAATACAAGGCAATAAATGGAAAAGAGAAATAAAATGACCACAATGATAACACATGAAATGATCATCAAGTAGGGAGGGGGCGGAAGGCATTCCGCCGTCTGATGCGTCTCCTGCGAGTTATTGCCGTGAAGCCTTGTAGAGAAGTAGACTCCCTATCGTCTCCCCGGGAGTTCTCGGTACTGATGTAGATGTCCGATCGGTGGTCTCGAGCATTATCGGCAATGTGGATATCCTCATTAGTCAATGAAGGGATATCCGTGGAGTGAGTGTTGAATCCCACGTGAACGGTGCGTATGTCGGGTAAAGCCTGTGGTAGAGGAGGATCACAAAGAACTGTATCCTCAACATCCTCAATATCCCCATCGGTGGTCCCCAGGGCAGCGGACTCACGAAGAACTGCATCTGAACCATCATCTGTAGCAGCCTGAACTGTGCAGTACGGGCAGTGGATATCTGAACAGGTGCCCCCGTTGGGCATCGGAATCTGTATCTCCTCATCTACCTGGGGGTGAGGATCCGCAGCGATAGGATCGGAAGCCGCCATGTACTAACTAGTAGATGGTGAAGTAGTGTGCTCAACGGCAGGAGGCATAGGGTGATCGCCCTTGTTGGGCACTAGACGCTGGGCTAAGTCTGAGTGGGGTTGAGCCTTGCGCAGCCCTGGATTAGTGACGAAGCAAGCCTCTATAGAATGCCCCAGGTGCATACATGAGCTACAATAGGCGGGAACCTTCTCAAAAATAACACTCTGCCAAAATCCCGAGTCTCCCTCTCCAATCCAGATACGAGGAACTAACGGCTTAGAAATATCATACTCAATCAAAACACGGGCCACGGACGGTCTATTAACAGAGGCCGTGGCATGGTCAACCCGCAAAAAAGTACCAATGGCTGCAGCAATAGAGTAAAGAGCAGATTTACAGTGAATAAAATGTACCGGTAAATAGGGTAATGATACCCGGATCGGGACAATCGGGACTCAACTGAGCAATGAAGTCCTTGCTCCACTTAAAAATGCGCATGCCTCGGCCGTTGACATACCATGATTGGCGCAGCCAGATGCGAGAATAATCCTCCTCCGCAGATAATTTAATTAAAATGTGACGATTATCTAAGAGGGAAATCTGAGAGTTTCCCTTAAGACCAAGGGAAATAAAGAATTTTCTAATAATTTCCATAGAAGGACGGCCAAAAGAAAATTTACCGACAAGTGAGAGTCTGAAAGGTTGAGCCATGGCTTCAATCTCCTGTGTCGAAAAAATAATGGCCGGTTCCCCCCGTTGGAGTGTTGCCGGTTTGAACGGAATGTCTGAATTATTAGCCCCTGAGACCGCATCCGAAAAAGATTTTTGGGGCCGGGGTGGAGCATCGGGATCGAGGAGAGAGGCATATGTGGTTTTGGATTTTTGGGCTTGTGTATTTGGGTTTGAGTGAGAATTATTGAAATGGGTATTTTTGGCTTGAATAGAAGAATTGGGCTTATTGTGGGGAGGTACATGTGCTGGAATTTTGGGATGGGCTTGTTTAAAATATGGGCTGGAATTTGGTTGAGGGATATGGGCTGAAATTTTGTTTTGGGCTTGGTTAAAAAACAAGGCATTAGTTGTTTGAGGGGTATGGGCTGGAATTTGGCATTGGGCTTGGGGATTAGGGTTAGGGTTTGTGTTTGTTGGATGTGTTAAGTGAGTTTGGGTGTTAGAAGGGGGTGGCGGCTGGTTCCATGCCGCGGCTGTGAGGGCTTTGTTTGCGGGCACCGTTGGCTGGATCGGAGGGAGGTGGCTGACGGGGAGATTCACGGCAGCGGCTGGAAGTTGGCTAGCTCCACTCGCGGCTGTTGGAGGAAGATGGGTGAGTGACGGCTGGTGGAGAATCTCCGGATTTGAGGCCATCGGAGGGTGGTGATACTCCGGCGAAGGCACGGCAGTGAATGGGAGCCGGGAACGCCTGCTCATGTAGTTAAATCGACACCGGTAGGTGACGGGTTGGAGGATTGGAGGTGGGGATCTGGATTTCGGATGTGGGAAGTGTTCCGTGGTTTGTGGTGGGTGAGAGGCCGTGAGGGACTCGTTAATGGCAAGGGAAACAGCAGATGGAAGAGGTTGGCTTGCCATCCCACCGGTGTAGTTGACACCAGTATGAGGACTTTGGTCTTGCGGGAGATTTCGGTGATCGTGGGGATGTTGGGCTTGCGGGTTTGTGATGTGGGGAGGGTTTTCCCGTGACGGTTGGGGTGCATGGAACTGGGGAGCCATCGGGAAAGTTTCGGTTGTGTTTGGTGACGATGACCGTGAGCTGGATTGGGTGTGTCGGGGAGTTTTCCTTGACCGTGAGGATGCATGGGGGAGGAAGGACGTTGGGTAAGTTGCAGATGGTGGTGCCCGCGTCTGGATGGTGCCGGAAGTGGCCATTGATGCAGTGGCTGCCGTGTCTTGTTTGGATGAGGAAGGCCGTGAGCTAGCTTGGGAGATTGGGGGCTTGTGCAGTGAGGGTGTCTCCGGTTGTGGGGGTTGAGGGAGGTGCCTTGAGTTTTCGGATATGACGACAAACGGTTGGGGGATGTAGGAGGATTGAATGACGAGGTAAGGTGGAGGTTGTAGCATGGACATTTGGCCGGAATTTTGGCCGGAATATTTGTTGCCGGCATGTAAGGGGGCTGCCGGCGGCGGTAGAGTGTCACCCCCGGCCTCCGGTGAGGCCATGGCCGGGAGGTCAACTCTCGGTCAAACAAAGGGAGTTGAGAGGATTTTGCTAGAGGGAGAAAGTTAGAGAGAGGTTTTTTGGTTTGGTTTGGTTTGGTTTAGGGTTTAGGGTTTGGTTTAAGGTCTAGGGTCTAGGGTCTAGGGTCTAGGGTCTCGGGTCTAGGGTCTCGGGTCTAGGGTCTTGGGTTTCGGAGTTTGGGGTTTTAGGGTTTAGGGTTTTAGGGTTTTCGGGTTTTGGGGTTTGGGGTTTGGGGTTTTGGGTTTTGGGTTTTGGGTTTAGGGTTTAGGGTTTAGGGTTTTTTTTTTTTGAAACCACCAAGAATGGTGGGGGGTTAGGCAAGACCCCTACCTGTATGATAAATCATGTAATAGAGACTAAAATACATAAGGAGGGGGACATGAGCCAAAACCTCCTCAATCAGAGACAACATACAAGCGGTAATCGAATGAACTAGCGTCTGATATGCGGAACCGCATGAGCATCCATATGAAGAATCCTAGATAAGCCGATGGGCAGGTCACGAGCCGATAGGAATCGACGGCTGGTACGAGAAGTGCAAGCCCAATTGGCTAAGAAGTCAGCTGCAGATGTCGCCTCCCGATATACGTGCCGAACCACAACTGAATGAGAGGACACTACTGATCTAACTCGACGCAAGGATAAAGCGTAATCCCATCGAACAGAACTGTTCGAGATGACCTAGGAGACCACAGTGGCCGAATCAGACTCTACCTCCACAACAGAATATCCCAACTGAACCGCCAGCTCCAAACCCTCACGAACCGCCAGAAGCTCCGCATAAAGGATCGGATGGTGGCCAAGAAAAGAGCCAAACCCCGCCAGAAACATACCCTGAGGGTCCCGAAGAATACCCCTGCAGCGGACAACCCCGGGTTACCCCTCGAACACCCATCAACAGTCAGCTTGACCGCACCAAGAGGCGGTCGCGTCCAAACAACAACACGAATAGGCCTTGGGGGGGGAGCAATCACGCGTAACCCATCCGCAAGTTGAGAGTCCAAGACTCTCAGAATCGAGCCGACTCAAGCCAAAAGCGAGCCAAGAAGTCGAACGTCTGATACCACTCGGAAAATAACCGCATCCACAGAAAATGAGTGAGAATCGAACCTGAACCCATTTCGAGCCTTCCACACATGCCACAGAATGAAGCAAGGTAAAATAACCCAAAGATGAAATCGAGAAGGGGCACATCTCTGCCAATGGCGAGGTAACGCATGGGGTGATAGAAAACTGATCCGCCAGATCCCTACTCCACGATAGAAATACTCCCAAACCTGGCTAACCCGAGGGCACTCAAGAAATAAGTGCCGAGAAGTCTCAGCAGCCTGTCCACAGAAGCACCGAGAAACCATACAGAAGCCGCGTCCACTCAAGGCATCATCGGTGGCTAGAAAGCCTCGCAACAACCGCCAAAGAAAAAAGGATAATCGAGATGGAATATGACGCTGCCAAATCATAGAAAATACTCAATCTCGTGGCCTGGCGCACCGCACCATCTCCCAAGCTGATCTCAAATGAAAAACACCATCAGTAGTAGAATCCCACTGAAGCTCATCAGGCACGCCAGTAGATACCGGAATCAAAACAATCTGCTTAACTACTGACGTGGGTAAGAAAGCCAGGAGCTTACCCCTATCCCAAACAGTGCCACGCCAATAAAAAGAAACTGGTACAGATGAAGCGGCACCAGAATTATAGAAGTACAAAGGGAGTGATCCCATCCAGCAGTCATACCAGAAGCTACAATCACCGACACCCACCAACCAACGAATATGAGGCTCAGCATCATCTCGGATGGAGCAAAGACACCTCGCAGAGGAGAAGTCGGGTAACGAAAGCTACCATGCCTGGATGAACAAGGTCAGAATATTTGGACTTCATATATGAAGCCCATAAGGAACGCTGCTCCCGAAATCGCCACCAAAGCTTAAGCTCAAAAGCTTCAGCTAGATCCCGAAATGACCTAATACCCAGGCCGCCCTCCTCCCGAGGAAAACACACCTCCGGCCAATGGCACCAATGAATCCTGTGCCTAGGTCCACAATCACCCCATAAGAAACGTGTAAATATCCGCTCCAACTGCTGGATAACCCCAATCGGCGGACGCAAGACATGAAATAAGTGCAAAGGCATAGAGGATAGAACATGCCGAATAAGCACTAGCTTCCCCCAAACGAGAGCAACCGGTTCGCCCAACCAGAAATCCGCTCTCGGACCCTCCGAAGCAGATCATCGAAATGAGCAATCTTGACGCCCCCAACAAACACCGGGCAACCAAGATAAGAAAAAGGAGGGTCCTTCTGCTGGAACCCCGTGACTGTATGAATAATAGCTCTACGAGAGGCAGAAATCAAACCCCGAACATAAAAGCTGCTCTTTGCCTGGCTAACCAACTGCCCAGAAACAGCCTCATAATGATGTAGGAAACCCATAAGCCGCGTGAGGCTAGCCCTACTCTCATTCCAAAAAAGAACAATATCATCTGCAAAACTCAAATGGGAGATAGGAAGACAACCAGACGAGCAATATCTCACGGAGGGGTGCGAAGAGTACAAGCGATCCAGGCCTCTAGATAAAAACTCAACAGCAATAATGAATAAGCTAGGAGACAGCGGATCGCCCTGGCGAAGACCACCGCGAGATCGAAAAACCCGTGGTCGACACCATTAACCAAAGACAGAGAACCAAGGTCCATAAATAGCCCTCCGAACTAAAGAAATCCACCGCCTCGAGAAACCAAAGCACCTCAACATCCGGAGAACAAAGGACCATGACATCCGATCATAAGCCTTAGCCATATCCAACTTCGTAACCACGCTACGCCTCTGCACGACGACTAAGATCATGCACAAGCTCCCGAACCAACAACGCATTATCATGAATGCTCCTACCGAGCACAAAACCACTCACGATGGAGAAATAATACGAGGCAACACAGTGTCGATCGCGATAACGAGCAATTTAGTTAAAACCTTATTGCTCACGTTACACAAACCGATCAGCGAAAATCAGCCCAAGAGATCGGAGAGTCCTTCTTCGAAGAAGAACCAAAAGAGTGCTCTGAAACCCCTAGGCATAGCAGAACCCCGAAAGTAATCATGAACAAGCAGCCCAACAAGTCAAGAGAAATCACATCCCAAAGATGCCGCAGTAACCTACCGCAGAACCCATCGTGACCTGGAGCCGCTGTCGAGTCAATAGAAAAGACCACCTGCCGTAACTCCTCCAAATCAGGCTCCCTACATAAATCCACATCGTCCTCAACAGTGACCAGAGAAGGGATAAAATCAAAATCCGAGGCCTGAAACTGGCTAGGACCTCCCGCTAAGAGACCCTGAAAGTAATCCACCGCAGACTCAGCCATAGCAGTAGGCTCAGTGATCCATGCAGACGATGCGTCCTGTATCCGATGGACATGAAAGAACCGCTGCTTCTTCCGAATCATAGCATGGAAGAACCGGGTATTGGCATCCCCTTCCCTAACCCAACGTACACTCGACCGCTGTCGTAAAAAAATCTCCTCACACAGTAACGCATGCTGCAGCCGGGCTCGAGCCTCAGAAAAAGCCACACGATCATCAGCTGAACCGGATAGATCATACTGGGCCTCTCTCCGAGCAACCTCCTCCTCAGCCTCTCTAACCCTATCAAATACATTACCAAAAACCTCCTTATTCCAGCCTTTTAAGCAGAGCTTCAATCTGACAAGCTTCTGCTGAAAAGCCCTCATCCCAGAAGCAATAACAGGAGCACCCCAAGACTGCCTCACGACATCAAGAAACTCAGGATGCTTTAGCCAAGCATGTAAAACTGAACTCGGACTGGACGTCCACCAGCCAATCTAGCACACGATAAAAGCAAGGGAGAGTGATCTGAACCAGTGCGATTCAGATGAGAAACTCGAAATGTAGGAAAGAACCCCGACCATTGGGCATTGCACACAACCCTATCCAACCGTCTCCATGTGCGCCCATTGGTCCATGTGAAAGGACTCCCTGTAAAACCCACATCATCCAAGCCACAATCCAATAAAGCAACATTAAAATCATCAATAGCATCCTGAGGCTGGGCATGCCCCCCCGAAATCTCAGAGAGAGACTGCACAACGTTAAAATCCCCACCCACCATCCAAGGGCCATCATAGCTATCAATGAAAGAAACAAGGCCATCCCACAAATCCTCTCTCACAATCTTAGCACAACCGGCATATACATATGAAACATATACGAGGATCGGGAAAGAAAGAGTGACTAACCCAGCAATGAACCACCTGACCCATATCCTGCAGCACCTCCACTGAAAAAGGCGCCGACCAGAAAACCCAAATCTTCCCAGAGTGGGAAGAAAACCCATGCTCCATCGCAATGCGGATACGAGTGCTCTCCAGTCTATGAATAGTAAGAAAATGCTCCAAAACACACACCAGAGCCAATCTATGCTCCAAAACACCTACCCCTCCGCCAAGACGTACGAGTCTTACGACCCGTAACTACCGTAAAACCCCGAGAAGAACTGGCAACCCTCTGATCGGCCAATCCACTAATCACTGCGTCCGTAGGTAATGGAGTGTGAACATCCTCCGGATCAGTCAAGAATCTCCCATCATCCATATCCCCCGAATCCTCCGAACTACACTCCATGTCCGAGCGAGAGATACCAGGGCAACCCTCCCTACCATCTGAGCCATTCTCTGGAATCTCGGAACTGTGAGTATTGAAACTCACATGCATGGTACCAGTATCATCCCTAAAGGCCAACTCCGGGCCCAACACATCACCTGGCTCTGTCTGAATGCCATCCTCATGGCCCTGATCATCCGAGGGGACATCCTCCGTAACAGGCCGACCGAATGACGGACAATCCCCACTGGGAGCAGCAACACTAACAGCAACATGCTCTAGAGGGGGAGCATCAGAAATGACAACATACTAGGTACTAGACGCAGCCCGTGGCTGCACATCAGCTGGAACCACGGGTTTTTTACCCTTATCCGGGACAGTATGCAACCCACTATCCTTCGACGAGGAGGCTTACAAGACTGGTTGAGACATAACAACCTCAGCGACCAAGTGCTTACAAGTAATACATAAGGGAACCTTTTCAAAAACAACATCCTGCCAGAAACCATAATCTCCCTCACCAATCCAAATACGCAGTAACAAAGGCCACGAAACATCATACTCAACCAACACCCTAGCAACAGATGGTCTATTCACCGAAGCCGTTGCGTGATCAACACGCAGAGGAGTACCAATAGCCTCAAAGAATGAGAATAAAGCAGATTTCGAGTGAATAAAATGAACAGGTAAGTAAAGGAGACTTACCCAGACAGGCACAATAGGGGATTCCGCAGAACATCGAAAATCTGTGCTCCATTTGAAAACACGCATACCACGCCATTAACGTACCATGTTTGGCGAACCCAAATTCTGGAATAATCCTCCTCCATGGTTAATTTGATTAGCACATGCCGGTTATCAAGCAACGAAATCTGAGAACTCCCCTTGAGACCGAGAGAAACAAAGAACATCCGAATAGCATCCATCGTTGGCCTGCCGAAGGAGAACTTCCCCACCAATGCAAGCTTGAATGGCTCAGCCATAACTTGAATTTCTTCCTTAGAAAATAAAACTGCAGGCTCACCACGATGTAGAGTGACCGGCTTAACCGGGAGCAGAGGATTGAGTTGCCAGTTAAAGCATCTAGGAAAGATTTTTGTGGCCTCGAAGGGCCGTGGGGTTAAGGATGGAGGTCGGATTCACCACGTAAGCATAAGACACGGGTTGCTTGGCCTGAGTTGGTTGGCCCCATGCATAAGATGAGTGGCCACGTGCTTGTTGACCCGAGCTTGAAAGTTTGTTGGCTGCCTTGGGGTCGTGACTTGCATGATCAGGGAGAAGGTTCCGCCACGGGAAGGATGGCATTCAGCTGGGAACGCTGCGTAGTCGATCGGGTTGACATGTATGGCCATGCATGGAGGCTGCATGGCTCGAGTCACGCTGAGTTGACTCAGCCATGGGCAGCCGCTGGGTGCTTTGAGATTGCATGTGTGCCGTGGCTTCGGGGGCTTCTCGGAGATGGGAGTCAGCTCGTCCGGGATGGGAGTTGGAGGCAGGTGGCCGGGAGCCACCAAAGGCAGCCGTGAGCAGGCCACACACGGTGGCCCGATTGTTGACGTGAACGGGGCCATGCATGCGTTTATCCTCTCCATGCATGGTGGGGCTTGCATTCACGTCAGAAAAAGCCGGCCATGTTACCGTGGGGAACGGGAGGTCGTTGTTGGAGCCGATGATCGTGGAGTCTTGCACGAGCTAAGCGAGCCGTCGGGGACGGTTGTCACGGATTGAGGTCATTTCATTATTTTGGGCTGTATTTTTGTTTTGGGCTTGGGTTTTGGTGGGATAATGGGCTTGGGTTTGGATGCTAGGGTTAGGGTTAGGTTTGTTATGTTTGAGTTCGTGTTTGTTGGAAAAAGGGGGAGGCGGCGGCTGCTCGATGTGTTGGCTTGGGAGTTGGTAATGAGTCACGGGTTTAGGGTTCTGGTGATGGTTTGACAGAGCTTGTAAGGTTGACGGAAGTGTAAGGGGGTCTGTTGCTGCGGGAAGGGGGGTTGGGATGGTTGACTCACGGGTTTGGGTGGTCTGGAGTGGTTGAGAGAGAGGACGTCCAGTGGTGGAGTAGGAAGACACATCCAGATGTGGGACGTGGATGGAAGCCGAGACCAAGGTGGAGGAGCTTCCAGCTCACCGATTTGGGTTCGGTAAGCTCACGGTTTGTTTATTTTGGGTGAGTGAGTTTGTGTTGCTTGGTGGGTGTGTGGAAAGTTAGCCGGATTTTTGGATGCCGGAATGGAGGGGGGAAACCGGCGTTCGATCCGGCGGTGGTAAAGAGTCACCACCGGCCTCCGGTGAGGCCATGGCCGGCAGTCAAACTTTGGTCAACAGGGGAGAGTTGAGAGAGTTTGGGTAGAGAGAGAAAGTTAGAGAGAGGTTTGGTTTAGGGTTTTAGTTTAGGGTTGGTTTAGGGTTTAGGGTTTAGGGTTTATGGTTTAGGGTTTAGGGTTTTTTTTTTATTAAAATCCACCATGGAAGTGGGGGGTTAGGCGGGACCCCTACATGTCATATATATAAAAAGTAAGATGAGTACAACGGAGGGGGACAAGAGCCAAACCTCCGACATAAATAAGCAAGTACAATAAATGGAAAAGAGAAATAAAATGACCACAATGATGACCACAATCATAAGCCTTAGCCATATCCAACTTCAGAACCACGTTACTCCCTCGGGTACGACGACTAAGATCATGCACAAGCTCCTGAACCAACAACACATTATCATGAATGCTCCTACCAGGCACAAAACCACTCTGCGATGGAGAAATAATACGAGGCAATATCGGTGTCGATCGCGACAACGAGCAATTTAGTTAAAACCTTATTGCTCACGTTACACAAACTGATTGGCCGAAAATCAGCCCAAGAGACTGGAGAGTCCTTCTTCGGAAGAAGAACCAAAAGAGTGCTCTGGAAACCCCTAGGCATAGCAGAACCCCGAAAATAATCATGAACAGCAGCCAACAAGTCAGTAGAAATCACATCCCAGCACGCCTGGTAGAACCTACTGCAGAACCCATCAGGACTCGGAGCACTGTCAGGGTCAATAGAAAAGACCACCTGCCGTAACTCCTCCAAATCAGGCTCCCTACATAAATCCACATCGTCCTCAATAGTGACCAGAGAAGGGATAAAATCAAAATCCGAGGCCTGAAACTGGCTAGGACCTCCCGCTAAGAGACCCTGAAAGTAATCCACCGCAGACTCAGCCATAGCAGTAGGCTCAGTGATCCATGCAGACGATGCGTCCTGTATCCGATGGACATGAAAGAACCGCTTAACTTGGGATGAATGGATATTGGAGTTGAGATATTTTATAAATCTTTTTGGAGTGTTCTTGGCAGGTTTAAAATTTTGGTTTACTTGATTTTCTAAGAATTTCTGCAGAAATTTTTTCAAAATTTTTTGCACTTTCAGTTCCTTTTGATGATGAAGGAGGAGAAATATGAAATATAATATGTGATTGCACTTATATTTTCAAAATTTTTTATAACATGTGGCTTTGAAAAATTTTTTGAAAACAAATGATTTATTTAGCGAGAGCATATATTTAGGGGAAGAACAAAGCTTTTAAATTTTTCAAAACATCATAAAAAAGGAGAGATTGTTAGCATATAAATTTTCATAATTATGATTTTGATAATAACAAATATGTTTTGAATTAATTAAATTTGAAGAAGTTTTAAATGGATGTATTTCAAGTTTTTGGAATAAATTGAAAGATATTTTTTAAAACTTTAAAATCACCAAGTATTTAAAATTTCAAAATGGATTTATTTAAAAATTTATATAATGTTTTGGGCTTTAATATAGTTTTAGAATAAGTGGGGTAAAACTATAAATTTCATAAAGTTGTCACTGTAGCTGCTGGCGCTGTAACAAAATGGTTAACCGACAACAAAGTTAGCAGGTCATCGACAAGATTTAGAGAACAACACAATCTGATAAATATTAACGGTGATCCAACAACTTACAAACAGATAACCGATAACAAAGTTAGCAGGTCACCAACAAGGTCCAAAGAGTAACACAATCGGATGAATATTAATGGCGATCCGACAACATGAAAACAATTAACCGATAAATTAATAGCTAACCGATAATTTCAAACGACTAACTGACTATTTGAAATACAGCTCAATGGTAACTTGTTGAAGTCAAAATGATGATCCGATAACAAGTTAACGGCAAACTGTTAAGACTCAAAAAGTCTATAACGGTTAGTTTTCAATTCCAACTATAAAATGACTCATTCAAATCCAAATCAAGATAGAACAACTACATACATTACTGAGCATTCAAGAGTAATCTAAGTTTAACTTTTTGTAATCATTTTTTATTCCCACACTGAGTATTTATTTTGTAATCAATTCTATTGTATGAGAGAAGTTGATTTGTATAAACATAAAGTTAAAATATTGTAAGTGTTAGGATACACTTTGGTTAAGAGATTGGAAATAATATCTTATTATAAAGATCCATTGACACTTTAGAAGTCAAGTAAGCATTGTTGAAACTTTGAAGGCATGCTTAGTAAAATCTTCAAACCCGGTGAGCTTAGAGGCATTGACATATGCACAGTTAGCCGAACCATGTAAAAATTATATGTTTACATCTCTCTATCCCTTACTCCTTTTATACTTACTGCACTTTAAATTTGAGTATTTTAAATTTGTTTGTTTTGTTGAGATTATATTAAGTTATAAATTTTTCAAATTTTTTAGAATTTCAATTCACTCCCCATTTTGGTTGTTTAGCTCGTATTTCATCTTCCTTTACTAGTAGTTCAAATCAGATGGTTGATGTCCACTCGCTAAATAATTAGCAAAATCTGCATACCATGGAAATATATATTACTACAGCATTTGTGCATGTTAGAGCATCAACAATTGCTCATTAGGAAAAGTTTCTATTATGCTTCGTTAGAGTGCTTTCATCTGCTTCAAGCCTAAAAAAATAATCGTGATTTCTAGTCCCTTTTCTGTCCTTAATCTCCAAGTCAAACTCTTATAGTAAGAGAATCCATCTTATCAGTCTTGGTTTGACATCTTTCTTTGCAATCAAGTACTTTACGGAAACTAAACCTAATTTTTATATTATGCAAAAAATTATCATATGATTCCTCAAAAACTGAGAAATCATCCATAAATACCTTTAATTTTTGCTCAACCATATACGAAAAAATAGATATCATTCACAACTGAAGTATTGTTTCTAAAAAAACAGATATCATACTGACATTCTCTTAAAAGTATTGTCCTCTTCTTAAAAGATTTCATAAGCGCAAGTGAATATTGTTTATCCAATATCTGATCTATAAAAGGCAGTGAAAAATGATCCTTCCTTTATTTTGAGCGGCCAATACGGAAACTAAACCTAATTTTAACCAACCAATTCGATGGGCTGGGGAGGTGTACACGAGATCAAGCCGTACGCGTGAATTGCTTATAGCCGTGGGTTTTGACTCTGAGTTTGTCTAATCAATGCTTTTGGATGGTCTTGGTTAGGAATTAACCATAGTAAGGTTCCGGCTTAGGTTAAGTTTTGTCGTGGTTAAGTTAGCTTTCGTTCGAAGCAGAATAAGAAAAAGTTTCTCCTTTTTTTTTGGCACGTACAATATACGCTCCGTCAGATTAAAAGGCCTACTCAAATACCAACGTCATGTAAAGTTTTCGGGCCTAAAGATACCCTCCCTTGTCGATTTCCTAACTGTGACCCTTGATTAAGCATTAACGAATTGAGACAAAACCTCGTCTGAGATTTGTCAATCATCTCAACAAGGTATGGTGGTGGATCATAGCTCGATCTAATGGTGCAATAAGTTTAATAATACAGTGAGTCTTAAAGTAAGAATATGATGTCTTACTGTTTTATCATATGACAAAAAATTATTACTGTTTTATCGGCAGCGATTGTATCCGACAGTAGTCATATGTTATTTTGGGAAAGGCTGCAGAAGGAATTTGACTTAATTGGAAAGTCCAGGCAAGGGCAACGATAACCTTCGCAATGAGGAATCGGATTCGGACGAATAGATGGAGCTGAAATTATTATCCCTGAGGAAAGATCAAGGATAAATAATAGAGAAAAATTAAGAAATAAAATCTTGAATCTTTTAAGAGCGGCTCATGTAAGTTAGGGAGTTGAGCAGATTGGATTAACATTGGTTGATTGCTATCATGATCTAATAAATACGACTACCATTCACACCATTCGCTTGACTGCCCAGATTTCTAATGGTGAAGTTAAAAATATTGGCTTATTTCCTTCTTAAGATAACACCCAACTGCCCAACGGTCTCTCTATAACAGACTGCTGCAGATTCATCTTTTATTGACGCGTTCTGACTCATCACACACTTGCTATACATAATCATTTCGACTCTTCGTCATTTTCCCCTCCCAAACCAGATTCTGGAAATCAGTTGCTTCTAATAACTGACATCTTGTTTCCCATATTATCGTATTTGCTGTTTTAGTTCTCTGAATTGTCACGCCCACTTAATGCATTTCAAACTAGCATCTTACAAAGCACTTTTGATGTGTAATTAACTGAAATGTTCGGTCTACCCCGTGTGCAACATGTCAAATTACTATGCGTTAATTACACAGAGCAACTAATACCAAACATACCTTTGGAAACAAGATCAGCATCCACGCCTTGACTAACCAGTCTTTGACTATCAAATATTCACAATAATGTCTTACATCTTGTTGAATATAAGCTATAAATAACGTATAAATCAAAATGCAGAGGAACACTGGAGATACTCCAAATTCCACTTGAGCAAGAAACCACTTCATCTTGATAAAACATTTTGCCGCTTAACTGCCAGTGCCATGTAAGCTTTAACGAGCTCCTCCTTAACCATAAATAATATGGATGCTGCAAAAACACTCTGTACTATCTTCGTACTCATCCCTTTGTAAAAGCCTGGCAATCCTTCATGATGGATCATTTTAAGTATTGCATCAAGGGTACCTGTACTGCACAAATATCAGTTACCATATTGATGATATACCATGGAAGAGTCATCAAAACTCAACACACATAAGAGGTTATGAATTCTTTTAGTTAAGATGATGCAAACAAAAGTTTAACAGGCGCCCGTCAAAGAAAACTATTGCAGAAGAACAAGGTCAAACATAGCAACCAGATAAACACACCGGCAAAGAGCAAAAAATTGGAAACCATAAGCATAATGAATAAGATGTGAGCAGAGCACAGAGTAGCACTATTAATACGATAAAATTCTAAGATAGCTGCTGGACACATTAAAACAGCAAACCTGAGTATCTGAATGAGATATTCCCACAAATCTCCTGCTTTGCTTGAAGCCTTGACTGCATATTGTTGAAGAAAAATGATTGAGATGATTTCAAATATTCATTTGCATAACTAAGCGTTTCTGTTTTTGTGTTGAGTGATTGAGTTACAACTAAACAGCGTAGCTAAAGTAATATCATTTTTTTTTTTCTGCCAAGAAAACAACTGCAGTAATATCTATTACAGATTATTGCCGTGATATTGGGCAGTATGAAAAATAAACAAATAAAAGCCTACGAGTAATACGTGAAAAACACTGCCCAATATCCTCATCTTAAATATCCCAGACCAGAGAGCTTCACCATAGGAGAAGTGCAAAAAGAAGTTAGATTGACTTTATATCATAAGTAGTCCAAGCACTTTGACAATCTACATCTTATGACAAAAAAAAGTGTCAGTATGTATTTTGTTGAATGAACAAAGGGAGCAACCACAAAACAAGAAAGCTAAAAGAATATCATTTTCTGCCAAGAAGACACTAATATCTGCTACCGACTAATGCATGTTTGGTAGCATAAAAAATAAACAAATAAATAGAGGCCTTTTTCTCTTTCATTATGTGAAAAAGACTACCCAATATCCCCATTTGAAATCTTCTAGGCCAGAGAGCTCCACCATAGAAGTGCTAGAATATCTTTACAGATATGGCTTTCAAATCATAACTGGCCCAAGCACTTTGAAGATCAAAATCTTACCGACAGGGATTTGATTAAGAAAGCTGTTTTTAGCAAGAAAAAAAAATGCATTTTATGATTAAAAAAGACAATATTCACAAAAAAGGTGCAAGACATTATTCACACAAATTATAAATAGAAATGATACAAGGCAGTTGTTATGAGTTTCATTAAAGCTAGAATATCAGAAAAATCTAATGAGATTTATTTCGTCTGTAAAAATTTGAAAAGATGGGCGCATGGAAAGCTTCACAATGTGCTAAAGGCTCTAAAAATGAATGCCCGGGCCTAGGAACACACCGAAGAATGCATAAGCTAAATATGAGGGCATGGGTTAGAGTCCTAACATATGCTAGGACTCTTCTCCTCCCAAATTTTAAAATTAGGCAAGGGTAGTCATCTGCCCCTCTAATGTGGGTGGTGTGGATTTCCTCCAATATTTGTGATGGTAGAAATCTGAGCTATATCAGCATAGTTGTAATTGTAATATACATATACATGTTCATAAAAGAAAAAAATACAATGACAGAATTTGATTGATTCCTCTGGTAGTCTGATATCTTGAAAAAAAAATTTTAGACTATTACCATAAAATTTGAAAAAATGTTTAGAAAATTGATTTGGGACTGATCGATTATGATTGCGTCTAACTCCTGAAAGATTATTTCTTTATGAAACTTTTACTGATAAGAATTTCCTTAATATGTTGGGGCATGCATTAACAAGACCCATCATAATACAATAGAATGTTGAACAAGTTGCAGGTTCATCCAAACCATAACCTGGTATGTATATGAAGCAAACAAGGAATAAATTTTACCTTGACAACCAACAAGGGATATGTTGATACAGTTGCTCCCAGTTTGGCTAAGGCCCCTAGTAAGAAAACCTGCTCAAAAAATAGTATCATAAGGGTGCGTTTGGCACTCTACATTGTATTACACTATATTGTATTATTTAATGCATACGTATTGTATTATGTTGTATTACATTAACATTATATTATAATAATGTTGCACTATGTTTGGTATTATACTGTATTGTATTAATTTTAAATTAATATTATTCAAATTTATTATTAATTATATTAATAATTAATAAATCATTATTTTTATATTAATATTAATGTATAAATATAATATTATTAAATAAAATAATATTATAATATAATTTATTTTTATATTTTATTTATTATAATAAAAATAAAAATAATTAAAAAACATTTGCCCCAATTCGAGGGTAATGCACCTAAATGGCACATTGTGGTGCATTACAATGCACCACATTGAGCTCCCAAATTTTGCCAAACACATCCTTGGTATTAAATTAATGTGAACAGTGTTTTAATACCCTATAATGCTATGTTCCAAACACACCCTAAGAAATATGAATTCTAGCAAGACTGGATTGATAAAAATTCTGGTTCTTTTTACCCTAGTTCCCAGTGTAGGTCTCATATTGCCTTTAAAAGAAATGAGTCCTATAAAGAAAAGGTGTTGCATATCTTATGAGTCTTATACCTCCAGTGCAGATACATTTTTTAATCCATGCTTGTTAGCAGCTCGTTTAGACCTTAAATGCTTCAACAAGCCTTCATATATCATGAACTGGATTGAGGGATTGCACACCTAGCAGAGGAAATCCTTACTATAGTAAAGTAATATAAAATAGCATTTTAGCCCACATAATTGTCAATATGAGGCTAACCATAATAAGTGTAGGGATTATCCCTTTCCAGAAACCAGTAATTCCGGCTTCATTGTAAACCTCGCGTGCCTACAAGCAAAGTAGAATTTAAGAATCAACATTGGAAAAAATTAAAATCACCCATGTAATTCTGTATTTGATAACCTAAGCCAATTAGTAAAATATTATCTTGAGAGCCACAGCAACAAATCTTCTGGCCATTGAGAAAGATTGCAGAATGGCAATCAGTCAAAAGCCTGTATTTATGTATGCCATGCATAATAAAATAATTTGCAAGTTAAATGCTATAAATCTTTTATGCCAATGTCATTGTCATGCAAAATGTTATGGCCAGGCAAAAGTAATTGAAACGAACCGCAGGGAAAGTTCCATAAGGGCGAGGTTTTATTGAATCAAGTTCAGCCAATTTGTCTTGCAAAGTTGAACCAGTAGAACTTTCAGAAGCTTCCTTCATAAGAGCTTCCCTCTTTCCCTCCATGATTTTTCTTTCTGCTTGAGTATGTGTCTTGAGACAAACAAAGAAGGTCATGATTGATTGTTGTTAGATTTTAAAGCATGTACACTGAAGAGTATGTCTATTAGTCATGCTTGGGATATAATCTTAAATGCACAATTCAAAACCAGCAGTAACACAAACCTTTTTTTTTTTTTGAAACATGAGACTATTGCTCAGGATTACAACTCATATATTATGACACTATAACTGATATTTACAAATCAGACTATGTCTGGGACTAGTTTACATTAATTCATATAAAGCACTGCCCAGATTTTAAGTCCTCACTAATATTCGAGGGATATCTACTCCTCACACTTGGACAAGGAAGCAGACTGACCTTCACTCAATGGCTAAGGAAGGATTTACCCCCACAATATAACACAAACCTTGAATGGTCAAGGTAACATGCATTCACTAAATAAGAAAACTAAAGGAAGAAAAAAGTGTATGTGGATAGGGCATCAAATTTCACCTGCATTCGTGTCACAAGAACCCATATTGGGTTTGTAAACAATACATTCAATGACCTGCCAGTATAAAGCAATTAAGTTAAGAAATTGATAACAACAAATGTACAAAGGTAGCATGTTATATTCTTTTAGTTCAAATGAGATTTAGGTTCACATGAAATAAAAAGCGTTTACCCAGCAAGGGCTGCAACAATAAGCCAAGAAAACATGCCAACAGTTCCATCCCCACGTCCTATGGCTATACGGGCAACTGCAATGGCCTCAGCCTTATTTTTGAAAAGCTGATAAAAGTAATAGTAAATACCCTGGGAGGCAGCAAACAAATAGTTACTACTAAATAACTCAGCTTAGACGGTTAATTTAAGAAAGGGACGAGGACGAGAGTACAGAACCTGCGAGGCAGCAGTTCCGATAAGAGAAGGTTTAAGACCGCTGTAAAGGCCTCCCCAACCTTCAGTTTTGATGACCTGATTGTGGCAATCCAATATCAAGTATAAGTAAGATTGAGCTAAGCTATCAATATAAGTAACAACGTAATTAGATAACTCTTAACGGTAAGAGAAGTAAAATTACATTTACATACCTGAAGGATCTGACGAAGCGTGCTGCTAGAAGCAGAAGCAGGGCGTTTCGAGAGGCCTTTCTTAGCGATTCTCTCCGTTTGTTGGCGAGTATTCACCTAAGCTTCAAAAATGAAATTAATTGGCAAAAGAGGTACAAAATTGAGTTTAGTTTGTTAGATTAAATTAAAGGCCGAAAGGTGTACAGGTACCGTTTGCAGGGGATACGTGAGTATCTGAGCAATAATACCACCACCTGCTCCCGCCAGCCCATTTGCTATGGCGCTGGACATTCTTCTTTCTAGTGGACTTTCCCTACTAAAATTGTCATAAATCTCTAGTTATTATATTCTTCGATGTCAAAAGGACATTTTTCCTTTTCATTACCATCTAGCTTGCATTCAACTAGTTCAAGCAACTAGTAAACATTATCACAGTAAATGTAAATATATTTAAATGTGCTTTGCCGAATTCATCAAAGGACATTTCATTGGAGAGTGTTCAGATAAATAGATTAAAAAAATTAATGGGAAAAAAACTTTAAAATTTTTGTTTTATCATATGCCTGTTAGGGGTTTTTTTAAAAAAAAAAAAAGCAGATAAGATTAAATATAATTTTAACTACTTTTTTTATTTTCAAGAATCGAATTCCTTAGGATTTGGTTGAATTCAAATAACTTTATTTTCGTTGGTAATTTTTAAAGAGTTAAGTGACTAAAAAATAAATTTGAAAGAATAAAAAATCTTCTATTATTGATTCTTAGGAAAGTAAACGCTAAAAAATAAATTTAGATTTTTCTCACCTCCCTGCCGTTTAAAAGTTTGAAAAAGAAAACGCTATTGAATATTTGAGAAGAGATAATCAATTAAAAAATTTTAAAATTAAGATTTAAAAAATTAAATTTTAGTATAAATTAAATATTAATATAAATTATGATATAAATATACTTAAAAACTATTTATCATTTTAATTTATTACATATTAGGTCAGAATAAACATTATTGAAAATTATATATAGGGACCAGTAAAATAAAATAAGAGATTAAATACTACTACTCATTTTAAAAATAGTGGAGTTATTAACAACCCCTAATATCCTCTCAAAATCCCACTTTCGAATTTATAATTTTAACCCTGAACAAAATTATGTAAAAGTAAACTCACATATCAAGGCTTAAATCGAGGCAACAGCGAATTAATTATCAGCAATTGAAATTTTGCAATTTGTTTGTTAAAACTTATAATTTTTTATTTTACGCATGGAAACGATTATTATTGTTATAACTATTATTTAACTTAGAAAGCTATAGCACTTTCAAGTTTCAACTGCACAGCTATTTAATACCTAACTATAATTTTGCTCAGCGACTATTTTATGCAACCCAAAATTGGCCCTCATTTTGATTTAAATGCTAAGTTGTTTTTGTAAATAAAATTAGATGAAAAATATAAAAAATAGTTCCTATTTTTTTCAATGAAGATGAAAATGTGTTACGACGAACAATTGTTAACATATTTTTTATTTGAAAAAAAAAATCACATTGATGAAAAAACAAACAATTAATGAGATTTAAAACGAAATGTACGATGCTGGAGAAGCAGGACAAAATAAAGAGGGAACGCGGAATGTACATATACATAAATATATATACGAGGCGGATAGTCAACTTGAAGGAATCAGAGGTCAGCGCGTGGGAGAGTAAATCTGCTTTCATCCTTTTCGTATGTTCTATTCTATCTGTTATCTTTCAGAATCTGCTTCATTAATAATCAGTCAGTGATGGTTAAGGAGACGGAATATTACGACGTCCTGGGCGTCAGCCCAACGGCTTCGGAGGCTGAGATCAAGAAAGCTTACTACATCAAGGTTTCCTTCTTTTTTTTTATGGATTATAGATAATTATGAAATGCTTTGTGGTTCAAAAATCACCTAAAAACTTCTGTCTACAGATCCCATGCCTGCTGCTGGGAATTAATTTTTTTTTTTTTTCAGTTCACTTTTAAATTAGAAACTAAATTGTTGAGAGATTGTCTTGTTCATAGAATAGATTGATTGCTTATTCTGTAATTATGAAACAAGCAACTTTCACTTGTTGCTTTGCCTCTCTTTCTTCTTCGTGTTCATTTTCGGTGATGTCTGATTGTTGTAGCCCGCCACTTCAATTCTAATGCTTCCACTAGTTTCAAATACTGTTGTTTTCTCTATTCTTATCTGAATCACAGATATAACCTCATTATCTGAACAATGTTATCTGAGGTAGAACCTTTAAAAATCAGCTTTGCTTGTGGCTTGCAGGCACGTAAGGTTCACCCTGATAAAAACCCAAATGATCCTCTTGCTGCCCAAAATTTTCAGGTAAGTTTTTTTTTTTGTTTTTCCTGTCATGTTATTGAGCTTGTGCTTATCTTTTTTTTATAAGTTTGACAAACTTGTTTTAGGAGGACCATTATGACTATAGCCCTTGGTAAATTTACCAAAGAGGAAAAAGATTTATTTGATATTGTGGATGACTGGTTATGGAGGGACCAATTCGTTTTCTGTAGGTTGATCTGGTCTATTGCTCTTTCCTTGTGCCTACTTTGCTCATGTCCATTTTGAGGGGAGACTCTTATAGACTATGCTACTTTCTCTTTCACCAAGATGCATCTTTCATTTAACAGCTAGCTTTTTCAATCAGCACAATCATTACTTTAAGTGAAAATACATAACAGTTCATTGTTAGCTCTGAGTCTCTGATGTGGGTGTTATTTCATCAAACCGTTCCACTGGCTTTCTCGATGTTTAATGCTAGAACAGTACCACTGGGTCTGATTGATATCATTTGCTTACTGAATATGTTGGCAAAAGAAGTGAAAGAAAATCCCGAAGAAAAGTGATCATTTGAGAGTCCTAATAGGTTTTGGCTTTTGAAGTATTGTTGTTTCTGTATATCTCTATTTAGTTTTTTCATTGTTTTTGGACAAATTGCTAAAAACTAGTTATGGGTGAATGTTTGTAGAAGTTTATAGAGGATCTTATACTTTAAAACTGGAAGACATTTAAAATTATCCTTCGTCTAATGTCAACTAAACCTCACGCATTTCCTTCTTTGTCCTTGCTATTATTGGGATGGCAAATGACAATTTGGATCCTAATATTAAGGCCTCTATCCTCCTAAATTTTTTCAGATTTTAGACTGTTGCTCATATTTTCAAACCAAGAAGTTCGACATGGTTTGTTTGAGGGGCCTTGACTCATTTAACTTTTTGGTAGTCTTGGGCTTAGTCCATTGGACTTAATTAATTCATGTTGATAGTACAGTTAAATATTTTCAACACCCAGTTGCAATTTCAGAACATTTTAATTTGTTATCTGTTGGAAACTTTTCTTTTGCTATACAATTTCAATTTCTTTTTCCCTCTATGCCATTGCATTTTAGCTTTGTAAGAATATCGTTTTTTGAAGCTCATTCATCTATCAGGTTTTGGGAGAGGCTTACCAGGTATTGAGTGATCCAGCCCAACGGCAAGCATATGATGCTTATGGGAAATCAGGAATCTCAACGTTAGTTTTCTTTTTAACCTATCGTAGTTTAATTTCAAAGTTTATAGGCCGTCTGATTCTTCATGCATTATGTCTGCAGATCATTATATATTTGTTGTAGACACGTTATATTTTTTATGCTATCATTTACATGATTCCCTTTCATTGCAGTGAAGCAATTATTGATCCTGCAGCAATCTTTGCAATGCTTTTTGGAAGTGAGCTTTTTGAGGATTATATAGGTCAGCTTGCCATGGCATCAGTAGCTTCTCTAGACATTTTCACTGAAGGAGAAGAGTTTGATGCTAAAAAGCTGCAAGACAAAATGAAGGTAGATTCCTTTCTTCATGCCATCAGATATTTATATCTTATCTTATAGTTTTGTATGTTTTGATATATATATATATATATATATATATATATATATATATATCTTTTCTTGTGTCATTAAATATTCTTTTTATCTGCAGGTTGTTCAGAAGGAAAGAGAGGAAAAACTTGCAGATATACTAAGAGGTCGACTCAACCAATATGTACAAGGGAACAAAGAGGATTTCATTAATTATGCTGAAGCTGAAGTTTCAAGGCTATCTAATGCAGGTAATAATCAGTACTTCAAGGGCCATGATAATATGTTTGTCTTAAAACAAGAGGTGAAAATCCAGACAAAAGATTCTCTCTCTCTTTCTATATCTTGTTTCTACATTTTCAGCTATTTAATCATTCATGGTTGTAAGTATGATGCAAATAATTTATGCAGTTTCAACATCCCCTGGCCTATGGAATTTTTAAAAATAGCTACCATGTAATGCTACCATTATTTTTTTGAATAAATAAAAGCAAATAAAGAAAAGTTTGTGCCTCTGATTCTATTTATCTGTTGCAAGTTTTGTGTCCTCTGGTTCTATTTATCTGCTGCATGTTTGTACCCTGACTTATTCATGGGAAATTGTTCTTTCTGACTAGTTTTATGTTCTGGTATCTACAGCATATGGTGTTGATATGTTGAATACAATTGGCTATATATATGCAAGACAAGCAGCAAAAGAGCTTGGGAAGAAAGCTATGTATCTGGGGTTGCCTTTTATTGCTGAATGGTTTAGAAACAAGGGCCATTTTATCAAATCTCAAGTAACAGCTGCAACAGGTTAGCAGATATTTCTGTGTTCTGTGATCAACAATATTTTTCACAGGGAAGTCTTTTAGGTCTCTGCTCTAGTCCGACTGCATGTTTGCAATTTTGTGAAGTAGCATTAACTTATATACTCTTTCATTTTCTCAAGGCCTTAACGGTTCTCTATCACTCTGTCTCTGATTTGCATGTTTGATTGAACTTTTGGTTGTTCCTTTTTCAGTGACTGATGTGGTTCATAGAGACATGTCTGGGTTTGGAAGAAAATTTTAATGTGAGCTTTTAGTGGCCTTCTAGGCATGCAGTGTAAGGATGATGGTTTTTAATAAATTACAGGTTGATATTGGTAAAACTAATTACCAGTAGTAAAGGGTTGGGGTGGCTTGATGCTTGTCTTTTAAATCCCTGATCTGATCTCTGTAAGAAATAGATTAACTGCCTCAGAATTCTTGAAAGCTAATGAAGTGTCCACTGTTTTTAATTTTCTTTTCCTCATGCTATTAGGTGCCATTGCATTAATCCAGCTGCAGGAGGACATGAAAAAGCAGCTTAGTGCAGAAGGAAACTATACCGAGGAAGAACTTGAGGAGTACATGCAATCCCACAAAAAATTGATGATAGATTCCCTCTGGAAGCTTAATGTAGCTGATATTGAAGCCACACTTTCCCGAGTTTGTCAAATGGTTGTCTTGCTAGTTTCTTATTATTTGTGGTTTTTTGCTTACATTTGATGAGATACTAGGTTGTTTTATTGGTTGGTAATCTGTGATGATCTATTGTAGGTTCTTCAAGATAACAATACCAAGAAAGAAGAGCTTCGTGCACGAGCAAAAGGGTTGAAAACTCTTGGCAAAATCTTCCAGGTATTGGTTTTGGTTCCTGTGATGCTCATTTTTCTGCAATTTTTCCCAGTTAAATTATCCACTAAATGCCTAATTTCTTTTGAAATCATGGCACAAATACAGAGAGCCAAGTCAACCAATGGAAGTGAGAGTGAAACTGTGCTAAGTGGTGGAGTGCATAAACTGAATGGAAGTGACTCATGCTATGATGCTTCTTCTCCCATCACATCGCCAAAATCTTCAAAGCATCAAGAATCATCTCAATCTACTTTTGCATCACAGGTACATTTTTTTTTTTTTCCCTTCTTGCTAAGTTCATTATTTGTGATTCTATATCACGCGGTAAACATTGGATGAAAGGCTGTCAGTGAAGTACTAGTTTTGACATCGATTATGGGAAACAGATTTGAAGTTTTCTTTCTTATCTTATCTCTCGCCCAATCTCACTTTAGTTACTGAATTTTATTAGTCTCTTGTTTCTTATTGAAATTAGAAAATAGAAAAATAAAAAAAAAATTGAGAGTTCCAATATCTTTCTACATAACTAGAGATGCAAGATAAATTTAAATTAATCCACCTTTTAAAAGATAGGGTGACAGCCCAAAATTAATTTTTTTGGGTCCATACTTTCTTAGGATTCGAATTCAGGTGGCCAGCTAAAGAAAGTTGCTTGAAAACCACTCGATAAAGCTCACGGGGGCAAGTTTAAATTTATCTATCAGGAAAGTGATTATAGGAAAATTATTTGGGATTGCAAGCACACATGTTTTGATCTTGTCTTAAGAAATGCCCATGTACTCTCTTTGCTTGGTGAGTTGGGAATGAGTGTTTTAGAGGCAATTAAAGAACTTCCTGTATCTTAACTTTCTATTTCTCATCTCATTTGCTTTTATTTTCCCTCTATTTTTCCCCTTACACCAGAGCCCATATGTAGAAGCCCCCAACTTCTCAAATGCTCAGTTTGGTCGTGACTTCCCAATACCGACAGCACCACCTGGTGCTCAAGGACATTCTTCAATGGGCAAGGAATGAGGATGAAGAATTTGATCGACTGAGCCATGTTTGTCAAATATATCTATGATATGTATGATGTTATGGATGCAGTAGGGTAAGGACTCAAGCTTGCATTTGTTGGATAAATCTGTACCATTAGATGATGTTGAAAGCACTACCCACTTCTAAGTGATAGGATAAGTGTATTTTATTCAAGAGGTATCTGTGGGGTATGCATATACATAAAATGGAAGGTATTGCAGAAGATAGTTCTTTCTATTGATTCAAAATTGGCTTCTATTGGCTGCCTACTCATCATTTGAATTGAATGATGTATCCCATTGCATTGGTTTTGATTTGTGTGTCTGTATTAATGAGTATGTTTCATCACACTCACAGATGTACATTTATTAGATTGAAGTTTTTGCTTAGTGTGTTATGTATCATTGCTTTATATTGATGATATCGAAATGAAATTTTCGCACGGAGTGATATTCTGTTGCATGTCTAGTTAAAGCATAAAAGGTTCCTTTGTTTCAAAATAAAGGATGCCGTTGGAAATGTTATCAACTAAAGACGAAAGGGAATTTATAAAACCAAAATTGCATCTTACCCCTTTCTTTTATTTTCATGATATATGTTAATGACTTAGGCTCCGTTTGGTACAGTTTATAGAAAGGTTCATGTCAGTTGAGTTTTTGATAAAAAATTCTTGGATGTTTAGTTGTTAATTAAAAGAATTTTTATAGACCATTAGACTATTTGGTTCTAAAAATTAAAAGTGCTTTTGTACAATTAAATTATCAAAAAGAGTATGTAAAAAAACTTGTTTCATAATTATATAGATTGCAAAAAATACATTCAAGTTATCAATTAATAAGAAAAAATGAGTTCAACTATTTTAATGTTCAAAATTAAAAATACATCCAAAATATATTCTGTCAAATGGTAGTAATAATTTATATTGAGTAGGATTTTGTATATAGTAAGTAAATTAAAGTGGCAGTAATTTATCCTAAAAAAAAAAAAAGTTAAGTGGCGGTAATATATTTTCTTATCAAATGGCGTAATAATTTTTATTATGTAGGTTTGATAAATAAATAAAGGTATTATGTTATTAATAAAATGCTTTTAAGGTATTTTTGATATTCCACATATTTTAGAAAAAAATTTTAACCTCTACTTTCAAAAACTTAAATTTTAAATTTTTGTTAGTAGAGGTAAATTAACTTATTTAAACTTAAAAAATTATACACTAAAAATAATCGGGAAATTTACACAAATAACCAGTCTCATTTTGTATTTTTCACGAATAACCTTTCTATATTTTTCCTATCATAATTAGCCAATCAAAACTTACATTTCCTTAATTACCCTCCATATTTAATTTTTATTACAGAACTATAAATTTAAAACATCGTTCCTGCAACTGCCAACTCGTTCCCTAGCCACTCACCGTTCTTGCAAACTACAAACACCATTCAATAACTGAAGATCAGAGCTTCTTTACCTAACTGCGTGTAAGGTAATATAATTGTATTAAATATTTATATAAGTGTATATGAATTTATGTGTTATATCGTTTGCGAGCTAGGGTTTATATTTTGGGATTGTCTGACAGTTGGTGAGAGAGACAGAGTGCCTGTCTCACCAAGCCTAGTGAGACGGGCAGCCTGTCTCACCAAGCCAAGATGTTGAAGATGTTGAGGCACTTGTAGAATCAGTCTACGTCCCGGATGTTGAAGAAGAGGTATTACCAAGGACAACATCGTTGCAAGAATATTACTCTCCAGGTCACGACAATAATGACACTATTGATGATAATGGTATTGCATTGCTCGATGTTAGAGAAGAGATGTTACCAGTAGAAACATCTTTAGAGCAATATGGTGAACCTATTAATAACATGGGCAATACAAAAGCAGATGATGTTCGTGTTAATGATAGGGGTGTTGATCTTATTGATATTCCTTCTAACAATGAGAACAAGCGTGAGGATGATATTGTCTGCTAATAGTCGAACAATCGATCCATCGCTCCAATGGACCGCTCGATGATGACGATTGTTGACCTCTTATAAGTCTTGCTCCGCTTATGCCATCAAACTTGATTGCTCCGGACTTTATTAGAAGTTGTAATTGGGATGATATTAGTGTGGGTAAGTTGTTCTTTAAGAAGAATGAGTTAATATTGAGTCACGTAAATTTGCCCTTCGAATAAGTTTGATTTTAAGATTGCAAGGTCCACAACTACACGCTTTAAGGCCCATCGTTCTTCGAATCATGTAAATGGTGTATTCGAGCAACGAGACCTTCGAACGAGGAAAATGTTTATTGGGTAGTTCGGAGAATTGATAATGTACATACATGTCATAATGAGGTATTATCGGACTGACCGTCACCAAGTAAAGAGCGAGGTTGTTTGTCATATTATTGCTGAAAAATATATTCAGGAAAAAGGATATACACACCAAATGATATCGAGTAGACATGCGGCAGGAATATGGTGTCCAGTTAACATATCGACAAGCATATCGGGCCGGAGAAGTTGGTCTAGAAATTATTAGAGGAATCCTGCGAGTCATATAACTTACTATCTAAATATTCTCATGTTTTGAAGGTCGTAAATGAAGGTACGAGTTACTCACCTTGAACGAGATGCGGATGGTAATTTCTTATACTACTTTGTAGCTCTTGGATCTTCCATCAAGGGTTTTAAACAGATATATTAGACCGGTGATTGCGGTAGATGGTACTCATCTAAAGGGTCTATATCGGGAAGTATGTTTGTTGCAACTCGCTTAAATGGAAACAATCAATTGTATCCGATTAGCCATTGGAGTTTTGGATTCGGAGAATAATGATGCTTGGGAATGGTTTATGATGAAGTTACATGGAGTGATTGGTGATATGCCGGACTTAGTATTTATCTCCGATCGATGCACTTCCATCAAAAGAGCCGTTCTTAAAGTATTCTATTATGCTGCTCATGGCATTTGTTTTTACCATGTGAAAGGTAATATCAAAGCAAAATTCAAGATGTCCCGAGCTGTTTGGGATGATTTCGAGCCGATCTTTATAAAAGCCGCAAAATCATATGGGCACGAAGAATTTAGAAAACAACTTGAGGCTCTGTGGATGCTCCATTCCAGTGCAGCGATCCACTAATCCTCGAAGTGGATTTATATCTACACTCGTTCGTTCATCGATCTGGCGATCCACTAATTGGAGTGTAGGCACAGGACTGATGTTCCTCCCTCGTTTGAATGACGGAATTAAATATGGACTATTAAAGACATAAGATCTTCTATATGGACGGCCAAACTTACTAATATCCGGCGGCGCCTCCTTAAGAATCTGCCCGCTCTGTCCACTGACATCCCCATAAAAAGTATATAATGACATAGGACTGGAAATCATCTGATTATCTACGTCAGTATACACTCCACAATCATCTGGTACCTATCCGTTTGTCAGGATAAATAAATTTAATAAATAACGGATTAAAAGCTAAAAGAACGCACAAATGACATATTAAATTTGCTCACCGCATACGAATGTGTAGTCGGAGAAGGGCCGTGTGAGCGTTCAGTATACGAACTAATAAATCCCATCACCGCTTCTCTAAATTCTTTGTGTTCTTTACGCTCTGCCTCAAAGGCTGACTTCAATTCACATATAGAACGATCAATCTTGTCCATCCGTCGAATGATATAATCGTTATTAAACTTTATCCTTGACTGTTATGAATTTAAAAAATTATAAGTTTAAATAAATATATATAACCTCTTAATGACATATATATATATAGAAAATAAATGATTTATAACCTCTGAATCATATGTGTCATTGGATTCGTGTGTTTGCTCATGATGGTCTTCTGCTGGAAGCTCCTCCTCCACAAGACCTTGCTACTCCAGTGTTGGGCTAGCGGCACTTGCGATGTTTTGATTCTCCTCTGTTTCAGCTATAATGGGAGGTGCGTTGATTGATCGTTGATGCTGCACAAAGTAACATTACTTATAAATACATAAATAATCATTTACAAAGTAACATTACTTATAAGATACTCACATTACAAACCCAACTTGGGATATATGGAACATAATCCTTTACAGTTTGCCAATATTTTTGTGCTTTCTCTTTAGAGTTCGGCTCGATGGTTTGTAGTACATTTTCCTACAATAATTCAACCCAAATTTTAGGTTAGTAAAATCACAGTATTATTCACTAATATGAAAAACAATAATATACAACTGCACAAAGTAATATTACTTACAAGACGAGAGTTATCATTAAACAATGAATTCACAACAGTGAAATTGATTTTGGAGGAAGCGATGGGCTTCCATTGTACAATGCATGGAATCTTTTTTTTTGTTTTCACGACCCACTGTGATGGCAGCCCTCCAATAACTTCGAACATCCATGCCTACAATAAGTAAAATGACAATATTAAAAAAGTATTAAATATTTACTATTAACAAACAATTATCGAAGAATATAATTTTAATGTAGTACGATTTTAACGTACCTGAACTCCAGATGTAAAGCCGTAAACATTATACTTTTCAATATTATGATTTGACTTTTCCAAGCGAGTCTTCTTAAATTTCTCCATTTTACCATACAATGCATTGTCAAGACTGTCGTATATCGTTTCCCATGACAAACGACCCCATGGACTGGTTTCGAAAGTGATCAATGTCATCCACCTCGTTAAGCAATGAAAAGTTTATCTGACTATGAACTTTTCTTCCATTTAGAACTCTGTCTGCAAAATAAAAGAGTGCAATTTTTTCTGCATCAATGTCGTCCATAGCGTCGAAGTCTAAGTTACCAAACCTTTCGTCGAACTCGCCAAGATTTAAATTGCGAAACATACCATCAAAATACGTATTAAGCAGCCTATGATTCTTTTTTATCATTTTTGGTACACTGTCTTCACCCCAACAAAGTCTCGTAACTAAACACCACTCTCCAATTGATAAGCGTATCAAATTCTCATCAACTTCAAACCACAACTGATCTGTCTCATTACAGGCCACTTGTCTTAGCAACAAATTATGCATAATCACACTACTGAATGGAAAGCTTCGACACTTTAAGAAATGGCCAAATATATCATTTTTGAATAATTGCAACTGTCGTTTTGTTAACTTACCCTCAATAGCTTTTACGACTGTATCTAACTTACACATACTTGTAATACGCCTAGGAAAATGAGCAGCGTAAGGTATCTGCATCATGACTGGTACATACGCAGAATCTGCCATATTTCTGTTACAAATATAATATTATTAAATTACAATTATATAATTTACAAATTAAAAAAAAATCTTTCGTAAAATTTTAGAAAATATTACAGGTGCGACAGGCACCCTGTCGCACAAAAATTATGCGACAGGTACACCGTCGCACCAAATTCCAGAAATTACAACCCCATAATTTGGTGCGACATGCAGACCGTCGCACAAAACTTGTACGACGGTCTGCATGTCGCACCAAATTACAGAATCTGAAACTAGTACCATCGCACTAAACCTGTGCGACAGGCATCCGTCGCACTAAATTCCAGAATCTGAAACTGGTAGCGTCGCACCAAAAAAAAAACTTACAGAAAGGTTACCTCCGGTGTCGTGTCTCTGATCGTCGTCTCAGAAGTCGAGAAACTGTTGCAAAAATTTTGGCCAGTCACGAAACAAGGGTATCTTGGTCTGAAAAATTAAAGATTAGCTAATTATGATAGGAAAAATATAGAAAGGTTATTCGTGAAAAATACAAAACGAGGATGATTATTTGTGTAAATTTCCCATAATAATCAAACACCAAAAGAAATTTTTAAAAGTGTTTATGAGATTAAATAAGATTAAGCGGCAACATGAAGGTTCTCATGCCAGCCCTAATAACTTAAAGATATAATAGTAGTATGTTAATATATGAGGGTATTGGTTATATTATAGCATAAATAAAAAATAAATTAAATTGATTATGGTGAAATTAAATGTCATAATATCTTAATTTTTTTGTAGTTTCATAATTGCTTGTATCTTTATTATTTTTAAGTTTTTTTTTTTTTTAGTTTTTTAGTCTAAATTCTCTTAAACGATTGTTCAAATAAACTAGAATTAGAATAATTTCAGTACTTAATAGGATATGCAATCTCTACTCTAATTTATATTGCTTGTATTGGACTAATTCACTTGCTAATTTACACAACATATTATATTGTATTAAAACATTATTTTTATGCCAACTTATAGTTGGCTGCAATTGTCAATTGTATTGCACAGTAGTAAATAGGTGGATAATGCAATGAAATGAGTATGAAATAATCTCATTGGGATAAGGTTTAGGTTCATATTTTAAACTTTAATTATTTTACTTTTCTTATTCAATAGTTTATAATAAATTTAAATTTATTAGATATTAATATATATTTATATTTAAATAAAATTTAATTTGAATAATAATATAAAATAATAATAAACCTAAATATTTATTAAATAAATGATTATACAGTATGTTACTTTTATTATATAAAATCATTTTACTTAAATATATAAATAATTATTATTTAATCATTTATCATTTACTATAATACTAAATTTAAAAAAATTAAATTAAACAATTATATTCTACATTAATAAATAAAAATTAATTCTTATAATTTAATGTAATATTGTGTTGTAATATAGTATTAATTTATATTATATCATCATTCGTATTATAATAACTTATATATAAAAATAATTTTATTGTAATGTTATATTATAATATCTTATAATTTGATGATAGTATGTTATTAATTTATTTTTATAGTATAAAAATTAATATATAAAAATAATTACTTACTTACTAACTAATTTTAAAAGTTTAAACAATATTAATTATATGTTAAAATTAATATAAAATAATAATACAAAATAATATTATATATACTATTGTCCATACTACACTAAACATAATTTTATATTATAAGCTAATACAATATATTTTGATATAATGTCATGTACTATAATACAATTAATATACTGACAGGTCAAGTTTTGGAAATTCCTATTAATTTAAAAGTCACGATAAAATCACAAACTATTGTATAAATTTATTTTATATAAAATAATTTAATATTAATTTATTGTTGAATAAAAATATAACATAATAAAAAAAACCATGTGAACAAATGAATTTTTAATCCAACTAATTTAATTATATCACATCAGTTTATACAAAATAAAATTTATACATAAGTTAGTGGTTGTATTATTACTCTTAATTTAATATTAATTAATTGGTTAAAACTTATATAATAAAATAGAAAAATATGGAAGTTAAAACTTGGAACATGATTACATGAACGAAAACGGTCAAATGCAAATTAAAAAGAAAATGATGGTTTTAAATGGTTAAGGAAAAAAATGACGATAAATAATATAAAATGGTAAAGGTGTGAAAAAGCGTCGAACAGAAGGTGTGGATCTTAAGACAAAACTACAACGGGAATTAGGGGTGTAAAGAATTGACTGATTAAGAGAGGCAGATGATATAAGATAGAGATAGAGAATTAATTGTCGGGGAAGAGAAAGAGCAGAGTGAAGAAGGCGGCCAAGCCAAGGGTGAGAAGAACGACGGGGGCATTTGGAATATAGAGCTATAACTGTAACTTCCATCCTGCCTGTGCCTTCCTTCCTTCCTTCCTTCCGCAGCCAATCCAATCTAAATCATAAAACGTGTTGCACAATCCAAGAGTCGGTCCAGATCTCTGTTTTTTGTTTTTTTTTTTTTCAGATTTTCATAAGTACAGATAGCGACACAAATTTCTCCCAAATATAATCACTGTACATCCACATTTGCATCATATATTTTATACATGTCGTTAATTTGAGATGCACGGAACGAATCAAGAGAAGAAAATTTCAAAATCCATATTATAACATAGCGTGAATTTGAGATCTCTGAAATTAAGCACAAAAATTAGTGATGGAGACCGAGAAGAAATCGTCGGCGGTGTCGGATGTCGGAGCCTGGGCCATGAACGTCATAAGTTCCGTTGGAATTATTATGGCCAACAAGCAGCTCATGTCCTCCTCCGGTTATGCTTTCAGCTTTGGTCTGTCTCCGATCTGATCTGATCTTATTTTTCAGTTATAGAATATATTATTATTTCGTTACCATCAACGTAGTTTCTTTGATCTCTTCATGGATCCGCGATATTCATGCACTTTGCCGTAATTTTTTTTTTAATGGAAATTGCAATACAGACCAACGAATAAACTTCAAACACACTATGTATTAGTATTAATTAATACTTTATTTCCTTCAATTTTCAGCCACAACTTTAACGGGGTTCCACTTTGCCGTAACGGCATTGGTTGGTTTAGTGTCTAATGCTACTGGATTATCCGCCTCCAAGCATGTACCTTTGTGGGAGCTCCTCTGGTTCTCAATTGTTGCCAATATGTCTATTGCCGGCATGAACTTCAGTCTCATGCTCAATTCTGTTGGTTTCTACCAAGTATGTCCTTTTTTTTTTTTTAATTTCGTTTGTATTTTGGAGCCAATTCACATTTCAAATATTTCAGTAGTAGGATTAATACAGACCAACAATCTGAATATAGGTCACCACTATTAACAATTTTCGGTCTATTTGTTAATTAACTCTTTCTGTTTTTCACAGATCTCGAAACTTAGCATGATCCCAGTGGTTTGCGTCATGGAATGGGTCCTTCACAACAAGCACTATTCAAAAGAAGTGAAAATGGCTGTGGTGGTTGTGGTTATAGGTGTGGGTGTTTGCACGGTGACCGATGTCAAAGTTAATGCAAAAGGCTTTCTGTGCGCCTGTGTAGCAGTCTTCGCTACATCTTTGCAGCAAATTGTGAGTATTTTTGCTATTCTATCCACTCACCGTCTACAAATTGGGGTTGTTTACATGATTGAATTTTTCTCTATTTTCCCTCCCTGTTTAAATCTCATCTTCTGTAGAATATGCATGGATAAATAGTATGTCATATTGGAAATTACTGGTGTTGTAAGTCTAATATTCAAACTTTTCTAGGTCGATATTGTTTTAACTTACATAATAAGTGCTGTGTGATGACAGTTTGAGGTTTCAAGAACCAAACTTGGATTCCTAATTGATTCTGATCATTAATCAAAAAATAATCTAAACTAAGCTAGTATTTGTTCATTTGAACATGGAAGACTACTGGCCTATTTTGTAGATTTTACATGTGTGTCGAGAATAATCTGACTAAGACTTAGGATTGGAAGAAAATACAATATAATGGAACTGGCTGTATTTATCCCCAAGGGATTGCCCAGTTTCTTTTGCCACTTGTTGTGGAGGCAAAAGGTCAAGGATTCAAGGCCAAAGGGATACATTTAATTTGGGATAGTGAGTCGGGGTGTCCAAGGTAAAATACAAATACAAATCTCAATGTTACGTGTCACTCATCTATAGGATGGTGAATTTCTTAACTTGTGAAATTACTATTCTAACATCCAATAGTGAATACCATATCAGTTGAGAGTCAAGTTGGGACTCAAGTGTTGGGATTCCGAACATTACTCAAATAAAAAAATGGAACTGGCTATGTTTTACTAGTTAGCCCATAATATGTATGATAAAATTTCTCATAGCAGTTTTTTCCTTTGAATGTGGTAGTCTTTAGATAATTCAAAATTCTTGTTGGTGTGTTACCTTATCATTTCCTGACTTGTTATGTTGATCATGACACAAAAAATAAATAATAACCTTTGCTGGGGGAAAACCTCTAAAATGAGAAAATGATATGATCACATAGAGTTCACTCTAAAGTACTTGAAGAATACTACTCCTTGAATGTGTTTATCTCAGCTTCCATAGCCATAGGCAAAGTTAACATATTTCTCATTTTCTGATGTGCAGACAATAGGTTCCTTACAGAAGAAATATTCAGTTGGCTCATTTGAATTGCTGAGTAAGACAGCTCCAATTCAAGCCCTCTCTCTCCTTGTTCTTGGTCCATTTGTTGATTACTACCTTAATGGCAAATTTATAACAACCTATAAGATGACTTCTGGGGTCATTGTGAGTATTCCTTTTTTTTCTCTGACTTCAGTCACTTGCCGACTGGCTTCTGTCTGCATCCATTCACTGATCCATATACAGGAAGAACTAATTTTAACTCTTATCTAATGACTGGTTTAAATATGTGCAGCTTTTTATATTTCTGTCGTGTGCACTAGCTGTGTTCTGCAATGTGAGTCAGTACCTCTGCATTGGGCGATTTTCAGCAACTTCATTCCAGGTTTTAGGTCACATGAAAACAGTTTGTGTTCTCACATTGGGATGGCTGCTCTTTGATTCTGCACTGACTTTCAAGAATATAAGTGGGATGATTCTTGCTGTTGTTGGTATGGTAATTTATAGTTGGGCTGTCGAGGCTGAAAAACAGAGAAATGCCAAGACTTCACCCCAGTCAAAGAACAGCCTTACAGAAGAGGAAATCAGACTTCTGAAGGAGGGAGTAGAAAGCACTCCCGTTAAAGATGTTGAACTTGGTGAGACAAAGGGGTAGTATACTTTTTTTTTTAGCAGGTATTTCATTTGTTTTAATTCATCTTAGTCTGTATCTTTTGCCTGATATATGCAGCAGCGAGACATTGTGTCCATATGGACTCTTCCACACATTTATTTTAGAAATTGTGGTTATGATTAATTGAAAATTTTGTTTCATGTTTAATTTTTCTCTTTTTTCCCTGGAGTATTTGAGATGCTTTAAGAGATAGGCAAATGAGTTTAGAATGAGCGATGACATGTAAAATTCAGGTCTTGTTGATGTTCAGATTGTGTCAAGAAATGAACCAATGATTTTCATGTGATCTGACTCAAAAATGTCAATGGTTAGCAACCTCAAGTGAACTGAAACTGTCTGTGGTGTTCTTGTTTTTGCGGAAATGTGACCAACGAATATTGGGTTGGAAAGATTTGTTTCAAACTTGTGGATGAATATTTTTTCTTATTGAAGAGTGACACTGATTTTATGATTTTTGGCGACCTGAAACATCGAAAATACTTGGCAATGACAATTTTATTGAGTTACCCAATTGAGTTGCACAGCCTTTTTATGGTCGAGCCTGCTTCTAAAGTAATAACATTATGTTTCTGATTTTGATAATCTAACTACGATCATTTTGAGATCATTTTGACTAGGGGTGGGCAATTTCAGATTCAAATCGGATTCGGATGAATTTGATCGGATTTTGGATGGACAATTTTGGATTCAAATCAAATTCAGATAAATTTAATCGGATTTCGAATAATTTGGATTGAAAAAATTCATTTGATTCGAATTCAAAGTTTAAATTTGATCCGATCCAATCTCAATTAAATTAGGTTGGATTCGGATTGGATGAATATTTCGAAGATGTTCAGATTTGGATTAGTTTGAATTGAATTCGGATTTTGAGATCTTTTTTACAATTTTTACAAAAAATTAATGAAATCTACAATTTTTACAAAAGAAGAAAATTAATTGAGCATTTGTGTAACAATAGCATCAAATCACCATGTGGGTGAAAACAAGATTTGAGAGTCAAAAATTAAAGCAAACACAAAAATCCCAACTGGTGCAATACAATATACCACGTTTTATACTTCTATCAAATTGGAGAATCAGCTAACACAAGCCAACCTCTTTCAATGAATTAATAAAGCTCCACTTTACACAATCTTTGCCTTCACATGGGATCAATAAGTACCCAAATACCCTCTAAAATAAACTTAGAGAAAAAAACCAAAGGCTAACCTTCAATTTCAAGAGCAACAATCACAAAATAAAATACCCATTAAATAAATACCGTTAGATTTCAATTTCCAAGGTCTTTCTGGTTAAGGGCGCGGTTGAGTTTCGTTCTGCTTATGTCGTCGACTCATTGGCGATTGGGTTTTGTTCGGATTTGGCCCGTGGGTGTGGAGGACGTTGAGGCGAATGGACGCAACTGGGTTTCATTCGATTTGTGTCATCGGCGACTGGGTTTCGTTCGGATTTGGCCTGTGGGTGTGGTGCCAGGTGTGGTGTGGGTTGCATGGCTGGGTAGTGAGTTGTAATGTAAATGGTTTATGTTTTTGTGATGTAAGATTATAGATTAAGTTTATTGGTCAAAGTTTTCAAAAATCAACTTTTCATTTATTTTTTTTTTTTTGAATAATGCAAATCCGATGGGATTATTCGGATTTTGAAAACTTTGTCGTGGACTAATTCGATCCAAATCAATTCGATCGGATTATACGAATTCAATCTAATTGAATTTAAAGCTAAATCCAAATTTGATCTGAATTTGTTCGGTTTATGAATCCAATCCAATGCCTACCCCTAATTTTGACTTTGATTTGATAATAGTTCTTCAATGATCTTTTTAAAATCTATGCATACATATTCCATTTATAATCTGGGTTAAGAATCAACTAAGTTTAGATAGAAAAGTAACAACCATTTTCCATATTTTATTTATAAACTGTGTTAGGAATCCACTAAGTTTGGGGTAGGGAAAATAACAACCGTGATCCTTGATCAATACTCAGGAAGGTAAAAACTAATCAAGGGCACTAACTTTCAGCTTGTAATCATGTGTGCAATGTTTTTGCCTGGGTGGCTCCATTTACAGAGATCATGAACGGTGGTGGACCCCGTCAGTTTAATTAGGGGCTTGGCTCCAAAAATTCAATTCAAATTTAGAGGACTTTTTTTTTATTGTTTACTTAACTCAAATTTATTCTTTTCTTCTAAACTTTAAAAGTAATTATAATAAATTGAAGGAAATATGTATAAACATCTTTTTTTTAAAAAAAAATATGGTTATAGAGATTTGAACTAAGGTGATAGTGATCAGCCTGCCGTTTGGCTTGGTCAGGCGATATTGCTTGCTTGTTGACAGTTTCCTCTAGCTATATACTTCGAACTATTTTCTTCATTTCCTTTTTGCTCTGTTTTGTCAGGATACCAAAAACTGCCTAGATGTAGTATTTGCAAACTCCTTTTATTTGATGACTGTCTTGTGATGCTATCTTTATTTTCCATAGCTTTAGAGGTTATTTCTTTGATGCGTTCTGAAATTTGATTATGCTTATGGGGCACCTTAATATTGGTGGAAATCTTATGATTTGTCATTTTCTTTGAATCAAATTAGCAACATGAATAATGATTAAGGTGGCTGCTGCCTACCTTTATACGAGATAGCCGAAAAGCTCATGATTCACCATTCGCTTGTAAGTAATATTAAATAGTGGCATTTAACTCATGCAATTACCTTTCACTTGTAAATTCTTTATCAGTTGCGTTAGCTTAAGCAAGGGAATGGAGCTGTGGACATGTGCACCTTAGCATGCTTTCACTCTTAAGTCATCATTGACCCTCCATTTTTTTATTCAAATAGGTGCGTTTTCCTAGTCGCTTGACCTCGGGTTGGTCGCCTTAACCAGGATAAGTCGGGTACCCTGGATGCACTTGAATAAGACAAACTCTCGATATTATGGTGCATGATAATAGAAATTGTGCTCAATGAACATGGAGTTAGTTTACGGGTGAATATATTCTTATTTAATTGTATTTCAAATTATTAATCCACATTCTATAATCAAAAGGCGAATAAAAGAGCATATATCATTACATTTTAGAAAAAAGAGCGGGATCTCTCTTTCTTATCATTAAAGACTTAGGAATTGAAAATTGAAACTGACAGGATTAGAGTACCATGGGTACCCTGTCAGCATTACAAAAAATAAGCGAAATAAATAGAAGGAGGTCAAGTCCTATCTTTTTAACAGTAATATGACTTCTATCTTCCGAGGCCAATGACAATTACTCTTGTGTCTCTATCATGTTACACAAAAGCTCCCACACTTACATTTTTCTTGAAGTGGTGGTTGCCTTGCTCGGGTACCCCAAGGCTCTTCCAATCTAATAAACATTGGCGAATTCAGACAAGAAATTAGCAATGGCTTAAATTGTGATAGTCAGGCAAAGCCTATGTGTTTTGAGTTGATACCCTCGAGTACCCTTGATATCTCAAGTTTAGTGTCTGAGTCAGACACTCACTTACCTTAATTATTCTCGATAGATTGATAAGCCTACTTTATATTAGCTATAAATTTTGTGAGGTACTCTTTGAGAATCAGAGATTCAATTACCTCATGTAAGCAAAAGCATTTAGCAGTACAATGGCCGTAATCCTTGTAATATGCACAAAATTTTAGGCTAGGCTTTATGTTGGGGTACTTTTTTATAGGCTTGGGTGGGCAAAGTAGCCCACTATCTTGAATCTGATAAAGATCTACTCATAGGAGCGATTCAAAGGATGATAAGAATTATATAGGGGTCATTGAGGTGGCTCTTTCTGATCTAATTGGGGCGGTTGGGCATATGGGATTAGGAGAAGTACTCTATCTTTAATATATCCCTGTCCTCTTATCATTTGCTGTGATGTATTGCAAATCAGGGGTACCCTAGGTGCACTAAAAGCGTTGAATACTCATTTACTTGTTGTAGGTTGTGGAGGGCTACATACCTAGGATACCTTACATGTCTGAGGAATTGTGAATACTTCTGAGAGAGTTGATGTCTGAATTTCCATAGTGTATGGTGAGTGATATGCTGCTGGTATTGGAATATTAAAGGCACTATGCATTTCAGACAGAAACTTGACTTGAGCATCCAAGCACTCTATTTTCTCCATGACTAAGTGGAGTACCTCAGGTGCACCAGAGGTTGTTGCTACTATTTTAGAAGTTCTTTTGGCATTTAGCTTGTGTCAGAAATTCTTATGTGCTCATTTTGTACTCTAGATATCCAAAATACTCCATAAATAGCTAGAGACTATAGGGCATTTTTCGTTGCCTAAGAAGATGTTTTTGTTCTCTAACAATAAATAAAATAACTGGAAACTTTAAAAATTCAAATACAAATAAAGCCCCTTTCTTCCTTTGGTTTCTGACATCAGATGTATTCAAGAATAACAAAATGAAGGAAAAGATGATATAAAATCTAAAAATACATTGAAAAAGAGATAAAAGGAAATCTGGATAACAATAATATTGATGTCTCTATATTTCTATATTTTATCAAATAAGGATATTATTTATCAATTTATATGAAATAGGTACGTAATCGAGATTGAATATAGATTTAGAAATAAGTTCGTAACCAAGATTGAATAAAGATTCAATGCTAATCTAATTTTTGTGTTGAATTTTATAAAGATTTATCTTTTGATTAATAGGTTTTAGATAACAATATAGATACAACTAAATTCAAATCATATATTATTTTAAATATACACGTATCAAAAAATAAATATAAAAAATATTAACACTTAATATAAATTCAACAAAATTGAATTTTAAATGACACGTATTTATAGTTTAACAATTGATGGGTGTTTTATTAGTGATTGGAAAAGAGATTATGACTTATTTGATGGAAATAGACAATATATGTTTATAAAAAAAAAATAAAAAAAGCAATGGATCCAATTATTATCACTTCGAAAAGAAAGCACAATGTTTCAATTTTTCACAAAATAAAAAAAATAAAAATAGATTGTTTATTTCTTTGCGTCATAGCATATAATTTAATTAATATAGAAAAGAAGGTTCATTCATCTTTCCCTCAACAATACCACTTCCAGAGCCTAATTTTACCGTTATAATCATATATTTAATTATGAGACCTTTTGTATCTTTTATATATATATATAAGCCTTAGCGAATAATTAACCTTCAACCTCAAATCTAATTATCATTAATTTAAAGAATTGAAACTTAAGACAGTTTCTTTAGTAAATGTTAAGTGCTGACAACAAATTAAAGATTTATTATGTATTTAATTGCAACACGTTAACGATTTTGAAATTATATCATTTTTAATTAATTAAACAACACATTTAGACTCACGAGAGCCTGAGGTAACAGCATTATGGACTGATGATAGAAATTGAAAATTGACAAATTTCTCATAAAATTTAAACCTAGAAAAAAGAAATAATAAGAAAACAAGAGTTAGCTACCGTCAGTAGAAAAATGAAAGTCGGATAAAAAAAAAAAAGATTTGGTTTAGAAATTAATAATATTACAGCACTTGATTATAAGTCATGATCATTTAATTTATTCTTAGAAATGTTTCATACCTATCATATGATATCATGACATTAAGTGCATTACCATGTTGTGGATAAGATTATCTTGCTATTAATTATGTTGAGTATATCATAATGGATTAATAATAGCTTAAGATTGTAAAAGCATGTATGCATACTTACATGATTATATTATTATTATGATTTAGATTTGTGATAATTAATTATTTTACTATGTATTGATTTTTCTTTTGTTTATATGATTAAATTATTATCGTGTATAACATCGAATGCATTATCGTGAAAGTTGGATATATATGATAATAGCATATTGACTTATTATGATAGATTTGTTTAATTTTGATGATTGTGTGATCTTTAATTTCATCTTTATAATTGTCTGTCGTCATCTTTCATGCATTCAAATAGTTTTGAGACATTCATATCTATATCAATGTATGACATTAGAGAACATGCTCAAGGGGGAATTTATATCATCATTCATTAATAAATTGGCATATAGTTATGGTGATTATGATTATCTATGTATTGACATTATTTACTTCAATTTTACTTAAGTTTTAATTATAAAATGGGAGATAATGAATTAATTGAATGTATTTTGAAGTGAAAAATGGAGTATTGAGTTTTACAATTTTGAATATGATTTGGTTGTTGTCAATATACTTTTGAAGTATTTGTGTTGAGAAAGTTTCATGGAACACATGCATATTAGTAGGGGGAGCTTTTAAAATTTAAAACTTGTTGATCCAAATTTTTTTTAACACGTGCACATATTTAAGGGGAGTTTTTTTTTTAAGGCACAAAATACATGATATAATGAAGTTTATTTTGTATAAATCTATTTTTTGTGAATGAATGCATTTTGTTTTCAAACTTTTGACAAATGATTGAATATGTATTTCATACTTGCTTTAAATGATATTGAAAGAAACACATGTATTTTGTGATATTATTATATATGAAATTATTTGAATTGAAATGTCATATTGGAACTTTAATGATCTTAGTTTTCATACTTTCTAAATTATGAAGCTTGAATGGTTAATGACATGCATTACTTCTCTTTAGAAAATTGATAGCAGGAGATGTTTTATTGTTTAAATTTTGATATTGTCAAAAGGAGGAGAAATATATGCATTTTAAAGTTGAAGTGTATTTGACATTTTATAATATATTTAGGGAGAGTTTTAATTTGTTGCATATATTATTTATAAATCATATATATCATATACTCATGGAAAATTTATATTTGTTAGTTGAAAATGTCAAAATGCATAGAGTGTTCATCATCATCAAAAATAGAGATATTGTTAACCTATACGGTCATACGATATTTTGATTTTGATAATAATAAACTACGTGTCATAGGTAAAATAGAAAATGCATATATTTTACAATCTTACTAGCTTAGATAATCTTTAATATTATATTTATTGTAAAGTTAGTATGATTAAATGTATGTATGTTTAAGCATTTAAAAATTCAAGTTATTTTTTATGAAATTTTAAAATAAATAATTATTTTCATAATTTAAAGGTTTTATATTTAAAGAAAATAATGATTTTATTAAGTTAATTATTTTCAAATTTATGGATTAAATTAAAAAAGTTTTGAAAATTTTGAAACTCTAAAAATAAATCTTTTAGAATGATTTTTAAGAACGTTGCACTGTAGCGAAACTATTTACCAATATACCAAAATTATTTGGCACTGTAACATAACAACTAACCGACAATAAATTAATGCCGATTCGACAATATCCAGAGAGAACCATATTTTGATGAAAATTAACAACAATCTATCAATACGAAAAACTACTAGCTGATAAGTTAACGGCAAACCAATAATAGTAAACGGCGGACCGACTATTTGAATTACAACCCAACGGTAACTTGTTCAATTTAAAACAATGATCTGACAATAAGTTAACGGCAAGCCGTTATAAACTTGAACACTTAATTGGTGTAAAGCACCTTATTAAGAAATTGTTCTTACAATTGATTTTCAAGATGTCAATAAACCTTTACACCAAGAAATTATCCTCAATCTCTTAACCTAAGTGTATCATAACACTTACAATCACTCAACTTGATTTAACAATATAGTGTACAAATAATTTCTCATACACACACACAATATGTGTTTACAATTTAAAAGTCCAAAGTGTTTTTCAATAAAATGATTATAAGTTTAAAGCTCAAGAACAATTGTATACTCAGTAGCAAGCTAAAAGCTCAAATACTTCATTTTACAGTAACAATTAGATGGTGAAATCCTCAAGTCCTGTGTGCTTAAAGGCGTGGACGCAGCGGGGATTACTGAACCACGTAAAAATTTTGTGTTTGTTCTCTCTTCTCTTACTCTTTTATTTTGAGCATTGTTAAATTTATTGTTCTTAATTATTAGAATTAATTATTGTGTGGTTTATTTAGCTTAAGTTTTAAAACCCCAATTCACTCCCCTCTTGGGTTGCTTAGCTTGTGTTATTGCCTAATGGTAGGACAGCTCATTCACGATTTCGTATTCTTTTGGATGCTACCGCAGAGTCTACTTGATAAATCTGACAAAGCACCTTATTAGCTGGACTTCTCATGAAAACTTCTTTGATCATTTAGGCGTCTATGGCACATAAGTGCTGCTTTGAAGCTTTAAATAAAACCTTAAGAGATATTTTAAGAACAAGGTATGAGAATAGTTCTATCAAATCTTTTGGAGAACTTACAATAGTATATGGTGGCGATTTCTATCAAATATTACTAGTTGTGTCAAAGAGGATAAAATCAGACATTATTGACACTTTACTTAACTCATCCGATTTATGGCTATTTTTCAAAATTTATGAGCTCAAGCAAAATATAAGGCTCTATAATGGAAGCGTGAATGGTTATGAGGTTGTTAAAATGACTTATTTTAACAAATGGTTATTGCAAATTGGATATAGTTCATTATATGATGACATTAATAGAGATTTAGTTAAACTACCTTATCATATATACAAGAAACCGTCAAAAAATCTGATAAAATTGATAATCGACGTTATCTACCCATCAATTCTACATAACTACAATGATCTAGCATATTTGAAAGAAAGAGCAATATTAATGTAAAAAATGAAATGATGCATGAATTAAATAATATGATTATGAATATAATACTTACTCAAAAGAGAACTTATTTTAGCTCAGATAGTATATGCAAAGCAAGCGTAAACACAAATGATAAAGATCTTCTGTATCCAACTGAATTTTTAAATAATTTAAAATTTAATGGCATCCCTAATCATGACATACAATTTAAGGAAGGCGCTCCCATAATGCTTTTTAGAAATCTAAATTAAATAGAATGCCTATGCAATGGCATAAGATTGATTATCTCTTGGTAAATGGTCCATTAGAGGTGACATCATTTTTTTAACAAATATTGGACAAAACGTCACAAGTCTAAGTCATGTCTCCTAATAAATCAAGATGACCATTCAAGCTTAACAGACGACAACTTTCTGTGGCACCATGTTTTGTTGTGACGAATAACAAAAGCCAAGGACAATCTCTTAAAAATATCGGTCGGTATCTTCCTCAATAAGTATTCACACATGATCAACTATATGTTGCTGTATCTTGAGTTATCACAAGAGAATGATTGACCATACTAAATGCCAATAATGAGGGAAAAGACAAAACCTTCATAAAAAAAAACATTATTTATAAAGAAGTATTTCAAAATATTCACAAATCATATCACAAAATTAAGGTATCACATTTTCATATTATATTTCAAAATTTAAATTGCACATTGCAAGCTCTTACTTCATCTTATAATAATTATTTTCATTATGTATTTTACTTATTTAGTAGACAAATCAATAAATTAAAGAAGCTATCAAGATAGCAAAATGATAGTTTGGTTGGGTTTTTCAATTTGTCATGGAGGATGTAATGGTCATATAACATAATAAGTGAAGAAGCATTCCCTTTTACACCAATTATTTCTCATTTCATTCTCTCTAACCTTTGAAGACATGGTTTATATATAGATAAAAAAATATTTTGGCATCAGGTGTTGTTGATCCCCATGGCACTTGTCATAGCTACAAGCTTGATATAAATAACTGTTCACCTACTCAACTACAAACGATGCAAAGTAACTTACAAAGGCCTGTATATATATTTTATTCATTTCTTTTATAATTCAACACATTGCTAAGGATTATCAGTTATAAAATTTAATTTAGAACTTATCAACAACTATAAAAGGTATAAGGTCTTTACACTTATACTATACACATTAATATATATTTTTAAATTTAACCAAAAAATATTTAACTTTCTTCTTAAAATTAAAAAAATTAATTTATATTTTTTATCAATTTCACCAAGTACAAAGTAAGAAAAGAATATAATACTATTTTTTTTCTAAAGCGACGAAAAGTACAGTTCTATTTTCTAGTTATAAATATAAAGAAGGAAAGGAGAAAGCTTGATATGGAAGTCAAGACCAACTAAGAAACCGTGCATACAGCGGAAGATAAAGAGCCATTTGCAATTTACACACTCAATTATTGTATTTGTCATCAATAAGGCTGGCCCAATCCCCATCCCAATTGCCATTCCACTAAACACGCTGTGAGGTGAGGAGACAGGCGAGGATCATCTGTCTTTAAGTCATTAATAATAATTATAATGAGATGATGAAACGATAAGAAGAATAAGACAATTTCATCTCCATATTCCATAATAAACACTAACACAGTAACACTCATTAATTAATGGACCTTACTACCTTACATGTGATGTAAGTTACACCTCCCTCATAAACCAACCATGAGTTCCACTTACAGTCTACGGTCAAATACTATTTATATAAGGGATTGTATCTTACAGTAACTATAAGGCCGCCCTTTCCTTAATTAATTTATGTAACGTAGTTTTATAAATCTAACTTAAAAAATTCAAAAGTCATCAATTATGATATCATGAATAATGTTATCATTCACTCACACTCTTTTATTAGAATCATAACAAATTTTTTACACTAACCCCATTTTATAATTTATATTAGTATTTTAAATTTTAATTAAAAATTAAAGAAATTAGAAGAGTTTAAAATTATAGATATAGAAAATATATAATATGAAGAAAATTTCAAGAGAAATTTAATATTTTAATTTTTTTTTTTGAGAATAAATATTTTAAGATTTTTATACAATTTGATTTTTTTTTATAAATTTTTATAGAAAGATGGTTAATTTAATATATAAATTTGTATTTTATCAATTAAACTGTGTGTTAAAAAAAAAAATTCAAAAAGGGTTTTAAAATCCACTCTAAACTAAATGGGTTTGAGCTTATCAATGCTCAACTACCTAGCACTTCATGTCACGGCCAAAGCTGAAATTAACGATATTCAAATCCCATATTTTATCTCACAAGACAGCATTCTTTTCTATAACCCATTAATTTCTAAAATTACTCTCTTATCTCAAGAAACCCCTTTTTTTTCACCGTTTACTTTTGAATTCGCTTATGTTCTGTTATAACTACCTTTTTCTTTTTAAAGAATTGTATCAACACACTTAGATGCAACTCTATCATCCATTATTTTATTTAAAAAAAAAAATTTGATCGATTGTCACGTAAGCTTCTATTAGAAGTTCTTTTAGAACTTATTTCTAAAGTTCAATATTTTAGAATTAAAAAATAAAAAAATATATATCAAGTTGAGATTATGTTATACTACTTATCAAATCGCAACATAATGAATGAAATATTTAAAAAAAAAATAAAAATAAAAACATTTGGCTCTTCTAACGTGCAAGAAAAAATATAAAAACATTTGGGTTTCTGAGTTTGATTGAAAAATAAATCCAGCATAGTTTTTGTTGTCTATAATAATTTCATTGCTTGAGGGATGTGATGAAACGCGGGGCCGAATTACTATAGCGGAGGGCAGTTTCATCAAGGCCCAACACAAACATTTTAAGGCCCAGACCAAAAATAAAAATTAAAATACGGCGGAAGCTTAGCTGTAACAGACTTGCAGTGCGAAGATGACCGATACGAGACGAGCTCTGTTTTGATTTGATCGTCTGATTGAATAAAGACAACAGCTGAGAGCGAGCGGGCGGGCGAGAAATGGAAGATGATGAGATGGATTCCCTGTTTGAAGGAATGGTGTTGTTTACACCATCCCAATTGGCAGCAGAGCAATGCTTAGCGGCAGAGGATGTTCCTAATGCTAATCCTAATCCTAATCCTAATAAATCTCAATCACAAACTAAATCTAATGATTTTGATACTTGTATCGAAGCAGCAGTATCGTCTGAGCCCCTTGACGAAAATCTATTCTCTGACCTCACCCTGCAGTTACAAACCCAACCACAGTCCTCCTCTTCCATTACATATACGAAAACAAAGAGTTCTAGAAAGAAAAAGAGAGCTGCTGGCTTACGGATCGGATACGGTAGAGATACGACTCCCTACTCTAGTAGTGCACCTGATGATAACGATGCTGGCGATGATGACGGTGTTACTTGTACAATTGATGAGGCTGACGCCGATGCAGAGGCCTCCTCTTCAAAGAACTCTTATTCAAGCATATCTGTACCTGTAGTAGTAAAAGAAATTAACAATAATGATCCCCATGAAAGATTTGAGCATCTAAGAAGCCTGGTTTCCGAGAAACTCAACCGTGCCCGTGAATTGGCTGCCTCGGTATCTGCTGCACGCAAGGATTCCATCCGCCGAAGGAGGAAAGCCGCCGATGATGTTGAATTGGCTTCCTTAAGGCACTCTCAACTTGAAAAGCAGTTGGATGAAGCCTGCGAGGCTGAAGATTTTGAAGCCGCCCAGAGGATCAGCGACCTCCTTGCTGCTGCTGAGACTCATCAACAATCTCTTCTCATTGCCCTCAGAGATGCCGAAGCTTACTGCGATGCTATTGATTCCAAGATGCACGACGTTCTTGTTTCCCAGATTGCTGCTGAGCAAGATTGTGCCTCCCTGCTCGACCATTTCTCTGCTGTCAGTACTCTTTATTCTTCAAGTCTTTCTCTTTTTTATTTATTATGCATGTACATTCTAGAAATTTATTTTTTTGATTTTGATCTACCTGCCTGCCCGTTCATTCTGATTGCTGTATTCAGATATTTAGATACAGATTTAGGATTGTCAAAAGAGCTTTTTGTTTCTGCAAAACAATATATATATATATATATATATATATATATATATATATATATATATATATATATATATTTGACAATTTGGTTAGCCTCATTGCTCTTTTACCACCCCAGGATGCTTCAAATAGTGCAGATACATTTTTGAAAAAAGCAGAATCACTGTCTTCAGAGGAAATGGAGAAATGGCTTTCATCAACTGAAGCCTTGGAGGGTAGGAAGATAGAACTTGAAATTGAATCTCATTTAGTTAATGAAGCTCGGGCTGTGTTGAATAATTCAATTGAGCATTCAGTTAAAGATGACCGGAGAGAAAAAGAATTGCTTTATAAGAAAAAGGATATTCTGACTGTTGAACTGCAAAAACTACTTGCTTTAGTTAGAGATAAAGAGAGGGAGATAGCTGAAAATGACTCCAATATCCAAGCAGTTGAGGAAAGGATCTCTATTGTGGTCTCTGACTTTCAGGAGTACCAATCTAGCATTGATGCAAAGTATGATAGCTTGCAATGTATCATTTCTCAGTTGGACTTAGAGAGTGAAGCGATGTCAATGAAAAAGCAGGAAATTGATAAGTTCCTAAATGATGAAGTAGAAAGGGTTACAAAGCTGAAGGAACTTGCCAGAGTTTCCGCAGATGAGGCAAAAGAATATTGGGAAGTTGTGGAACTAAGAACAAGTCTGATGTCATCCATTTTGAAGTCTAGGGAAGATAAAGTGAAGCTTGCCAAGACTGAGGAGAGCCTTTCAGAAGAAGTCCAGACTCTGCAACAGGAGGCTTCTGCTGCAAGAGCTTCCCTACAGGTTAACTTTACTTCCCACCTGTTTTATGGAATTTAATCTATATCCTAAAATCTTGTAATAGTGTTGGTATTAATTTTAACATTTAGGGTACTTTTGAGATTGAGTTCCTGTGGCTTTTAATCCATCTGTTATGAAATGGAAGTACTAAGTAATCAATTATAAGTGAGTAGGTGGTTGCTGCACATTATTTGCCAAATAAAACAGATGTTTACCAAACAGTTTAGCTGGTATGCTTTCAAAATTAAAGCAGAAGCACACAGTTACAAAATCAATGCTAGACTCCTCAAAATGGAAAACATTCAACCCAATATTCTTTGCAGTTGTTTTCTTTGGATGCGAAAATGGTGAAAATGTGTCAATACCTCATATGCATAAAACTATTTTGTGAAGATTATTTGCTTGCTCTTATCTGTTTTTGCTTATGTCTTCTTTTGCATTTGAGAAAGCATGGGAAGTTACTGAACAATTTGCAATTGCCGACATTAACTGATTTATATTGCCCTCATTACACAATTCTGTTTTATCTGATGCTTTTTGCTGAATAGATGTCCTTCTTCACTTTTGTTAGGAACTATCTTCAACAAAATCAAACATCCAGCAAAATATAGCATCCTTCAAACAGAGAATATTTTTCATAGACAAAAGAACACCAGACCTGGAAGCAGAAAAGAAAGTTGCTGCTGCTGCAAGAAATTTCAAGGAAGCTGCGCGAGTAGCTGCTGAGGCAAAGTCATTGAGTGTTGAAAAAGATGGCTTACAGATAGAAATGGAAAAGGCTGTTTCGGAGCTTGAGAAGCTTGAAGAAAATATTAAGGGCACTATTAACCGACTGCAGGAGATTGAAGGACTAATTTCATCCAAGGAAAAAGAGGTGGCCATGGCCAGATTCCAGAGGTTACTTATAATTGCTGGTGCTGCCACAGCAGAAAGATCAGCAGCCTTAGAGCTGGGTGACCTTGAAGAAGCTAACCTTTTACTTTCCGAAGCTGAAGCTGCAGATCAAGAAGCTAAAAAACTTCAACCGATTTATGATTTTAAAGCGGAGGACTTTACAACTCTACCAGAACACTTCATCTCCATGGAACTTGTAACCAATTTTGGAAGGAAGCAGCTAGCAGAATTGGTGGCTTCCATCCATCTTTCAGCAGCCTAGTCAACCTATTTTGGACAATTGTGCTAAGCCTTTTGTGTGGCATTTTGGGGCAGCAATGATTGGCATCGGCATACTTCCTTTGGCATTTCTGCTTCGATCCACATTTCTTGGATGCTATGATAGGTGACACCCCATTGGCCTCCCTTTTCCATGTCTGATTATGGGTTTTGATTTTTTATCCTTGCTTTCAAGGTGTGTTGCTATCTTGCCAGTTATCACTTTGGCATATAGCCATCTCATGCACCAATAAAAAAAATAGTGAGAAAATGGAAAATAAAAAGAAATCTGAACCATTTTTTGTGTTCCTCTGTATCTACCAAGCAATTTTCAGCAACATTTTGTGTTTTGCATATTTGGTTTTCTTGTCCTATATTCTTATACAAAAGGATCAATTTCAATTTGTTTAATCTTGTTGGCAATAACTGTTCTTTTATATGAATAGTTAGTTGATTTGCATGTGGGCCTGCACCAAGGCTTCAATTCACACGACTTATTTGCTATATTAGACAGCAATAACAATTTTCACATCCCATGAACCAGGACTTCCACACGTGTATCGGGTAATATGCGTTGATTCTCTATGTATACATATGCTAAATATGAAAGACTTTTGAGTACAAAAGCATTTTTTAAATTCTCTGGAATGAATGACATTGTCGGTTATGAATGTAATCAACTGTTTGTGTCATATAATGCTTCAAGTCTTATCCAATCTCCTATCAGTCCATGATCCACTCATCGCAAATGCTGCAAGTTCGGCTCTCAATAAAACATACAAATAAATAAATAAAGACTTGTTATGAATGTTATTACTTTAGATAACCTTCCATAAACAGCCACGTTATGAATATTTTTTTCTACCAGGTAACAAATCATACATAAAACTGGACAAAGCCCACTTTTATTGCGAATCAAAAGGAATGAGAGAGGGACTCCTGAAAATAATCATAATACAAAGCGGCCATATTTTCATTTCAGCTCCTCTTCCCTGTATGAATCAAACCAATATACAATCAACGAGGCCAATTTTGCAATTTCCCTAGAAACCTCCAACCACCAGAGTAAACCTAGATCTACAGCTTGCAGACTTCACCAGACCAGACGCTAGATGTCAATTTGTCAACATCACCGGCCAATTCTAATGACAATCCATTCCGCATTCCTCCAGGAGTGGACCATCTGGCTTGCCCAAGAATGGATCAATCCTAACCCACAACAGGGAGAAGATGGATGCAAGCAGAATTGACCACACAATAATGATGGTTGGAGTCCTGTTCTGTCGACCCATGAGACCCTTAAGGAATGGATAGAGGTGGACTATAGCCCATAAGGCAAAGAAGAGCTTTCCAAACAGTGGCCCCCATGACTCGTACCCATTATTGATAGCATTTGAGACTCCAGCAACCACTCCTATCAGGTTGGTTATTAGCAATGTTGTTGGAGGAATTAGTAAAATGGTCCATTTAAATGCATATAGATCGGACAAAGCTTCATCATCCCCCGCTTTTGATGTCACAGTGAAGTTTGTATCAACACCTACAAGAACTTTTAATAGCCCCTGGAACACGGCAACTAGATGTGCTGAAACCCCCCCAATTACCCAAAATTGCTCATTTCTCCACCATTCATCAATACCAACCCCGCTCCACCTCATTTCGAGTATGCTTGTTGCAAAAATACAAATGAAAAGTGACAGAAACCACAAGCCAGCAACATCGGTCAGCTGCAATATGAACAAAAAAATTAAAGAAACATTCATTAAGTCCACATCTTAAGGAAAATTTAGTAACTTAATAAAAAAGTGAAGAGCCATCCTTTCACCTCTGGAGTGATAAATTTTCCAGTCAGCAAGCAGACGGCTGGAAGAGCACAATAGGCCAGCAAAGGAATTGAAGTAAAGGGATACCGGGTGGCATTTATATAAGAGAGACGCTCCAACCACTTCAAACCCCCTCCATAACCATACCAGACAGGACAATGTCTACTCAAAAAGATTTCAACTGATCCAAGGGCCCATTGCAGTACCTGGGGCAGACGATCAGAAAGATTAATAGGTGCAGATCCTTTAAAAGCAGGCCTATCAGGAATACAATAAATGGACCTCCATCCACGACAGTGCATTTTAAATCCGGTCAATATATCCTCTGTAACAGAACCATAGATCCAACCAACCTGCATCGTAAGAAAAGTTAGTAAAGCTAAATTAGGATATCAACATCAACATCTAAAGGAAACATCTTAGTACAAGACTTCAAGCATTGCTCTTACCTCTTTGCCCCATTCTGTCTTATCCTCATAGCCACAACTAATGACATGGATGGCTTCTTTCAGCAGAGATGCAAGGCTAGCACTTTTTGGTGTCCCACCATCCTCTAGCAGAGTAGATGCTATAAACACAGGGGATTGCCCAAACTTCTTTTCCAACCCCTGATGAAGCGGCGCATCAAACTTTTCACTTTCAGCTGCTGGATTCAAAGCCTTCAAATTTAGATGGCAAAATATTTGTCTTTTACTGGACAAGTAGTGTGTGTGTATTGGACTCGGCGTATATTACTAGCCACCGCACCCAAACAATTGAGAAGGTGAATATATTACAAGTGACACTTCTAAGCATACAGAAATTTGCCAACCAAAATTCACCAAGTGCCTAGAATAATAAAAGGACATAAAAGTAAAAGAACATATTCCTATTTGCAGGCACAATTTCATCCTGACAAACATCAATATCCAACTACTCCTATGTATAGATTTTATTGAAATTATACTGAAACTCTACAGGATGATATCACAGTTCACGGTCAAGTCCAAAATTCAGAACTAGCCTAAACAATAGACAGGTGGGAAACATCCTGCTGATATTTACTAAGAAAATAAGTCAATCGGAAAGCCTGAGTGAGTTTCCAGCCTAACTGTCTTCAGTTGCTTAAGCAAGACATTCTAGAAATTGTGGCTCTGACAATTTGTAAATATCATGGAGCAAAAAGGAAGGCTAAAAACAGCAGTAGGCAGTCATAATTAATTTAGATGTATTCCACATTGACAGGAATTACCTTCAATTGCCTCTTCGATACCCTCCCCAGCACACATAGGAGCTGTATCTTTCATTGCAAATTTTGTCTTTATTTCGGACTTTGGTCTGTTTATCTTCTTCTTCTTCCTCCTTCCAGAACAACAGCGTCCACAGCAGCACCACTTAGGCAAGCAGTTGCAAGTCCTAGTTGGCGACTTTCTGGTTTTGGGAGCATCATAACCATACAATGCCTGCCTTGTGAAAACACACCCTGTCCCAACGTATATGGGCCCTTGAAGGCCATCCAAACCTTTCATGTTAATCTGAAGTGGGAGACAAACATTAGTTTTTCATAGAAGAAGAAGAATTTGTTAAAGAAATAAACCAATCAGAAAAAAAAAAAAAAAATCTGTAGATGCGTGCTTACATCAAAGAACACAGTGTTCCGGTTGGCATATTGATCATTCTTGTCAATACCTTCAAACCTCTGTGAGAACTGTACATAGCATACTCTCTTTCCTTGCAATGGATCCATCATGAAGCACATGGCCTCTCTAAGAGCTTTACTGTTATTAGTGTAATGATCACAGTCCAGATTCAACAAATAAGGGGAATTTGTGAGCACAGCAGAGACTCTGACCTGTTTGGCAACATGTAAGTATGAAAAGACAATAAATAATCAAATTTCAGTGGAACGTACTATAATATGACAAGACTGACTCTTTTCTCTGTAGATGCTTACCAAAGCATTCATTGCTCCAGCCTTTTTGTGGTGATTAAACCCAGGTCTCTTTTCTCTGGAAACATATACCAGGCGTGGTAATTCATTTCCTTCAGTGTCATACGCACCACTTTGGCCAAGAAAAATCTATGATGTCTTATGAAAAACATGTTATGCCAGAATGGGTTGGGATGAATTTCAGATAAAAAGAAAACCAAGATACTGATACCTGAATCATGCCAGGATGGTCGCGGACGTTATTTCCAGGCCATGGAGTCCCATCTTGCATCGTCCACCCTTCTTCTGGGACATTTTTTGCCTTGGATACCAAAGCATTAATCCGAACCTTGAACTGTTCATACTCTCTCTAGAATTTTGATAAGCATAAGAGATACTACAGAAGCACAGAGAATAACATCATGAACATGGTGTGATGGTGAGAATAAAAGTATTTACCTTCATTGCTCTTCGTTCTCTCACAAATGATGCAAGAACCTTATCTTTGAGGTAATCTATCTTCTGAGCAAAATACCACTCTGGTGTCCTGGGCTCAACATTAAATTTTTTACAGAAAGGAACCCATTTCCTTGCAAATTCAGAAGTTTCTGACAGTGCCTCAAATGTAAGCATGGCTGCACCGTCATCAGAAACATAGCATGATAACTTGTCAACCGGATAGTCCACTGCAAGAATGGATAAAACTGTGTTTGCAGTCACCAATGGCGGTTCTTTTATTGGATCAACCGTACTTACAAAAATATCAACTGGCGACAGTTGAGAAGGCTGGCCTGGTTTCTCATACCTAACGGACACACAGAGGCAAAAGGTGTAAATTTACTCAATAGCAGGGTAGTAAGCTCTCACAAACACGAATAATGAACAGATCACTCACCTCAGAGACAATCTGTCCAGATAAGTTTCCCTATCAATGGGGAGCCACTTCGGAAACTGATCAAGAATCCATGAAAGAGCGAACCAAACTTCACAGATAACCGATATAAGCCACAGTGCATATGCGTCCTTCACAGGATGCATAACACGATAGTGAAAGAAAAACCCAAGAACTACAAGTCGAATTATGATGATCATCCGGTAAGGGTTGATTTGGCTGGACGGTATAGGTACCTTTCTTGACAGTGGCTGTCTTGCCTCATCCATTCTGATCCACAAAGGAAAAGTACAGCTTCACATGCTCAGAAATCCTTGGGACATTGAATTAAGAAAGGAGGAGAAGCAAAAGGAAAACCTTAAAGCAATTGGCATATAGAGTGGAGTACATAGTTTTGGTAGTTTGAATCAAGAACGGTTTTGATAGTTTTAATCAAGAACGGTGACATCAAAGATGAGACAGCCAAATTACTAGGAGAATTAAACAATGTTACAATTGAGGAAAGAAATAAATTACAGGAGAGAAAATGCAGTTCGTGGATGCCATTGATATTCTTACTAATCTGTTGTTCTAATACAAAAAATGAAATAAATTTTGGAGAAGAAAAGTAGATGTAGCTTGTTATACGAGGAGAGTAATAAAAAACACTAGAAGGGTTGTACTTACAATGGAAAATAGGGAGCATCAATATTGTAACCCCAATCTTTGCCGCCACTGTCATTCTTCAATGACTGTAGCTTTTCTTGCTTTTGTTTCCAGCTCTCTATTCTCTCCTTCCAAGCAACACTACCATAGCCATACGCAGCCAAGTCCTTGGAAGGATCCAAGGATCTGGGTTGCACTGCCCAATGGAAATTAAACAAATACTAGTAAGAAGAAAAAATGGATACTAAGAACAAGAAAGGATAAGCGCGTCCCCTCCCCTAAAGTTTACCAGGATCTGAATAAGGAAGAGGATGAATCCTTTTGCCCCTTCCCACGAAAGAAGGTACCAAAGCATGTTGTTCAGGGGGAATCTCATCGTTGGTAAGCATAGGAACTTGAGGAAGGGGCACAGGCATGTAGGAGTCAGAAGCAGGCCCATAGCTCATGTGACCAGCATGAACATGAAGCATTGCTTCAGCTCCAAGCCTTCCATCGAAATTTAATTCGTTCTCCAAGTCATCGATGTCATCCTCTTCTTCATCACCCTCAACTCTGACGCTACCTGCCGGTGAATTCCATTAACAAAACATACGTACGATCATATGTTTACATACATACGAACGTACATACATACATTCATGCCCACAAGGAGGTTTAGAAAAAGAGTGGAACAAAATGGTAAGTAATCACACCCTTAAGACGTTTGAATCGGGTCTGGCACTGAGGACAGACTTGATTTCCTTCTCTGCGCTCGTACTCATAGCAAGTTCTGCATATGGGAAACGCGCACTCATAACAGGCCACGAACAGGTCTCCTCCATCCACAGTGAGACCAACATCATCTCCACATATATGACATTTTTGTCCACCTAACAGCTGCAACGGTCTAGCCTTCTACAAATGCAACATTAAATAAATTAATAAAGCATATCTCTATCTCTATGTGAATGAATTCTGTAAGAGCAAGCTTACTGCAGATTCTCCATGTCTACGTATAACTATGAGTTCATTCCGGTTGTGAGAGCCGGCAACCAAACCCGCACTAACCTCCATTTTACCCTTTTGTTTCTTCTTCTTTTTAATGATATACAATATACATATAATAGACTTAGTTAATTGGAGGAATATGGAGATCAAGTTTGAGAGGCACTTGAAGTTGGAGACAGCTTAATTTTATCAAATAGTAATAGTATCAGCAGCTATAGTACAGAGTACAGACCAATATCTCCAAATATTTCATCATGCTTAAAAACCTCACCGTTGCCTCAATAATCTTCTATATTGATTAAAATCTCCAGATTTCCAAATTGAAAGCAGCGTCCTATTCGTTTTGCGGCCCGTGGCCCCTGCTTTCTTTTGGTGTACCATTCTTTGCTTCTCATATCATATGAAATCAGTCAACAATCAGTTATTTATTAAAGCCTACCTCCTAACTATTAATTGTTTTACCATTCTTTATTAAGGTACAGTTTCACTTCAATAATTCTCATTTCAGCCAAAGACAACCGAAGGAGATGCAATTTAATTTTTTATTTTTTTAAGAAAAAAGTAATAATAACAGTTCCTACTACTACTATGGTATGTGTAAAATGTATAAACAAAAACTAGAGGCCAGTCCAGCGCTACTGTTTTTCACTGCCAGCTATAGAGTTTGTACCACTCGTTTCTATTATCTATATCTCTGCCATATTGTAAACTACAACCACTTTATTAAAAAACTAATTACTATAACTAGACAAAAAAAAAAAAACATTTTAAACATGGAGGTCTGCTGAGTGCAAGATTTACGCATCTTTCAGGAATATCTTCTTCGTTTATCTACTATATCTGTCTGTCTTTCAGCTGAAGGGTATTCTTTGACTCTTTCAAGGGTATTCTTTGGCTCTACATTTCCTTTTACCTCGACCAATGATTGGTTTTACAGAAATCGGGACACCTCTCTACTAGAATATTTAATGTTTAGTCGCATAGTTTCTTCCGCCCAGCCCCAACCCCAAACCCTAAGAAAGTTATTAATAACTTTTGCAAAGTTTAATAAATTTAAGATATTGGATTAAACATTTATATATATATATATATATAGCATAATAATTTTTTAAAATTTTAATAAAATTCAGAATCCAAAACTAAATAGGTATAGATGATGAATCAGAAAGAGAGGAGAATTCTATTTTGATGTTGTGCCGCCAGGAGTATTTTTCTTTTTTCCGGATGGGATAAACACACCGATCAAAGTGAATGTACATTGGTACTGAACTCCTTACGTACGAGCAGCTTCGTTCCTCTAACCAGGAAAAAAATGAATTGTATATATAATCATTCTTAAAGGCATCCAAATACGTGTAAATTCTAACATCATCACAGCCCACTTTGGTCTCTCAGTCGCTGCTCGCATAGTGGCATATTAGAAAGAAAGAAAAAAAAAAAAAAAAACAACTTTTCACTCACTCGCTCAACCTAATTCGTCAACTCTAAGTGAATCCATTAACCATAGTGATCACGCTTAAGACACTTGAGCTCCTATGAAGAATGAAGAAGGAATTCAAAGGGCAAAGACATAGCGAGAAAGTCTTAGAAAAATCAGTTTCAGCCACCTTAACCGCTTGAAAACTGTCGAAGATGTTTCCAGTACACCAAAACCACAACGTGTCAGCTCGTGACCACATAGGCAAGAACAACTTCACCAATGAAGCCATAATACATCATTACAACTTGGTCCCCACTAGGATTATCTCCAAAATATCTTACTATATGTCGCATGAATCAGATATAAGAAACATAAACCACAAGCACAGTCATCTACTCCATCATCAATGAAATTATATGTTTTTCAGTCCAATAAGTGCATTTGAAATGAGTCAATCTAGATTGAGGAAAACAGTCCTTAGAGGACATCTGTCTACTCTAAAAAGCCCAAGAGCCTCAATAAAAAAAGCAAAATTACCCATAAATCTCTATCTAAGGAGGAAGAGGAAAACAACTAATGATGATCCGTCACATATCCAAAAAGACATAAAGATATTTTTAAGAACACTTCAATTTATAAAATCAAAATAGTTTTATTAATGGAGACGAGTCTTCACAACAAATTTTCTCTTATCCAAGGATTTTTTTGAACGCTTCATCTCCTTCATCCTCCAACTGACTTGACCATCGAAGTGCCAATACCGGTGTCACCTCCGACGATGGTTTTCTTTGATTTCAAATTTATCTTAGGCTTGATCATTCCCAAAAAAATATCTCCAACCAATTTACCATCTCTCCCATGTTATAAAGTTAATAACACAAATTTAGATGACTCACTTTTCCTCTTTAAATATATTATAATCTTGAAAGCTAGTGTAGATCAGAAGTTATCAAGGAAAGCAAATTCTTCTCTTCATTCACTATAGTATAACCAATCATGTTTGTCTCGAAGACAACCACAATAATAAAGTCATTTCCTTTAACCAAATTAGCTTATAGAGGATTTTGTTGTCTCCATTTCTTTGAGCTTAATTACTATGTTTGTAAATATAGTACCCAAGTTTTTCTAAATACAATATAATTTCCTTTCCTTTAATAATGAAATTGAAATAATTATTAAGACTTTTGTTTTGTTTCTTATGAGGGGCATAATTATCAAATAAATTGATATTGAAATTTAATTCCTTAGTTCTTTTATTCTCAATATTTATATTTTCCTCCTCAATTTCATTAATTAAATTATATCTTAAAGACTCAATTAATATCACTATCAGTTTCTCAATAAACAAGTCTTTAGTCTCTAAATTTTAATAAATTATTTTTTCATCGAAAAAATCTCAATTTTTAAATAGAGTATGCTGACATATAGGATAAAATTTTCATAGTTTGATTATATCTAAAACTATTGAAAATAATTTTCATTTTAGACCTCATGAAATCTGTCAAACATTTTTTCTGCTATAAACTCACTAAATTCAAAAATTAAAAAAAAAATTATCCTTTAATCATAAAATCGTGAAACTTTCTAGAAATATACTAGATATATATAAATTAATTCTCCAAATTCTAGATACAGTAAATTAATTACGAAACTCATGCATGGTACTGAAATCAGAAAGTCTTGAATTCAAAAAATCATTATAAATTGAATTCCCATTTGATTTTATTAAAACAAGTTTCAAAAAATTCCTTTGGACGTCTAGTATATCATATAAAAAGTTCAAATTCAAAATCAATTTTTATTAATTATTATGAATTTCGTAATAACCCTTTATCATCATAAACTTCTATAAAATCTTAGGTAGTCAATGTTGCTTATCTAACCATGCTTAATATATTAAAATCACTTAATGAAATATTTATAAGATTTAAGATCTTCTTATATATATATATTTTAATAAATCTCAAATCTTAGATGTATGTTTATAGGCAATTCCATAATCAATAGGCTTAACATATCTTATTTGAAACAAGAATCAAATCTCATTAATTTGGTCTTAAGATTGTTAGAACTATGAGTCGATATTACTTTTATAAAGTCCCAAACCAGCCGAATCAACTTTTTCATCATGCAAAATATAATTTTATAAATAGTAATTGTGGTACTATTCATATTACTGTTTTGAGAGTACTATTCAATCGACACTATTTATTCGTTAACAATCATAAATTCGTCAAGATGTGCGTAATACACTGTCTTTAAGATCAATTTTCACTCATTTAGTAAGATTTTCGATGCAAAAATGATATAAATATTACAGATTGATCTATAGAATTCAACGATACTATTGTCATGAGATTGTACTCCTAACAACAGTGTAAAACAATTAAAAAAAAATTATAAAGGAATTATAAGATAGAATGAGAAGTAATAGATAGAAGGAGATATCCTTTAGGTTGTCTTTGTGTCTCCAATTTTGTATAATCATTTCCCTAATTTAATATGAATTAATTACTCACTTTTCTTATTTAATTCGAATCAGTCATCTATGTGTCTTTCAGTTAATTTAATTTAAATAATCCAAATCATATTTAAATTTGACTTATTCAAGTCTAATTTATAATTAAATCAAATATATGACTAATTTTAAATCAAACATAAATGTGATTATTCTCACCTCTCTCTAATGTAGGAATTAGTATTTTGAAATACTAAAAAATTTCAACATCTATTTCCATAAATACCCTTATTAACAATTGAAATTTTTATTTTGTTTTCTCTCATCAGCTTTCTCTTTCCCTCTCAATTAGTTATTGCCTTCCAATAGTACTGGTCATAACAGCAGCAAGCATTCTTTTATAAAATGGCTTCTTATTCGTCAGGTACTTCTAATAACGCAAATAAATTATAAATAAATAAATAATTCATATAATAAATACAATGATATATGAGAATATATATCACTTCTATTTGTTTGGTGCTTTAATAATGCTTTATGGCAGATAATCTCATCCGTTGCCTACTACTGTAAAATATTGGACTGTATAGAAAATCTTTTAGATTCGTATTTGTTGGCACATATGTCAAGAGAACAAGTTGAAATCAGAAACAATGACAGGAATACAATGCGTTCAGTTGATGCAATTTTTGGCAATTTTACAGCAGCTGAAATGATGTTGAAGAAGCATGCATATTTGGATGGAGTTGCAAGCCAATGTAGTTGGATACATTTTCATTGAGTTTTATGAGTTTTCTGTATTGAAATTGTTCCAACATGTTCTTTTTGGTAATTTATGCCAATAATGTGCAAAAATTTATTGTTTACATATTATTGAAATGAAATCCATGACATCAAAGAGGATAGAGTTCATCTCTATTTACTAGGAAATTTTTTTTAAATTTAATTCAAAGTGAATGAATTTTCTTTTTTACAGTTATTAACATCAGATTCTATGATTTCTTACATTAATTTTGTATGTCCTCTTATACATGTAATTGATTTTTTTTGTGTACAGTCAGTTAATCTTACAACTTATGCTATTTTTTAACTGTAAACACTTATACTACTTTTTAATTGTAGATGACTAAGGATGATGTTGAACTAAATACTATATTCAAAATATTCATGGGAGTCATTATTTTCAAGCTCACTTTAACACAGTCATAGGATAATAACCATACCAACATACATGTGATGGTGATCATTTTTTAAGTGTGATCCTTGTACAACCACTTTGTAGGCATTTTCAACTTTGGCTGGAACAATTTTTTTTGAAGATATTTGCCATTGAATGTACATATTACAGTAATTGATGGTATTTTTATAATTTAACAATTTGAAATTCAAACTTGTGGATAGAATTGTCATTCGACAAAATAACTGTCAAAATCATTAAATTAAGCGGCAAAAATCAACGGAATGGGTGCACGGTGATAATTGTTGAAACAATTGGGAGCACGGTAACATGTGTTGAAACAAGTGGGTGTCGTTGCGCTTTTAGCTTATGAATATCTCACGAATAGTTCATGGACTAAAAATTTAAACCCATTAAGCAAACTTATAACCTCTATCTGCAAGCTAAGTCAAGAATTTTTTTATTGGTTACTTTAAAGTTAAATTTTTGAGTAATGCTTATCACACCTTGAAAATCTTTATAAAAGCCTTTTTTTGTAATTATAATCGAGGAAATTATATAAAAGGATAGTTATAAATAAATATAAATAAAAATATCTTTACACTAATAAATTATGAACTATCCCACCTTTAAATCTGATTTATGATATAAATATTTTTTTAATAACCTTGAAATAATTTTTAAGACTATGGAGTAATAAATTACCTAATTTTATTATTAAAAAGTATTTTTAAAATTTAATTAATTCCACCATAATATTTTATCCTTTTTAATAATTTTAATAAAAGTAAGGTTATAAATATAATAAGTAGGGTTTCATACTATTTTTAAAGAGGTGTTAAGAGCTCAACCTAAGATATTATAGCAGAACTGAAATTTAATAATAATCAACATACTCTTTCTAAAGTTACAAAAAAATACTTATATATAATGACTTAAACCTAAAGACTCTTGCCTAAATTAGAATTATAACTTAAATAATAAAAAATAAAAAATAAAACTTTAAATACACATTAATTAAAATATTTCTGAGTTTAAAACATTAATTAAATACACATTAATTTATGAGTTTGTATTTTGGCTTGTATTTTATAAATTAAACTAGGATATTTGAGTAATAAAATCCATTGGTGGTGTTCTAAGGATTTTAGTGGGGTGTCAAAAGCTCTGCTATGCTTGATTTTGAATTGGGCCAGTGTTCCCTCACTTTGGCCCAATTACATTTTTCAGACTTTGTGCTGGACAGCCTCTGGCTATCAAGGCTGCTAAATATCACGATTGCTAAAACGCAACCCAAATCTTCTAAGTACATCCTCAACAAGCAGAACATGTTTATATTTTTATTAAAATTTCAATATCATTTCCACCCCCTTAAACTGTAATGAATGCCAGAATGTGGTCGTATTCAGAAGGAAGTTTCCATTATATCCGTCGTGACTAATTTTTTTTTTTCATTTGAGATGACTAGTTACTAGTTAGTAATTTTATTTTTTTTCGAAAATCTAAATATATAAATCTGTTTTTTAAAAACAATATTTTTACCACACATGAATGAAATATTTTAAAAACACTGCCGTAACATATTTATCTTTATAAATATTATTAGTAACAATATACTATAAAACTAAATAAATATGCATTCATTTTTAGTGATAATTAAAAAATGAAAAAAAGTAATTGTGGTGCCAAAATTATTGAAGGCAAAAATCTTCCATGGTCCAGTTAAATTGTGATTTTCTTAAAATAATTTGGTCTCAAAAATAGATAAAATATAATGAAAATGCACTCAATTAACAGTAAGTGAATAATGATTATTGTGTAAATTTAGTATCATTCTAATTTATACCAAAAGTTTCAACCACGTTTCCCTTTTGTCAACTTTCTTTTTATAATTTTTCAGAAGATAGTCGCAACGGTCGTAAGAACATAAATAGTTAACAACTATTTTTGACACATATATCTATCTTTTTTAATTTAAATATATGATTTTAATAGTTATAATTAAGAGCTCTCAGAGACCTTGCAATTATAAAGTAAATAAATATATGATAGAGCGGCGTAGCGGAAGCATAATTGATAGAATAAGGATAACTAGATATCATTTTAGGACATGACTAAGCCAACGCGATTAGGTTACGCTCTAATCAAAGCGTGATTAGAACTATTCTAATCCAAATGACTCAATGAGATTTTTAATAACGCATAAAGCGAAATTAGATGACGTTCTAATTCAAACAACTCTACGAGAGATATTTTTGATAAATAATTCAAAAGTAATTATAAAACATAAATTTTATTGAATTATTAAATTGAAGTTATGAAAATAATTGCAAGACCTCTCTATTTATAATAGAGTAATTCTAATTCCCTAAGTTAACTTAAAAGGAGAACTAAATCACAATTAGAATAGAAACAAAAGATTAAGATATTTTTCTTGAATTAACTCTAATTAAAATAAAAAATAAAATTCTAGAATCCTAAAATAATTAAATTAACGTCCTACATCATACTCTTTCTCTTAAACGAAACTCGTCCTCGAGTTTGAATATACTTTGGAGGATGAAACTTGTAGTGCAAGAGGAAATCATCTTGTAATTTGAACTTGTTCTTTTTTTCATCAATCTTTCGCGAAACTTTGAAGAATTCATACTTCAACAATTTCTTTTGCTTATATATTTTTCTAGGAGATGAAGACTTCGAAGAACGAACAACAATCAAATAATTTTTGCCTTTCCCTAATTGTCGCTCAATACTCACTCAATAAATTTCACATTTTCAAGCAAATCTTCTTGAAGCACAACCTTTTTGTCTTTAATATGAATAGGTATAACCATTTCAATCATTTCAATTTCTTCAACGCTATTTTGCTCATCATCTTTAACACTTATCTTGTTCTCCAAGGAAACATTATGTACATTATCGTATAAATTATCAGATTGAAACTTTAAATCAATAACAAATTGTAGCTATTTTTTTTTATCATCTCAAGCGTGTCTTTTTCAACTAATTTCTCACAATTAACTATCAGTTTCTGTTCTCTCTTGATGATATTGTTCACAGAAAGTGTAAGATCCGCAATTGCTTGCTCTATCGCTGCCAATCTCGGATTCCAAACTTTCTCATACTCTTGCAAGACTACTTCTCTAATTATATGTCTGATAGTCATATTCATCCCATGATCATCGTATTCGGAACAGCTATATTCGACATATAAGAATTTGGTGGGTATGGACGGTAATTTGCCATTTATTGTCAAATTTCCACGTAATGGCAAAACTATAAATAATGCTCAACTCAAGGGTTTAGTGTGACAGATGGCCGGTGGCCGTGATTTAGTGTGGGGTTAGTTGGATCTGAAAGATTTGATGGTGTGGAACACGATGGTGGCCGTGGTTTGGCCGGATTCACGGTGGTTTGACAGGAAAATGAGCTTGAAGTCACAGTGGCTTGTGGTGGTTTGTGGCGGCTTCTGCCGGTATTTGGTGGCGTGGATGATCGAGTTTTGGTCGGTGTAACCCTGAGATTTGTGTAGTGGTGGTGCCCGACGGTGAAGACGGCTGACAATGGCGGATCGAGAGGGAGGAGAGCTTGCGAGTTTGGGCTATATCACGGTTGTCTAGGTGGCGGTAGCTGGCGACTTTGGTGGTGTTGACGGCTGGCTAAACGGTGGTAATGGGCGACTACAGATGGAGGCGGCTGCGGTGGCGGTGTGACGGCTAGGGTTTTCAGATTTTGGCCCTTTTTTTTTTTTCTATGATGGAATTTGTGGTGATAGGTTATGGGTGTCTAGGAAAGCTGTGCAATTTGCACAGAACTACTATAATACCAATTGATAAAGCAGCGTAACCGAAGCGGAATTGATAGGATAAGGATGACTAGATATCGTTCTAGGACAGGATCAAGCCAACGCGATAGTGTGATTAGATATGTTCTAATTAGGGATGGCAATAGACCGGGCCAGGACAGGGCTTGGCCAAGCCCAAGCCCGAGCCCGAGCCCGACGTTACATACATAAGCCCGACCCCTATAAAAGTCCGAATGTTCAAAAATTAAGGCCGGGCCTGGCCGAGCTCGGGCTTTGTCTGGGCCCGATCATTTTTTTTAAATATTTAAACAATTTCAATTTAAAATATCATAATATATTAATATTTAAAAACTTTAAAACCTTATTAAAATAACATAAATATAAAAATTATTCTAATCAACATCTTTACCATAAATTATATAAATAATTAAACACAAACAAAAATTAAATCTAATTCAAATAAAAACACAATTTAATTCAATAATCCAACTAAAGAGTTCATTAATTTAACAAAGAAATAAAAACACATTATTCGATTACACAATTTAAAGGGCTTGATATGTGTAAACCCGAGCCCTTAAATTCGGGCCCAAGCCCTAAAAATAAGGGCCGGACTTTTTTGCCATCCCTAGTTTTAATTCAAACGACTCAATGAGATTTTTAATAACGCATAAAGCAAAATTAGATGATGCTCTCCTCCAAACGACTCTACAAGAGAGATTTTTGATAAATAATTACAAAGAAATTTTATTGAATTATTGAATTGAAGTTATAAAAATAATTACAAAACCTCTCTATTTATAATAGAGTAATTCTATTTCCCTAAGTTAACTTAAAAAGAGAAACTAAATCACAATTAGAATAAAAATAAAAGAATAAGATATTTTTCTTGAATTAACTCTAATTAAAATAAAAAATAAAATTCTAGAGTTCTAAAATTACTAAATTAACATCCTACATCAATATACCATTAAACTTAAATTCAATCATAAGTTGTAATTTTACAGTTTCGTCATTTTTATTATAGTGCTATGTTATAATAAAGGAGAAATTTCAAGACCTATACATGTGCTTATGAAGTTAATTATTAAATGTTGATCTCTTTATTTTTTTAAATTAAAGTAACTATTTACAGTTAATCTTGGAGTTTTTATTTTTTTGACGTATTGAAATTCATTTTTAATGAAAACCCTTTTAGGAGATTGAAAAAAAAAAAAAAAAGATGGCGTAACCCGCATACAACTACAACATGTTACGGTCTGAGTGGAAAATATCCTAAAAGTGAAGGTTATAATTATAATAAAACAAACAATGATACGTAACTATTAGTTTAATATCGTCCAAAACGATGATCCTGGTGGTCATAAATCTCAACCTAGAGAGAGAGAGAGAGAGAGAGAGGTGCGGGAGGCAGGAGAAAAATCATCATCAGCAGCGGCAACCATCGCCGACTTAGTTCGCACGCATCAGGTTGTCACTATGAAGCGTCGTCATTATTAGTTTGTTCTGGCTTTGTTGTCAGATCAGATTCGATATAGCATTGTTATTTTTCACTATGTCGGTTACAACATGAAATATCTTAGGACGAGTAAGGATCGATTCGAAATTCGGATCGTCTTTTTTTATTTTCTTTTTTCTTTTGGGCTAATCGATCTAACGAGTAACTTATAGAAAATAATCTTTTGATTGTCAGTTAATGGCAGCACCAAAAATGGGCGATAGTTGCATTGTCTTTGGAACTCTATATCCACTGCAAAATTCTTTTAATTGCTCTGTATTTTTCAAGTGGGGAATTTTTGCAAACTTTACTCCTTTTCCATTTAAATCTAAACAAGCTGGTGCACGATCTGCATTCAATTTAATCATCTATGTTTGTTATATTACATCTTCCCCTTGCTATTTTCGTATTATCTGTGTACCGCGGGCATGTAATTACATGTTTTTCACTTCTTTTTTTTCAGAGTTTGGTTTGTGCATCTAAACATCTCTGCTTGTTTATGGTTAATCTTTATTGTTTGTTTTAGTAGAACAGGCTGCAGTGCGGAAGATTCTTTTTAGACGATGGTTTTTTCTACAGCTATTGGTCATGAAGACCATGAAAACCATCACTATTTCCTTTCTCCTAAGAGGCTGAAAATTTCGAATTTTGATTGTCAACATTTTGTTTCTGATGTCTCTGAAGGCATTTATGCCAATACTACCTCATCAATGCAACCAAGTGCGGAAGATTGCTCCACTAATGGGTATTACTTTTTTATTCCATCGGCTTAATTAATTTTCCTTCTGGGTTTTTTTTGCTACTGCTGTTACAGACTGACTAAAATTATCATCAATGTTTTGTCAGGTGCGTTGTTATGGGGCACATTTCTTCATCTTGTTGCAATTTTGATCAAAAGTTGCATTCAAGTTCTTTCATGAAGATGAGGTGCCAATCGAATGGCACTGGTGGTGATGTTGAACAGTCTTCCAGTAGTGGAGGAACTTCATATCTGGACAAGAGGTACTATGGTTACGCGCCAGCTGGTAGTGTGAGTGGATGGATGTATATCAATGAAAGTGGCCAGATGTGTGGACCTTATATTCAGCATCAGCTATACGAGGGTTTATCTACTGGTTTCCTCCCTGATGAGCTTCCTGTTTATCCTGTTGTCAATGGAACATTAATCAACCCGGTACCATTGAAGTACTTTAAGCAGTTTCCTGACCATGTTGCCTCAGGCTTTGCATATCTGAATGCTGGCAACATGAGACAAGGGGGCCTTTTTCAGTATAGTGCTCCAGACACTGTTTGTTCTGATTCGCAGTTAGTATCACAATCACTTGTCAACTGCAATTATATCTACAATCAGAAGATGTCAAACACTGAAGCAGCTACTTGTGTCCCATTATTTTTGCCAGGGGTACTGCTTATTTCTGTTTAAAATCTATTATTTTGTTCTCCTACAAAGTCATTTTGATTGTATTCCACCATGTGAAATACTTGGTATGATATGCCTATTGATTTTTTTTTTATTTTTAATTTATATATTTTGTTCCAGTCAAGTGAAGCTGCTTGTTGGTTGTTTGAGGATGACGAAGGAAGGAAACATGGACCACATTCTCTTTTAGAACTATATTCTTGTCATCAATATGGATACCTCAAAGATTCGGTTATGGTAAGTGATAAAGTTATGGTAGCTTTTATGATGAAGGAAGCACTGGGCATTAAGTGTATGATCTCTTAATCTCTAATTTTTGGCGAACTGTTTTAGTCTAATGAAATTTTTTAAAACCGTTGACTGTAAAGTATCATGTTTTGGCACACGTGTCAGATGGGAAGAGCACACTGAAGGATATCTGCACATTGTTTGCGCACTGTACGATAGTTGCATAATATAGTGTTTACCTGTCAGAAGGTGCCCTGGCTAGGGACTGGACTTGAACTTGTTGTATCTGATGCTATGATCAATCGTATTGTGATTGTTTATCTTTAATTGCTTTGGGATATCACTTGAACATATTTGGGTATTCCACAAAGTTCTGTTGTTTCTCACTCTGGCATTATGTTTATTTTATTATGCAGATACATCATGTTGAAAATAAGTTTGGTCCCATCAAGTTGCTGTCTGCTATGAATGCACAGAGAACAGATAGAATGGAAACTGTCCATGCATCCGATGCTAAAATTTATAAGGCTGGCTCATCCATGAACTTCATATCTGATATTTCTGAAGGTGTTTCTTCTCAACTTCATGCTGGAATAATGAAAGCAGCACGTAGGGTTCTGTTAGATGAGATCATCAGCAATATCATATCGAGTACGTTACTTCAAAGAAAGCTCAGAAACATCTTAAGCTTTACCAAGTTAATCTGATTGCTAAAAGTTGCTCTTCTGATGGCAGAACGGTAATGTACACAGTATTTTATTTTGTAAGAATGAGCTTTATATACAATTGCTGAACATTTTTCTCATGCTGTGGCTTATTTTCATCTAATATGTTGCAATGCCATGCTTTGGCAGTCTGAAATTGCCTGTGAGACCGATAATGTATGCGAGAGGAGCAATCATGCTACAGCTGACTTTGAGGCAGCTGCCAATCACAATATTTCTAACCAGATACGTAAACACGAAATTCATATACAATCTTCTGCTTGCACAAAATCTGGAGGAAGCATTGAGGACTTCTGTGGGTCTTATAACATTGTATGTGAAATGCTTTTTTATCAATGTATGCTAGTCATGTGGAATGCTGTCTTTCATGACAGTGTAGCAGAGTATTCTTCTGCCTGGAGAAAGAGAAAACTTTGGTCTGGACATCCAAAGATGACTGGACCTGCCAGTGACTATAACAATTGTCGAAACAGGATGGAGAAAGGACCTTCTGAACATGTAAGTGGTGATCCTATTTAGGGGTTGTGTAATCATTTTTTTTTTTTCATATTTGTTACACCTGAAGTCATTTGTAATGGTTTGGACAGTTGCTATCTGGGCAGGACTCCTCTGTGTCTGATGATGAGTGCCCTCCCGGTTTTGGGATGGTGGAAATCAGAACAGAAAACAATGCACAGCCATATCATTTGTCTTTATCTGTCCCTGTGGGAGAAAATTTATGTAAACAGAGGAGTTTATCATGCAATGATCATTTATTACTCGATGATGTAAAATGCATTCTTGATGGTGTGGAAAATGAGCTCTATTTGTCCACAAAGGTAACTTTTGCTGAGTATGTTGAAATTCTTGTGGAAGACGAAGTGAGGAAAGTAGTAAGTGCTTCAAAGGGTATTAACATGAAAGAGGTAATATGAAAAGTTTAGTTAGACTTCTGTGACCTCCAGCATATTCCAGTTTTTTTCTCTTTAGTTCTTTAAATTGGTTGTGATATTTATTTCTTGAATAAACAACTTTGTTGATGCAGGATGCTGTTGACCCTTCAAATCATGATCTGCATACTTTCCAACTGGGTTTTCCAGATGTAAATGGTGCTATGAGGATTGATTATAATGAAACATCTGCTGAGATATTTTTATCTGAAGATTCTCAAAGTCTATTCCAAGCTGGAAAACCCCTGTCGGAGGATCTTTTGTCTAATATTTTGGCATGTGCTTTTAAGAGATCATGTGGTGGTTTTGTAGACAATGTGGTTGATGAGCTAGCAACAGATGAGCCGTCTCCGCCTGGGTTTGAAGACAGTGCCAAAACAGTTGTTCCATCATGTAATGAGAAATTCCAATTTTCATGGTCTGATGAGTTTACCACTAAGATGGGAGAATATGTTGCCATAGCAATGTGCCGTCAGAAGTTGCACGCAAGTGTAGTTAGTGAGTGGAAGTCATTGTTTGTTGATGGTGCTCTTCATCAATTTCTTGCGTCGTGGTGTAATATGAAGGAATGCTGTGAAGCTGATGGCAATGAGAAAGCGGTCTGTTTTGTTTATTAATTTTTTTTTAAAAAAAAAATTCATTCTTTACAATGAACTGTGTATGTGTTGATTTTTGAAGCACTTGATTCCTTATATGTTCTTCTGGTGCTTATTTGGTGTTTTAGGAAGGAGCCTCTAATGCTCACAATGAACATCATGGTGATATCTCTACTGCGGTGGAAAAACTTAATGAAGGGACAAAGAGATTTCACAGTTCAGAAGCATCTACAATGGTTGAAAAATATACATATCACCGCAAGAGAAAGTTGCTGCAGAAAAAGTTTGGACACTCTCATTGTTCAAATTCTGTTGCGCATGTATTACAGACCGAACATGTAGAGAAGTCGAGAAAACAGGAAGCTGCTGGAGATGTTTTTGAAAATGCTAAAGTTCAACCCAGTGCTGTATCTTCTAAAAAGATTGGAAAGAACAAACTCACTGCTGTATCTTCTAAGAAGACCGGAACGAAGAAATTCACTGCTGTACCTTCTAAAATGATTAGAAAAAACAAAGTACTTCCTGAATCATCTGTCAGTGCTAGGTCATCTAAAGTTATTGTCAAGAGTAAGTTACCCAGTGGCTACTCATCGGCCAAAAATACAAGCGGTCGGAAAGTAATGCAAGTTACCTCTGCAGTTCAAAGTATGATGCTTCCTCATTAATGCAATTTGTAGTTGCTATAATTTAGATTACCATACTTGTTTAAAATTATAATGGTTTTTGTCCGTTATAGGAGATACTGTGCCTGTGCTAAAACCTTCTGGTGAGAGGTTGTCAACCTTGAGTGCAGGTGGAAATGATGTAGGGAAGGTTGTTCGTGGCAAAGGCCATAATGTTGGAATTGAGAAAGAGTCTATTCTTGATTCTTCTAAGAGCAAACCAATTGGTGAATATTGCCTTTGTTGCTATCTCTCTCTCTCTCTCTCTCTCTCAGGGAAGCCCTCATTTTAATAAAATGAGGATCGAGCTATGAGATAGAGAAACACAAATTCCAATCTGCTAAAGTACACAAAACACTGTATTGGAATATATATATATATATATTGGTGTTTTAGTTTGGTCAAAATGAGGGATCCCCTGCTGGAAGATTATTCTATATATATCTATATAAATGGGTGGGGATCCTTTAACTTAAAATTTTGACTTAAAAAAGGTGACAATTTTTCATCCATTGGATTCATTCAATCCAACGTGAGGATTTGAAGTAAAAAGCAGCATTTTTGTCTTTGTCCATGTCCATCTACTGTTGGATTCAAATCTAATGGCTCATAAAATCTGCACATGGTGGGTCCACCATGTTTAAAAATTGAAAAATAATGATCCATTGGATTTAATGGTTTCAATTAGGATCCTGCACTTTAGTATATAACACATACATTTACATAACACACACATATAATTTCATTTCCTTATTGATACTATGGATTTTTTTCATGTGCAGCTGCCAAGGAATCGAAACTGAAAAGGAAGCGTACAATGGATGGTGCAGAGTCACATACTACCAAGGCTTTGAAAGTAGCAAAGGGTACTGCTAAGCAAGCAGCTTCTAGACAGGTTGCCATGAAAAGGACTGTGGCCAGTAAATCCAGAACATCGAATCTCTGCCCAAGATCCGATGGATGTGCTCGGTCTTCAATTAGTGGATGGGAATGGCATAAATGGTCTCTGAATGCTAGTCCTGCTGAAAGAGCTCGAGTCAGGGGAGCTCAGTATGTTCACACCGAGTATTTAGGTCCTGAAGTCAATGCATCTCAGTGGGCAAATGGTAAGGGTCTTTCTGCAAGAACAAATAGGGTGAAGCTGCGCAATCTTCTTGCTGCTGCAGAGGGTGCTGAGCTTTTGAAAGCTTCTCAAGTGAAGGTGATAGTACAACAAAGTTTTTCTTGTAATGCCTTTATCTTCTCTTTAGTTGTTGTAAAGTACCATGTAGCTTGTCATCCTAAACTATTATATCAATTGTCAGGCAAGGAAAAAGCGTTTACGTTTCCAACGGAGCAAGATACATGACTGGGGTCTTGTTGCACTAGAGCCAATAGAGGCAGAGGACTTTGTCATCGAATATGTTGGAGAGCTTATTCGTCCTAAGGTAGCTTCAATTTAAGCTTTTTTAATAATGGCTTCTGTTTTTAGCTGGAATCAACTGTCAGACCTTATTTTCTTCCTTGCTTCTAGCTCAAATATGTTTTTTTTTTTTTTTTTTTTCAATTGAATGTACTAAGCTGTCCCTTTTCTCTTGATAGACAATCATTAATTATTTTTTAAAAATTTCCACAGATATCTGATATACGCGAATGTCGTTACGAGAAGATGGGAATTGGCAGCAGTTATCTCTTTAGACTTGATGATGGTTACGTGGTAGGTAGAACTACAATAATATGCTACCCTGATTTGACATGTATTTTTTCTTATTTGGTTCATTGTCCTATGGAGGGATTAAAGAGACTGCTGTCGGATACTCTTAATTGAACTACAGATAGAGTCAACTTGCTGCATCTTCCACTTTTTTACTTTCATGAAGTTTGTTTTGTTTATTTTTTTTTTTTTTAATAAGGAACAGAGAAACTTTTACATAATTAGAAGGGAATAAGAATTACAGAAGTGAACCGGAGGGTTGGTATTGTTTGTTCTGTATTATGGGTACGGCTATTTCATTATAGTTTGTCTGCATATGTGCAGGTTGACGCAACAAAGAGGGGTGGGATTGCCAGATTTATAAATCATTCGTGTGATGTAGGTGCATGAAATGACATGTGAAGTTGGTCTCTAATTGGAAGTTAATTAATTTTTGGTATTCTTAATCTGAAATAGTAATTGCTTTTGCAGCCTAACTGCTATACCAAGGTTATAAGTGTCGAAGGTCAAAAAAAAATTTTTATTTATGCAAAGCGGCACATAGCAGCTGGTGAAGAAATTACTTACAACTACAAATTTCCTTTGGAGGAGAAAAAGATTCCTTGCTACTGTGGTTCAAAGAAGTAAGATGGAATTAGGCTTATTGCTTTTCATGCATCCAACTTTATGTTATTACCAACATTCTCGATTGTTTTGATTGCTTTAGGTAAATTTGTAGATTTCTTTAGTGGCATAACATCAAACAAAATAGTATTGGCTGGTCTGAGACTCCTTTAGAAGTTTGATGCATTATCTGAAGGCTTTTGTCTATCAATGACACTTTGATTTTGTTTAGGTCTGCGTGGAATTGACAGCTATTTCTTCTTTATCTTTTGTTCAGGTGTCATGGATCATTGAATTAGGAATAACTTTGTGGTGATAATCCAGGTATGCCTGTATATCATTTTTCTTAGACAGGAGTTTTATTTTTTGATCCAATATGCACTGCTTATGTCTTACAAAATGTTTATGGTTGTTGACCATTCACCTGAGGTTGGTGTATGACATTGCAGAGCTGAATATAATTGATGTCATTGTTATGCAATTGCTTTTCTCGATCTTTGATGCCAAAATTGGGCGAATTAGCTCATTTATAGATGAATCTTATTTCTATGATGTTCAACTTGGTGATCTAGCAAGTATCCCTAGCTGTTGAACAGAATGAATGATGTCACTAGTTAAAATTATCTCTTCTCATTAGTGTATTCACCAAGAGTTATTCTTCTGGATCACCAGAATATTGAAACTATGTTTTTCTCCTTAGCAGTATGATAATTTAACTGCTTTGATGAACCTGTTGAAATAAATTCCGTCATCTGGTGTAATCAATCTTATTTAGAGAATTGTTAATGGAAGATTTCAAGGGATTGGCAGAATATTTATGTACAAACTCATATGCAAACACTTGTAAAAACTGATGTGGCATGAAAGAGTGAATATGGGAAAGTAAAATATAAAATAGATTTGTTTGATGAGATGTTGTGGAGTGATATAATGATGACATGTAAGTTTATATGAGAAGAGTTTGTATAGGAGTTTGTATCTTAATGCAATAATATACCTCATATATTAGGAACTAAAAATATTATAATTGCAGAAGAGAGCATGGATATGGATTCCCTTAGAACTTAACTTACTACATATACAAGTTTATATTTAAAAAAATTAAAGATACCAACTGTTTTATAAGTATATTTGAAGTTATTTGAATATGCAAACAGTTTGGTGTCAGGAACATACAATTGATGATAAACACTGTCAAGAACTTGGCTGGATCCACTCTTTTACAGCATCTGGAAAAAGATAATAATAATGTTTGCAAGCTATTGGGTGACAGACAATATACTAACCTTTAAGTTGGATTAAAAATAAATCAAGAACCCAAACACTAACTCAACTTAATTATTAAAATGGTTGTAATCATGTCATCTGTTTAACATATCTTAATATATTTCTCATGTTTTTTAGTGTATCTTGTTAGTATTTCTTACATAAATGTGATTAACATATCAGAGTTTCATTTGATAAAAAATGATTAAGGCAACATGTTTACTGAAATTATTAATTTTGCATAGTCAGGTTTGCTTTCTGTGTTTGTATTGTGTTTGTGTTTGGTTTGACGGGTCATTTTGCAAATTGCCACCCGCAATCCTTGGTAGGTTGGCAATGATCATAATTGTTGTTTTTAGATTACCATGAAGGCGTTTTCATGATTAGAATTTGATATTGTGCCTAAAAATTGTCTTGAAAAAAGGGCATGGGCTTATTAATGACATATAGGACGTGTCAGTGCCACTTAAATTTGCTTAGTTTTGCGATTTTATTAGAGCGATACCTTTAGTTTTGATTGAATTTGACATTTTTTGAATCCATGTCTTCGTTTGTTGTTGGATATGTTTTTAGTGCTATGAAACTCTGTTGAAGACATAATAAACCTTTAGTTTTGATTGAATTTGACATTTTTTGAATCAATGTCTTCTTTTGTTGTTGGGAATGTTTTTAGTGCTATGAAACTCTGTTGAAGAAATAATAAACCATCTCCGCCTAAGTTGTGAGAATTGACACAAGTATTGTCATTTCAGGTTTACTATTACTATTATAAAAAGCTGGATGATCTGCTCTGTTCATTTCATATCGAGTTGTATTTGACTATTGGAAGATGAACTACTGACGTGTGCGGTCTTGTACAGAGATCTCTGTTGCAGATGAGTTTCTCTTCTTAGAAACTGTAAATCTGTTTGTCTTTTCTTGCTAACAACATTTTTGGAACAGCAAATTTTTTTGTACAAACATGCATATTTATTTGTTTATTCAATATATAAATAAATGGAATGAATATACAAAATAATTCTTGCAAATGGTGCTGCTACCTCTGCGGGTAATATTACTTGGTGGAGAAAATTGTCACGGATTGTTATGCAACTCAACATGCATTTCTTTAATTCATTTACAGTAAAATGGAGAGTTGAGGACAACTGGAAATCGTTTCCCCTATTTTGCGTACAGAATGCTTACCATCGGAGGGCTCAATGCTCATGTTACCAACCATTGTTTTAAAAACATTTATGGAGCTTTGTTTCCGAATATGTCCTGCTTGTCCTTTGAATATGCTTAATAAGCAGTCATCTTGAAGGTAGCTTAATTTTGAGCCATGGCCTTAATTGAGAACATCTGCTTGTCCAGCACTCTATTATTACCAGAGATCTCGTTTGTAATATTGACCAATAAAAGTTTTCAGCTTTAAAGAAGAGGGAGAGTAGCAACAATGAAGTGGAAGACAATGACTGGGTTAGAGTGCTTTCATGCGAAAAAATAATTGACCACTGACTTAAGATGTGATGTCAAGTGTTCGGAGGATTGATTCAGAAATTGAATTAGCTACAAATTTCAGCAGCCATTAATTTGATTTGTTACTAGGGCAGATGTCTTATCTGCATGGGAGAGAGGGGATTAGCCAACGTTGGGTAATAAGCAGCTTGTTTGGAGGCTTGTCATGTGCATTTTATAATTGCCAAAGCATTAATTATTTTTGTTTTTACTTGGATTGTGTTTATTTCTGTGTCTTTATTTCGTGCCATTTCACTTTCCATTTGGCTGCAGGAGTGGATCAATTAGACACACAGTGTTAGCTGCTGGATGGTGGCATTTTTATGCGTTGAGGTACGTACCTGCTTTATTACCTTTGTTTAACAGCTCACTGTGGGCTTGTACTAGTGGGGGAGGTGCAATGCAAAATGTGAAGTGAAGCTACTCTACCTTAGTGCCGTTTTTCACTTTCATTTCACGTTATTTAGTGTTTTTGTTTTTTTTTTCCATTTATGTTATCAATCCCAAGTTTCCCTTGATACCTTAGTGAGAACTACTTATAGGAACTTGTAATGAACACTAGGGAGCTTGTAATGAAAAAGTGAGAACTTCTAACTAAAAGCATAGAACGGCTCTATGGTATAGCTGTTCCATTTTAGCCATGCCCGTGTCAAGCGGGAACAACTCTGTGGTATAGTCACGCCCGCCAAGCAATATACAATTAACAGATGCTGTAAAAGTAAAAAACTGCCCTCCAGGAGAAAAATAAATTTTGCTGTAGTTCATTATATTTATGGGGTAAGAGAGAGAGTGGAAAGTATACATAAGGAGAAAACCTTCGTGGATCGTATAAATATTACTTAAAAAATCCAGGGCAACCATTTAATTTGTCGGTTAGAGATGGATTAAGAGAGCACACCGTTACAAGTTTTTCATTTATAGTAAATAACCAATGTTGAGCTAAATATTAAACATTAACCATAACACCTTCTAAGCCCTATAAAATGAGTATGTCATCAATAATTGGCTTAAATCTATGCAAAGTGATTTTGTAAACTAATTTTCCTTAATTTAAAACAAAAATGCCTAGTGACATATAAATTTCCTCCCCGCACATTTAGCAGGGTTTGTACTAAATCTCTTATTCCACCCATAAGGGATTTTACCATTTTAAGCTAAGTGGGTCACTTTGTAAACTAATTACTTGGAGAACTTGATTTCTTTGACATTTTCAGTTAATTTTGGGTAAAATGCACATTTTACCATTTTAAGCTAACTCGGCTTCTCCCACCCCCAAAAAAAAAAAATCTAGGAAATTTGACTTGGAGCAAATAATTTAAAATGAGATTTTTTTTAATAGAGAAATAAAAAGGAAAGAAAAATTGATATGAATGGGGTAGCTGCCACACTTCTCCCACTGTGGCTCCACCGTTGCGTGGGTTCTCTATTTTTGCAAAGGCTAACTTGTTTATAGAAGTGTTGCTAAGGGGTGATATTTTCAACTGTTTAATTCAATAGAAAAATGTTGAAATATTATAACCCCTAATGGATTTTTTTAATTATTATTATTTTTGCCTAACATCGGTGGTGGGCTAAGTGACAGGGAAGCCCCAAAGTTCCCAAAGTTTGGATCGGCAGCTTTAAGAAATGATTTGAAGGCATTATAAATGTGTTGTAATTAGAGGGAAAGCATGCCCATCGTTGGTTCCATGCTCTACATATTCCTTTGCAGTTGTATTTGGCCTTAGCGCATTGTTGAATAACCCTGGTCAAGCTTCCAGTCGTCGCTGTTTGCTGATCTGAATTCAATTAGTTGTGCAATATTCCTCAATCCGACGGCATGACTTGCATGAGAAGTAACTCCGCCTGTGTCTTGTTTGTTTCATGGATTGCCTACACACAGCCGGTCCCAAGCCCGGATAAAGGAGGAGGGTTGTGGCAGGAAGGAATGCACGATCAAACCTCAAACAAGTTTTATGGGCAAATTGAATTTGTTGTTACTTGGATTGAAATTACTTTTGAGCTGATTTGGTAGTATGATATGATATGAGATGGCAGTTAAAACTTGTCATATTCATCTTATAATCCATACACACACACAATGAAATGCGCATCGGTACCCGTCTATGTAAATAAAACAATTTATGTTGGTTTTTATGATAATTTACGTTCAATAAAATATACGATATCAAATAATTCATATTCACAAAAATACATTCTCAGGTATGTATCTCAAGTAAAGCCTTACACAACTGTAGGTTGAAGTATCTAGAGAACGTAGATTCGGTTTCTTGATAAATCATATAAGATAAATATTTCATCGTATTTGGATAAAACCCAGCAAGTGAGTACATTCACCACACTAGCATGATTTAAGAATAATGCAGTATGAGATGTGACCAGCATCTGTGGGGGAACTCTCTTAATTTCCTCCTTTGTTGTAACATGTTTTTGACATTTGATATGTATTGATGGTTCCTTTTTGTTACTGAGTAATTTTAAAATGAGTTATTATCATTTTTTTCATAAAAAAAATTCTGATACATAGAGTTAGTATTATGGTTTGGTGAATTTTAGCACTAAATGTTTATATTGTTAGTAATTTACCATTATTCTATTAAAAAATAAATTAATATTTAATAAAAATGTGTTAAATTTTGATTTTGCCGCTATAGCATAAAAAACGATTTTATCCTTTGAAAAAAAAAATTACAAAAGAAAAATTTATAATTTGTTGACAAAAAGTTTTCTAACATATCAATTCAGTATGAAAATTTCTTGAAAACTATATTTTACCACATAATATTGAGGTTGTCACTACTTTGTCGCCAAAGCATTAAAAATAAATAAATATTTAACCTAGAGTATAAAAAATGATTTTATCATTAAAAAAAAAAGAAGAAATTACAAAAGAGAAATTATCATAGAAAAGTAACTGTTAAATTAAAAAAGAGGGTATTTTTTTTATTATATAAACATGTTGTTGTGCATTTAAATATTAAATTCAAAGTAATACAAATCAAATACTTTAGTTTTGATAATATCATTCAACAATTGTGTTATTTTGACTTTAACGTAAAATTTTTTAAATGTCTTTATGATATTAGTAAATTTTTTATTATTTTAGTGATAAAGTGACAACACATAAATATTATGTAGTAAAATTAGTTTTTAGGAAATTTCATTAATAAATTGATATTTCAAAAAATTTCTAGTTGACAAATGATATTATACCTTTTACAATTGAGCGGTGTGTTCTGCCTTTAACTTGAAATTTCTTAAGTACCCTTATAACATTAATAAATTTTTAAATACGATAACAGAATAGTAATAAAGTACTAACAGTATATTTGATAATAAAATATAAATTTCATTAAAATATAATATTGACTTGATGTGTCAGAAAAACTTAGATAAATATGAATTCACTAAAACAAAAATATTACACCCAATTAAACAAAATGAATGGGGATCAATATGGAGTGGAAGGAGTGTAATGAAATGTAGGTAGGTAGTAATTAAGATGGGAGCTAATCAAAATAATATTGTAAGAATAGTTTTAAATTTTATATTTGTTAGTTGTTTCCTAATGCATGGCTTCATTAGGGAAGTAATTTGTAGGGATTCGGAGGAAAATGGAATCAATAATAGTAGTAGTAGTAGTAGTAGTAATAATAATAATAATAATAACAATAATAATGAAGAAGTGGAAAGCTAAATATATATAATAAAGTAAGAATACCACTAATAAATAAAATAATATAATTTTTGATATATTGAAATATATATTTTCTATATTTTAGTATGCATCTCGAAAGAGTAGATATATATGTATCGAGCTTCCAATCAAGTATTCCAACTATATTAAAGTTAAAAATAAATCAAAAGATAAAAAAAACATAATTACAATACATTATATGATAAAATGTATTTCATTGAAATTTATTTTTTAATTTGTTTTTAATTTTAATATGATCCAAAAATTTTCTAATAGGGAAATTATTATTATTATTTTTATACATGACATACAGGCGCAGTGAAGGTGAAGCTGAAGCATGAACGAAGTCCTTGCCATTGTGAGTGAATGAAATGTATGGTGGTAGAAGCAGGCAGCGCAGCAGTATGAGTGACTGTACATGACAAATCCTCGACTCAAAGCCTCTCAAGTAGGGATGGAAAAATTCAGGCTCAAGTCAATCTGATCGGATTTTAGGTTAATCGAGTTGGAAGAAATGTAACTCAAACTCAGCCTGAATATATAATCGGATCATGTATTTTTGTTTGTGAGTACTTTTTTTTTCTTTAGATTTTCAGATAGGATTAAGTTGGTAAAAATTCAACCTGATCGGATTAAAACCCTTATCTGAATCATATCTAAACCCAAATTTTTTAAATCGGATTGAGTTAAATGCTCACACATATTCTCAAGCTTTGAATTAGTTAGAGTTGGCAAAATTTAATACGATCCGATTACGCTATATGAACAAGATACGAATAAATGTGTATAAGTTATCAAATTTGACATGATTATTAAATAAGTCACATCCGAGTCAACATGATTTTTTTCTTTGTTGAATTAAAGTTAAAGTTCTTATCTCATTTATTCGACCAATGACACGATTATATATTATCCATTATTTTTTTTATTTTTTTGAAAGATATATACATAGTATTTCATTTATAAAATTTTACATATATTTAAAACTTCAATATATAAATGCGTAATATTGGTGGACATGTATATTTTACGTAATATCGACATATAATATTATTAGTAGATATGTATATTTTATAATGTCGATAAATTATATATATATATATATATATATATATATATAATATACAAATGGTCGATGTAAATATTATTAAATATATAAATATTATGCAGTTTATTAGGTAATCTATTTTTTTTTTTGTCAGATTAGAGTTTTAATATTTTAACATAATTATTAAATGTGTCATGTTTGGGTCGACTTAAATTTAACACGATCCAGTAACTCGTTTTGCCAACTCTACTACTAGCTCTAGTTCTAAGAATTATTGGCATTCACTTTCATGTACCAAATTTAATTAGGTGGAGATAAATTTTTCTCTCATTAATATGAATATGGTATTAAGTGAGAATAGCCCCTATAAATATATAATAGAATTCTTGTTATGATATATAACGAAAATTTAAAACTTAGGCAAATGTGAAATGTGTGGAGCGATACAACCGAAGAAAGAAAGAAAGAAAGAAAGAAAGAAATGAAATAAAGGGCAAAAGAAATGCGTGGGCATTCGCATTGCAAATTGTGCAGCAAAACATATATATATATATATATATATTCGTGGATATTTTAAAATAATTACTTGTTTTATTTAATGTATGAATGATATATGTACTTGCATTTAATATAATTATCACTTGTATGATAATTTTTTAAAATATTAATACACATATCATTACTTGTTTTATTTGTTATATGATTAATATAGTACATCCGATGTATTTTAAATTTTTTCATATTATTACATAATACATGCTGATATTTTGAGATGGATTTGTATTTACTTTGTACAGCGTTGAAATAGGTGGCATATAAAAAAAAAAATGTAATATTTTATTTATTTAATTAGTAGTAATTTATAATTGCTTAGTCTTAGTGTGTTGAATGGAAGTGATACCACCGTGATCAGGTCCCAGTCGACATCCATAAGCCATACCCACAAAAGCTCAAACTTTAATGCCGTGCCATATTGCCCTATTCTTTTTTGCTTTCTCGTTTCTGCTTCTCAGCGGTACTAGTCGTCTTCCTTAATTAGTTTCTTTAGCATTCATTAATAATAATAATACTGTATTATTATCATTAATAATTGGAATAATTTCGATTTTCATTTCCTTCACTGGACTGGACGTCTGGACAGTGGACTCGAACGAACTTTACAAATATTAAAAAAAAAAATAAATAAATAAATAACGCAGGTACTGTATCTCTTTGTTATTGTTATTATGTTTAATATTTATGTATGGAATAATGGAGGGACCGATGGAGTGAGTGAGTGAGTGCGAACTAAGGAAAGGAGAGAGTGTATTTCTCTGACTATCTTAATCGGTCGGGCCTTTTTCCTTTACTTTTGTCTTTCCTTGTCCTTCAGACTTAATATTAAATTAATTAATTAATAAAAGAAATCGATTTTTTTTTTTAATTTTCTCTTTTCTCTCTCTTTTGTTTGTTTGTTTGTTAATTTGTTGCATCAGAAGAGCAAAATCTACATGGTGTCAGCTTCTGGTTAAAGGCCCCTCCTTTAAAAAGCAATTAGCAAAGCCTCCGTCTGGGTCTGGGTTGATTGATTGGTTGGTTTAATCGAATCTCATTATAATCCATCTTATCACAACAATAACAAGAAGAAGAAGAAGTGAACAAAGCAAAAAGAAATGTGAGATTGTGTTGTGGGGTGGCTCAGGCTCATTTCAAGTTTCAACAATCTCAAAATCTTCGTAATTAGTTTAAGGCATATTTCTTTCTAAAATTAACAAACTGACCTTGTGGGATTAGTAGTTCCATACATATTACATACAGTTTGTGAGTGTGAGAGAGCGAGTGCGCGCGCGCGTGCGATTATGGGGTCTGAGCAGAACAGGTTCCCTCTCCCTCAGCAGGAACGGGTATGTATCCCTCTTCTCCATTCTTCAAACTTATTTGAGATTTGTAAGCCAGATCTGGCCTCTGTACTTCTTCTTCTTCTTCAGATCTGTTCATTCTCATTCGCTTTCCTATCTTTTTGACGCGATCCGATTTCGATTTGAACTAACATTCCTGTTTTTATTTTTTTATTTATTATTATTTGTTGTTACTTCACATATTTTAATATCCCATGAATAATTTTTTTTTTTTTTGGGTATAAATATCGATGCTAATTTTTCTTTCTTTTCCCCCCCCACCCCTAATTATGTGTGCAAGCAAGCAAGTAATATGGACTTATTTATTATGCCCATGCATTGCATTAGCTGCTGCTTACGCTTTCATTTTCATTTCCGATGGAATGTCAATCAAGTTTCTTTGAAATCTACTGCAAGTCCCACCTAACTTCTCTTTTTACTTTCCATGTATTTCAAAGTAATCGACCAAATAAAACTTGTAATTTTTGCGCTTAATTTTTATTATTTATTATTAATAAGTTCTATCAGACTAAACAGTCTCTTATCACCTCCCCAAAAGATCCATCTATTGGCGTCGAAAGGAATTGGGCTATCAAATGTTCTGGGGGTCCAATAATTACAATTTTAAGTCCATGCTTGGCAAAACCTTTGAAATAATTATTAAGGTTAACCTGTCAATCAGTTAACCTTTAGGATTCAGTTTGATACCTGAGTTTGGCAGTGACTAATAATTTTCTAGTTATAGAAAATTACATACATTCAGGCTTTCAAATGATTTAATGTCAAGTCATTTGGGAGATCAAACATAACTTTTGCTGCGATTGGATTACACTCTAGTGTTTTAATGAAACAAATCATTCCCTATATCCCTTTCTCCATGCTCACACATTTCATAGATAGTTTTATTAGTTCTAGATCAATTATCAGCAGCAATACCAAGTCATTTGTATTTTTGTGTCCCTTTATTTCTTCAACCAAACACAACAGCAATTTACATAAATGTAAGCTGGTTTCGCTCATGAATTTAAAATACGAATCTTGCCCTGAATTTTGGAAATTAACTTAACCCCATTGCCTGCTTAAAATAAAGAAATATTTCTGCAGTTCTCTTAACTTGCTTTGTTCCGGTTTTTCTTTTTTTGTTGTGCAATCTAGTATTAATCATGCTTGACTTTATTGACAGCGAAAGAGATGGGGAGGTTGTTTTGGGGCATTCTCTTGTTTTGGTTCACAGAAAGGTGGAAAGCGTATAGTACCTGCATCTCGTATGCCTGAGGGCAATGCATCTACGGCCCAGCCAAATGGACCTCAAGCTGCTGGTTTGCCCAACCAAACTACAACATTAGCTCCATCCCTTCTAGCTCCACCTTCTTCGCCTGCCTCTTTTACAAATTCTGCACTCCCTTCAACAGCACAGTCACCCAGTTGCTTCTTGTCTTTATCTGCAAACTCACCTGGAGGTCCTTCGTCTACAATGTTTGCCACTGGACCATATGCTCATGAAACACAATTGGTGTCTCCTCCTGTTTTCTCAACCTTTACAACTGAGCCATCGACAGCTCCTCTCACTCCTCCGCCAGAGTTGGCACATCTCACTACTCCCTCCTCTCCAGATGTGCCCTTTGCTCGATTCCTTACATCTTCTATGGATCTAAAAGGCACTAACAAGGCCAATTATATTGCTGCAAATGATCTTCAAGCTACTTATTCACTTTATCCTGGAAGTCCTGCCAGCAGTCTTATATCACCAATTTCAAGGACTTCTGGAGAGTGTCTATCATCATCTTTTCCTGAGAGGGATTTCCCTCCCCAGTGGGATCCTACAGTTTCTCCCCAGAATGGAAAATATTCTAGGAGTGGTTCTGGCAGACTGTGTACACATGACACCACTGGTGGCTCCAGGGTCTCTCAAGACACAAATTTTTTCTGTCCTGCTACATTTGCACAGTTCTATCTGGATCATAATCCCCCATTTCCTCATACCGGTGGAAGGTTAAGCGTTTCCAAGGATTCAGATGTTTACCCTAATGGTGCAAATGTGAATCAAAACAGGCACACCAAGAGTCCCAAGCAAGATGTTGAAGAGTTAGAAGCTTACAGAGCGTCATTTGGATTCAGTGCAGATGAAATCATCACCACCCCGCAATACGTGGAGATCACTGACGTAATGGATGATTCATTTACCATGATGCCTTTTACCTCAGATAAACCTGACTTTGAAGAAGGTTTAAAACATGCATCAGTGGATGGACAAAAAGCTCAGGGAAGAGAATCAAACTTACTGAATCCGAGAAACCTTAAATCTGAGTCTGATCTTATGAATGGGGGCATACGCCATGAACTGACTGCATCAAGCAATGGATGTGAAGGTAAACTATCTTAAATCGATCTAAAATGTTACTATTTTTGGAAAACATGAAAACGGGAAGCAAAAGAAAACCACTTTGAAATTTTTTGTCATTTTTGTGATATTTATTTCTCCTGATGCAAGTAATGTGGATAATTTCTTCACACTCCATAATTTCTTCGCACTCCATTTTCATTTTAGTTATTCAATCAGAAACCTCGCTTTGATTTGAAATTGTTTATTACAAGATTAGGTTGGGGTTTGATTTATATTTGAGGGGGTATGGGGTTCAGCTGGTCAGGGTGTTAATGAAAAAACTACTTTTCCGAAATTGTCTTCAAAGGCTTTCTAGTCCATTTCATTGGATCTCCTTGCCATGCTGTGTTCCTGCATACCTTTAACTACAGGAAATAATGTTCTCTCGTTGCATGACTCAGAGAATAAACCAAGGAGGCAATCTGGCGATGTCTCTGGAGCAAGTACACCTGGCAATCAAGTGCTAACAGATGGAGAGGACATATTTTCAAAGATGAGGACATCCAGAAACAGCAGAAAATATCACCAAGGTTTGTCATGTTCTGATGCTGAAATTGATTATAGGAGAGGAAGAAGCTTAAGAGAAGGTAAAGGAGATTTCTCATGGCATGGCTAAGGATCAGAGGAAGGCACATTTTATCACTTGTTTGCATGTGTATTAATTTGCTGTTTCTTTCTTAAGCTTTTCTGTTTGGGAATCTCTTTGATAGTTGGAATGATCTTGACCTGTGATCTAACCGTATCTCTCTCTTTCTCTCCCCCCCTTCCCTCCCTCGGGTGAAACCTGACCTGCTGATTGGAAATTGCATCCTCCATGATACCTAACTTGCTGCCTCTTTCTAAATTACATATTTTACTGCATCTTATTAGGCATATTTGCTGAACTGCAATTTAACTGCCTAGTGAATGATTCAAGGGAATGTCTACGGCAACATTAATTTGGTCCTATTTTATCACTTCTAGGTGCTTCGTGCGAGTTCTCATGTGATATTTTAATTGCTTTTGCTTGATTATGGCATGTGGATGGCAGGATTGAAGTTTGGAAAGTTCTATCCGATTACCTTTTATTATTTTATCATTATTATTTTCTGAAATAAATATTGATGTTTAGTGATACGAGATCTCCTTCATAAGGAGATTGGAAACGAGTATTTGAGTTGTGCTTTTGATTCAAAAGCGGAAACCTGAAGGTGTGTGTGGTGTGAGAATGGCTTACAAAAGCCTCCATTACTTGGGGGAAGTTTGGCTCACGCCATTAGATCTCCAATCAGAATGGCTTATTACATGATTTACATCACTTGATCAAAGTGCCGCTCAAGTTATTAGCATAATATAGCAAGAATTAATTCAATTGTACTTAGACGTAAATAAAATGTGGCTAAGTTTAAAGTCACTTTGCCCCACTCCAATTTAAAAATCTTTCCCATATTGATCATCATGGGCAGAGTAAGTATGGGCATGGCAAATTTCTCCAGTAAATCTGAATCAGCTACTTTAGGAAAAGGGGAAGGAAAAGAGACAGATAAAAGCTCCTATAGTCTATAGACGACTCTATTAACCCCCAATCGTCTTCCACTTTGATGCGCTGCTCACCTATCGACTCTGAAGTCATATATAATAAAAAATATGAAGAATGTGTAATGGTACACATCAGTTCTGCACAAAAGCTTTAGAATCCACCGGCTCATTTCTCTCAGGTCCAAAATATTCTCTGTCCACTACGCTTGGACCAAGAGGTGGTTTGTTTTTTTTGTTTGAATTTAACTTATTTTTAGATATTTATGGTTTTTAATTTATTTATTTTTTATTATTTATGTCTGATTATAAGATGTTTAGGTCAAAATAAAAAAAATTAAATAGTCTGACTTTTATCTGAATGGTAAAACATCTGAATAGAAATTTAATATTTTGTCTCATTAATATTTTTATTAAATAAATTTATTTCTTATTATACAAAATACTTTTTTATTATTTTTTATTTAACTTTTTTTATTATATGTGTATTAATCTATTATTTTTTTAACGAGAATTTTAAATATTATAGAATTGTATTTTATAATATGTCCACCTCTTTGTATTTATATTTATTATTTTTATTATAGATTTTGAATTTATTTAATATATTAATTTTAATTGAAATGACTAAACAATTCTTGATTAGCTTGTGTAATTAACAAGAAAAACTATCAATATAATATACTAAATATAACATGTGTTAGATATAATATTTTATTTTTCATATTTGCTAAGGTAAATATAATCATTATTTTTACTAATCAAATAATTTATTTATAATTTGTCATTTGTTTAATCAGTAAATTTAAGTACTATTAATATTTATAAAGTCATATTTATAAAATTATCATGATTCAGATATTTTCTTCGTAGAAAACAAATAAATTAATATTTATATTCAGATATTTAAAACAGGAAAATAAATATGTCATTCATATATATGTATTCAGATTTCAACTAAATTCAGATTTATTTAGATTTTAGATAAAAAAAAAATAAATACTATTCTAATCTGACAAAAGAGAAAATAATATACTAAATGTCGGTATGTTAGCAGCCTGGTAGAGTTTCATCACCTAACAAAATAAAGATCCAACAAAGATCCATGTCATCAGAATTTCACTTCCTTCGTATGAGTCTTCATCTGCCTCAATATTTTAATATGGAGGTAACTTGATATTTTGGACTTTGAGGTAATTTTGAATTTCAAAATACCTCTTACTTTTGAAAACCTTAATTTAATCCTACTTTTGTTAAGAAGACAAAAGAAAAATTCATCGACCCATCAAAGATGAAAATAAGTTGATGCTTTCAAAAGTATGAGAATGATTTAAAAATAGTCCATTAACAAGGGATTCAAAATTTACCCTTGTAAATACTTGCATATGAAAACTACATAGTGTCCGAAGATGGAACAAGTTACTCAAAATTGTGGGCAAACTTTATCACATGTTTAGGTTCTTGGTATTATTACTAAAGCCTTTATATTATTCATTTTTCCTGGCTTCTTTTCTCAAGGGGTATTTTAAGGGACCAAAAAAGCAGGAGAATAATACATAGGCTGATGAGAATGTGAAGATAATATATGTAACAAAATATTAAGAGTTGTAGCTATTCTCAACGAGTTCTTGATTCACAAACACGAGGTTATGACCATATTAGAGCAAAACGTTACTCGGCATAAATGAGAAGCCAGTAATTCAATGTCACAGAACTAAATAATTTGGGAGCCTTGACTTTGATGTTCTGAAATGCCAAGCTGCTGTTATAATATAATTTTATGAAATAGAATTTGATAGTATTTCACAGTGTGAGGTTGGAAATACATAACAGTATACTACTGTGTGGCTGAAACAAACCTCTGGAAAGTTGGTATCGGGCGGTCGCTCTTGAAACTGGACATTTGATGCAAGCTGTAACTTCGAGATATTATGAAGAAGTTCTGCTCTTATCTCATCCAAGTATCCACGTTTGTTTTTGTTTTCCATGTTGCTTGGAGCAACTTGAAGTGGCGGCATCTTGTCTTCAAGTTCTAATCCAAGTGCACCACCAGTCTGGTCAACAGAGTATATATGAGATATGTTAATTTTAATGAACTATAAACAGATAGAACAACATAAAATGGAACTTGAAAATTATGACCAAATGGTTATCATGCAAATGCAATGTACACTGTAAACACACCTTTCTTCCTCGCACATTGCTGTCATATTTTTACACCTCACAGGTAATTTGCAATCAATGTTAACATTTTGACACGAGCAGATCAGGAATAGTTCAATTAAAAATACATAAAGACACAATACTCAGATAGTCAAATAAAACAACATAGATTTCGAATATCTCATAGCACCAGCAAGGCAGCAACAAGCAACATTTCAAATTGTATAAACACCTCCACCCAACAATAGCAGGGGAACATTGAAAGATCTCATATATCCAACACATTCAGCATGACCTTTGATGGAAAGATTAAAGCAGACTAATCTACCTCCAGAAAAAGAACCAGCATCAAATTGAATAGCGTAACTTCTAGCCATAATAGGTTTAGGGTTAAACAAATACTGGTGGCTCTCATTATCAATCCCATCTTCGAGTGGAACAGTCAGAGAATAATACTTGTCTATTCCAACACCAATATTATCCTAATGGCCTGTTCCTCGGAAAATAATCTCCAAAATTATGAAAAGAAAGTCATAAAAACCTTATCAGTGGAATAAAATGGCCTCTTCCACGCCATCACCGAGATTAATATCAATGTCAACATAAAGGACACGATCATGAACTTTAAGAAGTTGAAGAATAGCCAAGACAATATCATTAACATTAAAAATGCCAGAGGCCTCGCATTTCTTTCCATGATGAAGGCCACCAGCCCGATGCGATTAATAGCAATATCAGAAATATCTTGGTTCAACTTAAGGGCAGCAGCAAGCCACCAACAGAAGCGCCAGCATAAGTTTGACAAAAAGAGTAAAAGGCCATGAAAAACAGGATAGTCTTCACCAATCACCAACATTGAATCTTTTCCAGTTGCAGGTGATCGTGACGATTCAAGTTTCAAAAAAGGCCGTGGTGGGCAAGAAGAGCGTGCAGTTATACTGATTCTGTGAGTTTTCGTTGGGTGGCCTTTGCCCCTGCGTGGTAATAATTACCAGCTTCTGGGAACCAACTAATCTTTCTCTTCAAGCCGTCTGCTTCTGCCTCCTGCTCCAGATGCAAGAGGATTCCCACCCCCCGTTTCCATCATTCCAATTCAACCGGTACTATGACAGCGTGGTCATCATCAAATAAATACTTTCACTCACTCTTTTTTTTTTTTTTCTTTCCTTCTTTCTTTTTTCCCCAACTCTCTTTCTTTTAAGAAAGAAATATAAAAGGAGAGAGACAGATGGTCGAGTCGTTGGGACTTAGGGATGGCAATTTCTGGGTCCGGATCCGGGTTTGGGCTTTCCGGTTCCGGACTCGGATTATGAATTTCTGTACCGGATCCAGATTAAAACCCGGATTTTTTTAATTTGGGTCCGGTCCGGGTTTAACTCGGGAAAATCCGGGTTTTCGGATTCCGGGTTTTAAACCCGGATTTATTAAAAATTATTTAAATTAAAATAAAAAAATAATTATTTACAATTTAAAAAAAAATTTGACTAAAATAAAATAATATATATTTATATTTATATTAAATACTTTTAAAAAATTAATATATAAATAAATATATCCGAGTCCGGGTTCCAGATTTTCGGAACACTTAAACCCGGACCCGGACCCGAAAATATCCGGGTTCTCATTTTCACATCCGAATTCCGGGAAAAAATTAATCCGGTACGGGTTAAACCCGATCCAGAAAATCCGGGTTCGTCCGAGTCCGGACCGAGTCTGGGTTGAGTTGCCATCCCTATTGGGACTACTTCGTTGGGTTAGCCATTAGTAAGTACTATTGCTGATTCCAAGGGGGAACACGATTAGCAATAACAAACAAATCCTTGTCCCTTTGAGAAGAGAAATCATTGGTCATCTTCTAAATCATCTTGGTCCAATAACTAAATTACAATTTATTCAAATAATTATAGAATTAATTAAATAATAATAATTTTATAGAATTTCTGTAAACTGTACGAGATTTTAACTTTAAATTTGCTTTACCCATTGCACATCTCAGTAGAAAACAATCCCGAGCCGGCATCCCAAAATCAACCAACGTCCACGAATGAGAAAACTTGAATACATAAATGTGTTCCATTTAACTTTAATTATTACTGTACCTAAAAATAAGTTAATATACAATTTGAAATTAGTACCTGTCAGCATAGCTATGCACTCGATGGTAAAATCTTTAATTCCAACGATTACATGCTTAGTATGTACTGATCAATTTGACAATGCTATTGCGTGTAAATTATAAAATAAATACTATAAGAGTAATGAGAAGCTGAATTCATGAATACCAGTACCCAATGGGTGCAAATCTATAAATCGCTTGATTCACAGCAAGGCTGCTGGTTAAGCCAGGTCAGACGTTAAGTTCGAGAAGCAGCTCCATGTACTTATTTTTCCTGTAATTGGAAAATTGCATCGTCCCTGACAAGCCAAGCGACCTTCCCACCATGTAAGCTAACAAATGCAAAAACAAGTTCAATTCTCATTACCAAAACCCATAACAATAACAATAATTAACCATAACAATAACAATAATCAAAACCCATAGGCACACCATCCCCTTCACTCAAACTTCAGGCATGTCATGACGTACTAACTTCTCTTTAGAAATTTTAAACACCCAGGCCTAGGAACTTCCATCTCAGCTTAATAATTTGAAGCAATATCCACTAAACAAAATAATACTCCATATACTAAGAAACATACCATCTAATGTACAACATCCTCTCTCCGTGCACGAACTACGCATGATCTAGTAATCTCATGTTGTTGGCCGTGTCATTGTAGATAAGCCACGGCCCACGGGAATAACTCCCCCTGGGTAGCCTTCATCAGATTCTTCCTCTGAAGGAGCTGCACAATATACAACAAATGTAAATTGAGAAGAAAAGTCTAATGAAATCATATTTAACAAACAGAAATTCTTAAAAACTCCTCTCGTATGTAGCAAATTCTTGAACAGATCCAACACTAGCAAACCTAGGAAGAAGCATGGCTATCCAGGAAAGAGATGTTTCATATCTGGAATGCCTCCAGTACACTGACTAGCTATTTGATAATGACTAATCCATGAATTCAGAGAATCCTTGTAGATTGCTCAAGAGCACATCTAAAGGATTTCTCAGAGATTTCAAACTCGTTGGCTTTCCTTTATTAAGAACAATAATAAAAATAAAAAACCTGGTGGTTGGATATAAAAGCGTTTTTGTTTATTAGGAAAAGTGTAAAAAAATGAGACTGGAATTTCAGTCATCTAAATGCAGAAGGCATGGGGAAAATCAGAAAGATACGTCCTTACCAGTTCCTTCGTCTCCGGCCTGAGCCCCAGCAATACCAATACATGAATATAACGAATCCTCATCAACTCTTAACTGCTCATATGCAAGGTATATGTCCTCAATAGAAGCAGCTTCATATAGCAAAGTAAGATCTTTAATGCATGATATATCCTGACAGATACAGCCACACAAAACCAATATGGCGAAGTAAGATCTTTAATGCATGATATCTCCTGACAGATAAAGCCACACAAAACCAAATTTAGCGAAGTAAGATCTTTAATGCCTGACAGTATTTTATTATTTGAATAAGCTTTTGACATAGATTTCCAATTTACCTTCCTTGAAATCTACCTTCCTTGGAACAGTTAAACTGATAAAGTCAGAAAACTATTTTATTACTTGAATGACACAGAGATTTCCAATTTACCTTCCTTGGAACAGAAGCAGCTTGCAGGTGAGCCAACAATCCAAGCCAATAGGCATTTGACTTAATTTCAGCTTCATGTCTCATGAGGAGGGTTCGTTTTGCCTGTGGATTGCAATAGATGCTGTTATATTGACTATGCCAGATATTTGCCAAAAAGATAGGGAAAAGATAGAGAGTATTCAGATAAATTTCAAACAACTAACCCTGTCTAACTCCCTTTGGACAATCCTGTTGCTATGCAAACCTCTAAGAACATTCTTGCATGCATCGACAGCTTTATGTACCTGAATGTGAAATAGACACAGAGCTGGTCAAGATTCAGAGATTAGAGAAGATCACTGAAAGTATATACATGGAAATTGAACTCTCACCTTGCCTGGGGGTGATGTAACAGAAATCACATACCATCCAAGCTTAAGTCTATCAAACAAGTTTAATTCAAACGATACATCGTAAGTCAATCCAAGGGAATCCCGAACTGTTGTAAAAAGCCTGTAGAAAGCAAAAGGAAAATTTCGTGTTGATAATAAAATAACCACAAAAACATTCCATTTAGCAGATACTCATTGTTTTTACAGAAAACAGAAAAACTATCTAATCACATATCCAAAAACAGCCCACGGCAGGCGCACTTGCGCATGCTGGTGAACATTGATATAACATGATGTATCAGCATTAAGGAATGTGCTAGATATGTACAGTGCTACTAGAAGAATTACCTAGAATTTATGATCTCAGCCAGCAGCCCCATTGTAATCCCAAAGAAAAGCGAATGACTGCGAAGTTTTCTTTGTTGATCCTTCTCAATACCCTTCACCATCATAGATTCCTCGGATTTTGGTTGAATATCTGCAAAAGCATTGCAGCTAACAATAAACAGATTGGTCATATCAAAGTAGAAGCTCCTAAAACTCCAGAAACTAAACATATCAATTACTCAAATAGAAATAGTATTCTATTGATGAATGCATGTTAAAAAGCAAAATCTTCACAGCTTCACCATGCTAAACTAAAATAGCAACAGAATTCACCATCCACAATATAATGACTTCAAGATTGTGTCTGCTGTACCAAGTGGAATTTTTTGAGTAATTACTGATTATCATCTGTTTTGTTTAAACTTTTGAAAATCTCTGTATAAACTTTTGATACCAAAATGAAAGTTGCAAACAGGGACCTCTAGAACCATCGTGGATAAAATTTAAGAGTCTTTTTGGACAGTATTGTCTTCCATTTTTCTTCATAAACTTACCGAAGCTCCATGAAGTATCATTAATTGACTTAAAAAGATCCAAGCCATCAACTGTAAAACCCCAACGATTTGGAGCAGGACCCGCAATGTATGCACATGCTCTTTCATCCGTGTCCTTTAAGAATACCTGATAAAATCCAAATAAATTGCTCTTCATGTGATTTTAAGAAGAGATTCATAGTCAACCAGTACTTCCAAGAAGAAGCCAAACTTGAAGTTTAGATTCAATTCTTACTTGTTGGAAGTGCAAGTCAGATGGAGATGGGCGAAATAAGATTGGACCATATTCATGCTCTCTCTTTGAGTCACTTGGTGCTCTAACTGTGCCTAAATAGTCAAGGATACAAGACTCAACTTCCTCTTCTGAGAAGTCTCCAACGATACTTACCTGAGGAATCAATACTTTAAATAATAAGAAATCGCATGTCCAGAAGCAATACTCATAAAAAATATTTCAACACAAAATAACTGCCTACCTCCATGTTATTACCCACAAATTGATGCATCACTGCATCTTTTACCGATTTCAAAGTTAAATTTTCCAACGATTTAGGCGTAGGCTCTACAAACCGTTCATCTCCATTCAACATTGCCAACATGAGCTTGTGGGCAGTTGAGCGTTCCAAGCTTTTGGGAATGGACCGATAATAAGAGAGATACAACTGTCTAGCTCTGTCAAATGCATCATCCAGCCAGACACTATGCTGCAAGTCATCAACCACCATTACATCACTGATTGAATAGAATGAATTGCTATATCATAATCAAAGTACCAACATACTAATATAATTTTCCTCTGTTGCAGTTACACCAGGCTAAAAGAAAGACGCAATATTTACCGCACAAAGATTATTGTTAATATAGATAATTAAAGATACCTCAAGCACCATATGGAGTAACTGGAAAGCTGCACGCATTCCATTGTCTCTTAGAGTAAAACGGAATTCCATAGCAATAAATTCTTCAGTGGACTCCAAAGAGCAATTTATTAGGTGGTTTACACAAAAAAGTTCTACCTGGAAAAACAAATTAGACCGTATACAAGACAATTAGCATGCCAGAGGAATGAAGAAATCATAGTCCAGAGAAGTTTTGATAACACCAAATTACATTACAGGATGGTAATTAAAACATCCAGATGAAAGGACTCAGAGATTCATTCTGTAAATTAAAAACTAATGCACCAAATTTAAATTTGTAACTAACGTAGCCATAACTCCATGATTCAAGCTTGAAGGTCAAAAGACCTAACCTAACTATATATGTCTCTGCCTCTCATTTGCATACTATAGGTTTTATGTCTTTCTTCAAAGTATAATTTCGCAACAAAATTCCACCAATATCACGATTTTATTTATAATTAATCAATCAGTTCTTGCATCCAACAAAGCAAAATATTGGCTCCACCAATGCATACTTGTAATTTAGTTGAGAAAATAAAGTGTTACACCATAATCTTACAAATCCAAAAAAGGCACAAAGAAAAATTGGACATCGCTCTTGTTACCTGTTCCCTTGAAAACTTGCCCACACGACCACCCTCACTTAGTGTTCGAACACCCACTATAACAGCTCCTCTTGACTCTGAACTTTCAGCTGCTCGCCCACCACCAACTATGAGCCGCATAACACCTCCTTGAGCTTCACTTTTAGAAATCTGATTCATAAATAGGGTATAAATGGAGAAAGATATAAACAATTACAAATTCATATGCCCATCAATATGAACACTAGATAAAAATGAGCTGCAGATCAGAAGCATCTTTCTCATTTCAAGGCAATGAACAATTCCACCGTAAAGATATATTTACGTCATAACGAGAATAGAAAATTACACTATCACAAGAGAGGTATCAAGTAAGAAATGATAACAGCACTTTTAAGGAAAAACCAAACCTCAACACAAAAATGTTTCTCAACAAATTATATGCTTACAATCCAATACTAAAGAAGATTCAGTGGAAGGAAATGTAACCCATACCTTATAATTAATAGGAATTCCATTAGAAAGCCGAAGTTGAGTGATCCCAGTTTCCTCGTCATGCACTTTTGTGACATTTAGTTCAGGTGTAGGAGGAATAAAGGATGGCCTGCGCTGTAGCTTTAACACCTCCAGCTCCGATACAGATATTAATTCTTTTGGAACTTCAAGCTGTACAAGCAAGCAATGACTTAAACAAAACTTTTCAAGCATGACTTTCTCATAAATACACCATCCAAATGAATTTTAATGTTTAGTCAAGCAAAGATCCAAAGGGTGATCACCTCTGGCTCAGCCTCGATAGGCTCTGCCATTCCTGATTTTATGGCATCTACAATCTCATTTGGGGATATCTTGAATTCAGTTTCACCAATTCCATCAATGTGAACCTTCTTTGGAACACATGCAACAATTGCTGCAGGAACCGGTGCAGAAGGTCTTCCAAAATCCGAGATAAATTCTAACACCTCGGCACCAATGGAGTTAACCTACACCACCAAAGAGTATAAATGACAAATTGGTGACAAAGTGATCAATGATTGCAGTAATGCAGAATGCAAGATGATTTTGTAAGCTATAGGCATCAAGAAAATCAGAAAATCAACCTTTTATGCACCTGCATCAGCATGATGGTTTCAAGACATCTCCAACACAAATAAAGATACATATGTCGAAACGAAAACAATATTTGATAATAAATTTGTTCAAGAAAACTATATTTAGCCTTTTTCCCTCCAGCTTATGAGGATGTACATCAGAAAATCAACCTTGGAAACAAGTGCGCCAAAGAAACTAAAAACAATGATTACTTAGAAGAAAACCTTTAAATCAAATCAGTAAATCAGTAAACCATGAAATATTACATGCAAACACTAATGCTTAATTCTAGCAACTGTATCTTAGATGCACAAAATGCAATTAGTATGAGGTTGCTCCTCGATCATAGGTAAATTTCTGTCGGTTAAATTGACTAAAATGGTAATTCTATGTATGTTTATATACATAAAAAGGAAACACAAATCACAAGCCACAACTGCTCATTGCTGAGCTCATTGTTAGTAGTAAACATTACTTCTTCAAGAGTAATTGCTCCAGCAACAGCAACCAAACTTGCATGTCCTTGTCTCTGATCCATCACTGTATGACCTAAGGCATCACTCTCCATAATGAAATCTAAATTATCAACAGATGAAATATTATCAATCATAGCCGCAAGGTGTTCGCTATCTTTCAATAGTGCATCCATGTAGCGAGTCAATTCACCATTGGTGACACCAAATTCTTTCAGCCTTCGAACCTGGACCAAGCAAAATGTGTCACATAACAGCAAAATAAGCTAATTAAAAGATAATGATTATAAAAGCTTCCTCTTCCTTCACCTTCAACCAAAGCTGTAAAAAAAGCTGCTAAGGCCTAGACATTAAAGTGGTTTATGTCTTTTCAAATGAAATGCCACCAAAGTTTCATGAATAGAAAATGGAAGGGGAAAAGTAAAAGGTATACCCAGAAGGTAAAAGAAAATGAAAGAAAAAAAAAAAAAAAAGAAGACAATTGATTATCCCATCTCCTGAACTGGTACGGTTAAAGCATTGCATAAATAACCCAAGAAAATATTGAAAACAACATCGTAACCAGATATATATTTCATTGAGGTTGTTAGAAGATACAACCTCTTGAACAGCAACTCTAACTGCACTTTGCCAATTCTTGGGTTCTGCAGTTACAGTGAGGGTTGTGACAGTGCATCCTTCCCTTCCAGAATCACTATGATCCATTTCAACAGAGGTAAACGGTGGATTTGAACTCTGAAAATTTTCATGAATTAGCTGAAGTCTTGAAGTGCTACAGAACATGGAATTACATGTATAGTACAAACAAATGCCTTATAATCAAAATTTCTATATCCATATGTTTTCCTATAAGGAAGTCTCAAATGTTTGGCTTGAAGATTCATTTTTCTACCTGCAAAGACCTCTCTAAGGTAGGACCATGAAGTTTATTGATGATATCAGTTGTTGATATCCTGCCACTCGTGAAACTTTGGATAGACAACAGTGCAATCAATTGAAACCATAACAATACAATCAATCGAAATCACACATTTCTATAAAGAGTCAGCATTCCTAGTTTCCATTTTTTTCCCTGGTGACTGGTGAACACCGCTTATAATGAATCATCAACCAATTTAAAATTTTTTTTTTCATATAAGCATCATATATTCATTGCTTAAAACAAATTTTACTTGGAGAACTTAGAGGAGATATACAAGCAAAACATAACTCTGACAAATTGAGAATGACCTGACTTGCAAATCAATTTTTCAATCTGAAAATTGTATGCATAATTCCACACACACCTTGTATCTTGTATTAATTCGAAAATGCAAAGCAGACAGAAATATTCTCTTCATCAAAACATTTCGCAGGTCACCATATGTTCGGACCTTATTCACTGGAATCTGCAGTGAAGTTCACAAAAAAGTTAAGGGGGAAGAAAAAGGAAAAGAAATCAACTTACCAAAGGTTAATATACTGAAAATAAAAGAAGAATATCTTTTATAATAATTTGGACTGGCGCAATCTCATATCAAGGACCAACAGTTTCAATTTAAAAAGCCTAAAAACATTACTGTCCCCGACAAACAGTTTTCATGGTAACAGTGATTATGCAGGATCATAAGGTTTGCAAGAACATTACTGCCACCAACAAATATTTTTCATGTTAACAGTGAGTACGCAGGATCATAAGGTTTGCAAGTGGCCACAAGAAACTCACCGAAACCAAAACAAGATTGTTAGAAATATGCAATTTCTTATAATGATTATTTTCTCTAAGACCCACAGTTTGTTTTTAACTCTCCTACCATGGTTAGCAGCTATTCTCCTTCCCTCTTCCACATAAAAATTTCTATAGTGAGAAATAGAATCCCGAGAAGTTACCCTTCCTATTTGTTCAAGAATTTCTCCTAGCCCTATGATTTTGGCTATAAAATCAGGAAGAAACTAGAAAATTCTCTAGGGAAAAAACAAGATAAAATCAAAAGAAACTATTTATAGAAACAGCAGAATTGCAGACACCCTCATAAAAATGCAATATTCCTACAACATGACAAGTCAAAGTAGAACCCAAATCGCCAGAATTCAAACCTTGCAGAACATATTAATAGAAAAATTTTGAAGCAGCTCGTGCTGAAAAATCTGTGGGGGTTTTACATTTGCACCACTTCCAGGTAGAGACCAATTATGCTCCACAGGCGGACGAACTGCATGTCTTTCCCTTTCAATAATTTTAGATTGATCTGAATTCGATGATCTTTCATGAGATAAACTCCCAGACAGCCCAGCTGAGAGCTTAGGAACAAGAAAATTAGCCATTGCACCAAATGCACTAGAAGTAGGAGTAGGTGCAGAAGCTGTCTCATTTTCATTTCCAGCATGTCCAAAGACAGCCTGTAAAGAAGCAAGAAATCATAGTCAAGATACTGACTCCAAAGATAAATTTAGAATCTATATTGGTTCAAATAAATCATGTGATAAAATTTTAGTAATTTGTGACATACCTCAATCTGATCAATTGTCTTGGAAACATTATCAATATCCCCCACAATGTATAAGGTTGCATTGGCAGGGAAGTACCAACGTTCATGGAATTTCCTTATTTTATCAGCATCCCATTTCTTAATCTGCTCTTCTAAGCCAATTGGGAACCTTTTGCTTAGCTTGTTCTCAGAATGCAAATGTTGTAACAACTTTGTTCAAAAGAATTTCACATCAATGTTCTAACCAGAAAAGTGGAAAAAAACTGATGAAACAAAAAGTGAACATATACTTTTCACACCTGGCAGTCCACACGATACTCAATTGTATTCATCATCTGTAGTTCTGATAGAATTGCACGGCGTTCTTTTTCAACTCGAGAAGAAAGGAATTTTGGATGGAAAGCTATCTGTACATATCCAAGAGATACAAAAATTTGTGAGACATTAAATTTTTCATCTTCAGTTAAATTTTTAAAAAAAGTGGATCACACAATAATTGCTACTACTCATACCTCATTCAAGGCATCCAGCACAAGAGGTAGTAGATCTTCATCTGAGTCCTGGGAAGCACAAAAACATGCACGTCAATTATGGAACATTGCATTGGTATTTAGGATATAACTACCAACACAACGAGCAGATAGAAAAACAATACGTGAATTCAATAACTTATACATGAGTTGCCAAATCAATAACTCTTGATCAGTAAGAACTCAGAACTTTGTGTTCTTCTTAAGGTTTGAGCATGTGCAAAACAATTTGTGCTATGAAATTATTAACATAAACTATAGATTTCTTAGCCAAAAGCAAAGGAAGAAGTAGTCACTTTGAAAATGGAATATTGACTTGTATGATTTACTTTTTTTGGTCCCATGTGAAATAGCCATAAACCTTCTAGCAGAAAATCAGATCAAGAAATACAAGAATAGAAGGAGCAACCCAAAGAGATTGAAAAAAAGAAGGAAGAAGAAACCTTTGTACAAGTGGGTGAGTGGATGTGAAACACTGTATGGTGGAAATCAGTGTAAGCATTAGAACGGGCCCCTGTCCCAAGAAGTTTCTCACGTTTCTTACTTCCGAGGAATGCAACATGTTCAATCATATGCGCAATTCCTTGCTCATCATCTTCCTCATCAATTGATCCAGCATGAATTTCCATGTGTGCTTCAAACCTGAAATTCCAGAATATTTCTGTATAAGTTCAAGAGAGTGAGGGAAAGAGATAGATTAGATATGCAATCAACAGTAAATCAGCCATTGAGGGTGACTCTTTCACACAGTGAAAGGGTGCTGAAACAAGGAATTTTATTTTGATTTCCCTCCCTTTTTTTTTTTTTTTTCAAACTTCCTAGAAATTCTAAAGATCTTTTCACCTAAATAATAAATTAATTACAAGTGCTAAAACACAGACTTTCTGCAAACATCTGGATCCTTAAAAGCATGAGCTATACCTGCTTGCTGGAACTTTATTTGGTAGAATAAGATAATGAAGCCCATTTCTCAATTGTCCTCGGTACAACTTTGGGTGAGATGGAAGTTCAGCATTCAAAAATGACTCAAATTCTGATCTTTCTAGCTCAGGATACAATGGATCTAAACTTTGTCTGTCAATAATACCATCTGGCCAGGTTGTACTTGCAGCATGTGGCTCATCTGGACCCACAGTCGCACGAGGAACAAGAACATGCTTCACCTGAAGATTATATAGATCAAAATCAATTAAAATTATCTATAGAGCGTGTGAAGGGGGAAAATAGCTAGCAAAATCAAATTATCCAAAATTTATCCTCCAGAGTTACTAACAAAAGGGATCATTAACCTTGATATGTATGAAAACTTTCAATTTTTAGAAGTTTCTATTTTTATTTTTATATTTATATTACAAGACAAATTGGGGAATAAGTAAATTTCAATAACACAACTTCAATTTTTCGGAATAAAATCACCTTGCTGGGAAAGATAACTACAGCTTGTAAATCAATTTAAGATTGCTAAAATATTAATTAAAAAAAAAAGAAACTTTCAAAATAAAAGTCAAATACATAGCATATAGTCAGAAGAAAATTGATTTAATCTAATTAGGAAAAAAGAGAGAAATATGAAGAAGAATACTTACAGAATCAGAGTGAAGTAAATGAAAAGAAGATTTATCAAGGAAAGCTCTCGGTATTGAATTTACAAGTCTGGAACGACTTGTACGGTTGATTATGGAGCAGGAAGTGCAATTAAATTGTTCTCGCACGCCAAAAATGGAATTGGAAGCTCGCCTCTTCCGAGAATCAAGCTTGTTAATATGAAATGCTGATTCGCCGCCAGCAACTCCACCGGACCACCTTCATTCACCAAAATAATTGATAAAAATAATGACTTCTTATCCATAATTAAATTTGCAAATAACAAAATTTTGATTTAACATTGAAATTGAATTAATTATGTACCTGTTAGGAGAAAGAAATGAGAGACGCTTGGCGGGGAAACGGGAGCAAAGAGATAGATGACTTCGCGGTCGCACAATCCAATTTCCTTTGTCTCTTCGACTCAACGACGGACGAATTTGAGGCGCGGTAACGCCCGCCACCAGAGAACTTGATGACGTCGCCATTTTGGATTCTTATTTTATTTATTTGTTCGGCGGACTCACTCTCCAGCTCCGCTGCTGGAGATTTACCACTACTTACTATAGAATACAATATAGAGGAAAATATCGAGCCTTGACCTTCACAGGATTATATATAATAGAATAAGAATATAGACAGGGAGAGAGACCGCAGGATTGAAGGAAACCAAGTTATCAGTTGCGAGATTTTTCACTCAGGTATAGGAATTCGTTTGTATAAGTTAGTTGTCTATTCAAATACGTCTCCTCATCTTTACTTTTACCCCGTCAGATTATAATGCCTCGATTCATCGACGGTGTTTATTAATCCGTTCGATGTACTAGTTTACAGCATATATTTACCCTTACCGACCGGCTTTATCGAGTTTATTTATGTGAATTTTGCAGTTTTGATGCATTTTTGTGACGACTAACTAACCTATATAAAGGGGAGCAGAAAAATATGAAATTTATATTAGCATTTAATTTCGTGTATGTGATCGACGAGTGACAATTTTACTGCCTTCATTGTGCGCGTGACCTATTCCGAGGACATTGGCATGTATGGTATATCCAAATGCATAATTTTTTAAGTTATAGTTATGGTGAAAAAAATAATTATAAAATAAAAATTAATAATATATCATAAATATAATTTTTAAATAATAATTTTAATAAAATTATTAAAAATATAATAAATTTTTCATTATAAAATAACATAATTTCTAAACTACATAAATTATTATTATCAAAATTTTAATACTATAATTTTTAAACTACAAGAATCCAACTTTATTATGAAACAAGACTATAATTATACGATCTCTTAAACTTCAAACTTAAAAGAGCAATCATCAATCAAAACCTTATATAATTTATTTCATTCCACTTACAGCTTTTAATAAATAAAAAATTATCATTCGTGTACTTGTAATTTATACCATTATCAAAAATACTATAAAATTTTAAGGGTGTTATTCATCCACCTGTAGATGATAAAATATATTTCTCAATCATTATTCCGTCAGTTGCTGCTTAGAAATGTTGACATTATAAGAATAATATAATCTTTTAAGGTAGAAGAAACTGTTAAAACAAATGACATGTAGCCCATTTATTAAGTTTCATCGGGCGATGCATCGTTTCATTAGATGACGTGTCATTTCATTTATGTGAAACGACGAAACGACGTTATTTTACTTAGAGAACTTTAGCACATCAAAAAGGAAAAACTTCATCGCAGCCTCTCCCCCAATATGTTCCTCTATCGTTTTTCTCAGAGAAAGCTTGCATGCATACCAGCTATACCAACCACTCCATCGTTTCACTTGGAAAAAGCTTGCATTCACCAAATACGCTCAATATCTAACCATCAAAGAAGTGTAGTTGATATCTCTAGAGTTTGAATTGGAGTTTGATAACACTCGAAGACAGCAAGTGAATAATGCTTGAAGATAGCAAGTGAAGGGTCAAGTTGTTGGATATGTTCATATATCATACTTGTTTTATGCATTATTTAATCAATAGATGTGTATTTATATTAATTTAATTTATGTTAGAAACCCTATAATGTATAAATTGATGAAATGGTTAGAAATCTACTGAGCTTATGTTAATTGAAGTCCTTGTTTGTTGTTATATTGTATTTATATTGAATTTAATTAGTTATGCTTTGTTGTGTTTGGTATCACAGAACACATTCTCCAATGAAATTAGTGATTCACTTGAAAGGAGAAAAATACTAGCTCATGACAGATTTTAGTTCATTTCTCTAATTACATATGTTAATGTCTTTTTTCTTGCTTTTATAATAAAGAAAGGTGATCACAATAGAGCCTAGCCTGAGAAATGAATTCACACCGACCATTACTCTGTAGTTTCGCCCTTATTCAACAAAAGCGAATCTAGAACTGTCACCTTCCTATTGTATTGAATAGCGAGGTAGAGTCAAAGTCAAGCCAAAAAGGCTACTCTTCGAAAGCCTCTCTCTTTTTTATTTTATTACCGCTTGCCATGGGAAGTTTTTTATTCCGCTCATCCCTTCTTATAAGATTTCTATACCAACGTCTTCTATAGTAAGGAATAGGTCGACAAGACTATGTAGATTTGATTTATTCTGAAGATTGTTTTGTTGATAGAATAAGGGCTGAAGCATTGAAGATAATAGGAGTACATGGGTTAAAAAAGTTGGATAAATCATGTTAATTATTATAAATCCAAATAATAAAGTGAAGGTTGTGTTGGATATTTTTTTTTTTTTTAAGTGCTTGTTTAGGATATATAACTCAATGAGTTTAACCATATTTGAAGTTTAAGTGGTACCAGCGTTATATGCTCAATATGCGGATGCTCCATTACTGTAGTCATTGATGTTTAACTTAGGAATACAACTGCCTTCAGAAGTTATAAATATATTGAATGACCAGTTTAATGCACAAGTGCATCAAGGTACACTAAAAGTTAGGCATTTAATTGAAGATGAAGATAACTTGTTATCAAATTGGTTAGAGAATAGATTAAACAATGATGATGATGAGGATGATTGTGAGGAACCTATTGTGCCTGTCGAAGATGATTTATTATCAGTGTCGTCAGATAAAGGGATTGGCAGTGATGATGATGATGAAGAACTTGTTGTGTAACCATCACGTTAAACTGGGTCAATAGTAATTGTTTTGTTACTACTACTACACTCTCACCTAATAGGATAAATGGTAATTGCTGTAAAAAACTTCGGGTCCTCCCTTGCTTCTGTTTATCATATCGGTTACTCGAGCCATTAACAACCGATTCTATTTCATAACAAACAAGCCCTTCTCCAACAGCCTAGGATCATTCAATTTTTAAGAGTGCATTCTGCCCAGAAATCTCATTCGATGCTTATTAGAGTCTTGGTTAATACTATGCTTGTAGATGATAGTAATGATGATACTAGAGAGGTCCAAATGGTCATTAACTCTTTAGATGTTGACATAAATTTAGGCAATATATAGTTTAGAAATTATTTAGAGATTATAAGTATAAATTGGATATTGATGGGTATATAAACTCAGAGTGGGTGATGTATTCGAGGATGCAGGTCATTTTAGGGAAGTGTTGCATTAGGTGATTGTTAGGAAAGGGTTTAATATTAATATAAAATACAATGAGGGAAATCAATATGACAATGACAATAATGTAGATTCCTTACTGTATGATGATACTAGGGAGGTCCAAATAGTTGTTAACTCTTCAAATGATGACGTAAATTTAGGCAATATGCAGTATAGAAATTATTTAGAGAAGCATAGGTATAAATTGGATGCTGATGGGGTATATAAACTCAGAGTGGGTGATGTGTTATTTAGATAATGAAAGGTAGGTCAAATTAATTAAGGATGGGCAAAAAGGATTGTTGAATACAATCCCAAACACATGGCCTTTTGCTTATCATAAGCATGTTGTAGGCATGTGTATGCTAATTTTACTAAGGACCATGTTGGTGCGAAGTTGTGGAATCTGTTTCGGAGGGCAGTTAAGAGTAATAACAAGCATGATTTTGATAAAACAATGCCATTGATCAAAGAAGAAAAGATAAAAGTTTATAATTGGCTAGAAAAGAACCGTAATGGTACACTTGGTCTGTGCATGCATATATGACAGAAACTGTAAAATAGAAAGAACTGACAAAAATGCATCTGAGTGCTTCAACAGTTGGTTTTTACTTTATAGAGAGAGCCTTTGCTGTCAATGCTTGAGTAGATTACGTGTAGACTTATAAAAAGATTTATAAAGAAAAGAAATAGATCAAATATTTGGCAAAGAATTGTTGCTCCTAGAATTGCTAAATAGTTAGATAAAACTTACAAGAAATGAGAGAAAATGATTGTGCACCCTTTAGGATACTTAAATTTTCAAATCATTGATAAGTCTTATTATTAGGCTAGGAAGTTTGTTGTCAAATTAGAGGACAAGAAGTGTGACTGTAGGTATTGGAAAATTTTTTGTTTACCTTACTCTCATGTCATGAATAGCATAGGTTATGCAAAACATTCAATTGATGAGTACATTCTAGTTGCTTCACCAAGCAGGATTACATTAATGCATATTCAGTTATGATTAGTCTAACTCTTGATGAGCATACATGGAAGTGTGTGAAAGGCCACTAATTGATCTCTCAATTTTGTAGAAAAAGATTTGAAGAACAAAGAAATGTAAAAAGAGAACAGCAATTGAACCTAAAAAATACAATATGAGATTATTTGTCAATTGCTCATTTTGTGGTAGCTCAAATCATAATGTAAAATCTTGTCCATTGAAGCCTTCTATTGCACGACCAGCTCAAGCAAAAAATAGTAATTCTCAAGTATGTTGCTAGTCCATCAGTTCTATTCTATTTATGTTTGATGCTTATATTGTTTATATTTATTTCAATGTCATTTAACATAATAGTCATTACTTTATAAGTCATTTTTCTAAATGTTAAGTTAAGCATGCTGATAATTAATAATATTTCTGCATATAAAGATTACAATTTCAATTAGTATATTTGAAAATGGAATATGCAAATTAACAATATGTAAAACCATGCACTATATTCAGCAGTTGACTCTTACGTATCTAATTTACTTATATATGTAGACATTCTTAACTTTACTTTTACGTATCGATTATATTTTTTGCAATTCTCAACTGCAAATGCTTCAGACCAGCAAGCAAAGGCAAGTATTAGAACTAAAAATACAATACAGAGAGTACAAGCAAGTGGTCCAGGTGAGAGCTCCAATGTTAGATCAAAGAAAAAATAAAAGTATTACTGCAGTTACTGGAACAACTAGAAAAAGATATTAAGTTTGTTTGAATTCTTTTCTTTTTTTGGTATTTCACAGTTCATAATACATAAATAAGAGTTTAATTTATTTCATATTTTGTAATCTATGAAGGAATTCGAATGTCAACCTATCCCAAGTGAATCAATCCCAGATTCATAACAAGTATCAACTATAACAGGTGCTTTGAAATGAGTTTGATGCTCAATTTATTGGGGACATGTCATCAATTTCAATATCTTAAACTCTTATGTTGGTTATGTTATTTCATTTTATCAATTGCAATTTCCTAAACTTAATTATGCTATTGCATGAGTTGAACCATGTTTTGGATTTTTAGGATCATGTAATTGAAATGGATATGCTATTTGCATATTTTGGATGTTAATTAATTGATTACACTATAATTATTGAGAATATCTTTTGTTGGGAACATTCTACTAAATTTATTACTGTTGAAAACTTCATTAAAGACTATATTACTTTCTCATAAAAATAGTTATAATTACAAACACTAGCGCAATTAAGGTATATTTGAATTTTCTTTTCAATGAGTTTTAGTCTATTCTTTATATTCATTATATTGTCATTCAGCTTCGAGTATTGATCATATAACATCTCATCATTAGTATTAGTATATATGAAAGATTCAATGTTGAACCATTCCCAAAAATCACAATACTTCACCCCATTGTGCTTCCACTTACATAACCAAAACAGTGCATTAGAATTTTGCATTGTAGTTGACACAATAGCCACTGATTGCACGCTACACTTACAATATTTTGGCTATCATTTTGCCATTTTATATCTTTTTAATCCATTGACACCAAAACTTGATGCTTCATTGGAGTGCATTTTATATCTTTTTGTTATATTTGAAGTGATTGTTAGGTGTGTGATGTTGTCAAGGAGTAGCAAATTTTTTGTTTTTTATAAGGAGATGTGTTGAGGTGTAGCTAATTTTTGGTTTCTTGCAAGGAGGTTTGTGCTGCTATTTTTGAAGCATTTGAACTGCTGTTTTTAGGCATTATATAGCAAAAAATATAACCGTTATTGCCTCAAATTGTTACATTCGGGTTTGATTTATTTTTTTAAAAAATAATTTATTCTGAATCAGAATCTAGATAAGATAAGATCATGAATATTTATGTATGGATTGTTGGTTAACATAGAGATATAAGTCATGTTATACTGTTGAATAACAAGCCTTCAATTCTCGCTTTCTGCAGAATTTGTATGCTGGGGAGTCCTTGTGTAATCTTGTATTTTATATTAAGAATATCATCATTTTGTTACAATTATGTTAATTTAAAAATGGCAGCCGACAGAATAGCAATTGAGAAATATATTTTTTCATATAAGGGTAAATGAATGATATGCCCTTAATTTATTGTAATATTTTTTATAAGAGTACAAATTAATGACACACTAATAATAATTTCCCTTAATAAATAGTCATTAAGTACAAAGGAGCGTTCAATAGTAAAATATATTGTATTTTATTAAAAAAAAATCCAATCCATCATACTTTATATTTTGGATCAAATCTGAACCTATCACTATTTGAAATCTAATATAATCCAAACCAATAAAAATCAATTCTAATTCAACCTGATCTATCTAATTGAAACGAAAATTTACAAATAAAATTTGTCAATTACTCTTCAAAGTTCTAATTACTAATAATTGAAAAAAAAAAACAATCAACTCCTTTAATACTTCATGATTCACTTGTTTTATTATCACATGGGTAAAAGAAAAGATAATTGAAATTTGAATATTGAATGCAAATATTGGCTGCAGCTTGTAGTTTATATGCAGTATTATTATTGTATATTTATAGTTATACAAATTAGCCTTTTTTAGGGAAAATTAGGTTTTTTAGCAAGTTAAATATACAAGTGAAATGTAGCTTCTTAAAACATAATTGATTGAATTTGTTTATATTAAATTTAACATATAGAGATATAAAACTATCTAATAACATTGGATTTTTTATTTTGTAATCCAATCAAAAGGCCAAGCGAATAAAAATTGGATTAGTTTAATTGAATTGGATCGAATCTTCAAAATTTTATTAGTAACACACAATAATTAAATGCTTATAAACTCATTGTTGCTTGTATACTCATATTAGAGATGGAAAAGTTCAGCTATGGATCTAGGTTTGGCCTTCCTGATTTCATACACAAATAGAAACTCAGATTTTTAACTTTGCATCCAATTCAAGTTCAACCCCAAAAAAAAAAAAGTATCTGAATTCTGGATTTTAAACCTAGATAATTGTTTTATTTTAAGGTTTGTTTTGTTCTATTTTTTCCCTTAACTTTTTATTTTTATTTTTATAATTAATAATAAAAAATAATTAATTAATAAATTATAAAAATATTATAATATGGGTCTAAGTTCAGTCAAACCCAAAACTAGACTCAAATATGTCCAGGTTTAAGAAAATACCATTATATTATGTATTATTAATGCATTCAGAGTGGGGTGAACCTAGCCCAGATCGTTCGAATTTATCTAGGGTTAGAAAAATTTTGGGCACACACACACAACACACACACACGTGTATATATATATAGAGAGAGATGTTCTAATTACGGATCCTTGATCGTATTAAAGTCCGAGATAAACTAACATATACAAATATACATACTCTAATGCAATGTATTTTGTTTTATTGTATATATATATATATATATATATATATATATATATATTGTCTTGTACCTTATCTCTAACTTTAATATGGTTAGACATCTCTGATTGGAAATTCAATGATACAAATACAAACATAACTTTTTATAATAATTTTGAATCATTAAATTTAACAAAAATATATGATGAAGATTATATGTCGTGGCTAAAAATAGCCAACGAATTGTGCCTTGACTGCACGACCTATCAAAATAAAGCTTACAGGGGTTCATAGGTCGTGTCGTACCATACCCAATTTTTTCTCCTTGAACCCGACACAACTCACGACCCAAGCCCACTCGTGTCGTGCCTTAGATCATGCCTAAAAAAGCCTACTATTTTTTTAGAGCATACTTGAAAAAGCTCACGTGACTAACATGCTTTTTCAAGCTCACATAAATGGGCCTTGTCATGTCGTGTCTAATTTTTTTCTCCTTAAGCTCGACACGACCCACAGTCCGAGCTCACTCATGTCGTGCTCGTGTTATACCTAAAAAAAGCCTACCACCCTCGTTTTTTTTTTAAAGCGGCTTGAAAAACTCACATGCTTAACGTACTTTTTTAAACCCACATGCTATTTCTTCAAGCTTATCAGCCTATGCAATTACAAATTTACAAATAATAATAATAATAATAATAATAACAATAATAAAATTTTATTAAGGAACAATTAACATTTCATTAACACAATTATACGACTATATATTTACAGTTAATAATAATAATAATATTTTATTAAGAGAATAATTAACATTTAATTAAGACATTAACACAATTACACAGCTATATTATTTAATTTTATTTTTTATGTAAATATGAAAAATATTTCATTCACAAATGAAATAAATCTCTTTTGATTAATTTATGATTTATTAATGAAATATTAAAGTTGTAAAAAATTAAATTTATGATTTATAAAATCATAATATTTATAATTTTATTTATTAAAATCATTAAATTATTTATTCATTTAATAAATTATAAATATAAAACAATTATAATATTTTTTCTTGAAACTAAGAATAAATTAATTTTAAAAAATATAAGCTAATAAAATATATTAAAAATTTGAATTTCAAGTTATTTATAAAATCATAACATTTTATGTTTACTTTTTATTAAATTTTTTTTACAAATATACTTTGAGCTCACAGGTCACATGCTAGTCTATCAATAAAACATACTTATTACATATTTTTTTACATATTATACTTTAACATATCTTTAATCATGCAATACTTTAAAGATCCAAATACTTAAGACTCTAAATCTGACTTGACTCACATTATACAATACTACATATCATATCACATATTATCCATTCCATTGGCCATCTTTAGTCATGGTTTTATTAATTTAATTAATATTTTTTACCTCCTTCCTCATCCGTACTTTATTTTCCCTTCTCCTGTTCTCTCTCTCCTAGTTCACTTACCGAAAACAAATCACTTTTCCTTTCCAAATGACAAATCTTTTGTCCATCGAACTCCTTCGCAGCACACAAATCTTTTGTCCAGAGAACTCCTCCACTGATTAATTTGACCATCAAATCTGAAGCAAACGGAAACCATGAGTAAAAAAAAAAAAAAAATAGCTAAAGAATTTGTCGGCTTCTTCATGAATCCCATTCTTAAAAATTATGACCATTAGCGTGACTTTAGAGAATCAGTATTGGCTTTTTGTTCCATTTTCTAAGTAGTCAAAAGTGTAGAACTTGGTATGATTTTAAGATATTGAATTAAAAAATGTAACTATTTTGAGTGATATCATCTATGTTGTTATAGAAAAATATGAGTAGATTTTGTTTTAATAATATAGAGAAAAGAGAGACGAGAAATTCAGTGGAAGGAGGAGAGAGAATACGGTATTATTGAGAAAAGTGAGAAAAATATTAATGAAATTATTAAAGCCATGTCATCTAATCTTTGCCATTCATTTTTGTTAAATCTAATTATTCAAAATTATTGTAAATTTTTTTATATATATTTGTATCTCTTAAATTTATTCTATATATTGTCTGAATTTGAGTATTAACTGATGTAGTATTCATGTATTATATGGTGGTTTAAGTAATTTTTACTATTTATAAAATTTATTATCTAATAGATGAGTGATACATAATATTGAGACTTAAATTGAGATTTTTAATATATATATATATATAGTTTTGATCTAGTCTAAAATAGTCTTAAAAAAATATTAAACCGTGAGATTTAATAAGTTTAAAACTTAAAACATATAAAATGCATAATTTATTTATTTCCTCATACTTTCTCTCATTTTATATATATATATATACCTTTACTTGTGATAAGAAAAATAATAAAATTTTAAAAAATTCAAATATCACTGTATGATATCTACACAACTTCCTTTCTTTTGTGGTAAATTGAATTTGCAAATGAGGGAGAACACAATTCTAAAAGCAATAATTGAGAATTGGGAGAGCAACGAATTTTGGTCAAAGCCAATTGTTGAGGTCCTGCATATATATAAATTGTCCGAACTTAAAATTGTGACGTTCACGCACGGTAGTAAGAGAACTTCAAGAAAATTCAAATGAGTTGAGCTTCCTATACTTCTTTAAATTTTAAAATTTTTATTGTTTGGGTAATATTGGGCAGGTCTCTTCGAGGACACTTCAACTCGAATAAAACACTCCGAGGTCAATCCAGCTCGAGCAGAAGACCCGACCGCTGGCACGAAGACGGTTTCACTAAGCGTCAAAGTCGGTCAAGTTCGAGAAGTCCAGGACTGGCCGAGCCCCGAGCCCTTTTGCTTGCTCAAGGTCTTCAAGGCCCGGCCCGTCAAAGCTGGTCAGGGTCGAGGAGCTAAAATGCTGGTCGAAGCCCGAGCTCGCTTTTCTGCTCGGGGTCTTCAAGTCCTCCGAGCACAACTTAATCACGCCAGTCATAGCACAGAGGAAATGCAATACCCAGATACAGCCGATTCGGGACAGTCCAACCTATTCCTCCAGAGACTCGGCACAACTTTCGATGCCTGATCAATGCCCCACGCTGCATGATGTTGTTACTGTTACCGATGACCAGCACGCGCCCCCACATTATCATCATTCCTTGCACACACGCCCGACATTATGATCTGGTCATGTGAACCATGTCCACCAGACAGCTGTGCATCCCCGGGGAACATCATGCTGATCCCGGCTGTCAGAGGGACCCAGACACCACCGACGCGGGAACGGATAGTCTCGGAGAGAAAGGGCGGGAAAAATGGAGAATAAAAGAAAACGAACGGGTAAGTTGCAGGAGTTCTAAAATTTTACACAGGTTCTTCTTCTTCTTTCCCTTCTCCACTTTGATTTTTTCACAGAGATTTTATTATTACGAAAGGAGGGCAAAAATACCCATTCCATTCTTTCGGTCTCTCTAACTAAGAGGGATACAAAAAGAACAACCCGATTACTGACTTGAGCATCGAAGGATTTTCGCCAGAATAACACCCGATGACCCCTGACCATGTTTTCTGTGAGTACAGGTCCGAGAGACTTCCGTTACGGTAAAGACAGATGAATCGAAATTGGAAAGCAGACCTGCTCGAGCTCGAGCTCGCCGCAAGCAGAAGGTTTCAACTCTATTTGAGGGCACGCAGAAAAACAGCATCAACACTTATAAACCTCATTTTAAATATTTATAGCTCTTTCTTTTATAAAAATTATAAAAAATGATAAAAAAAAAACAATAAGTTCAATTGTTGTAGTACAAGAAGAATAGTTAAAAAAAAAGACAATTATAGAACAAAAAGAAAGAGGACAAACAATAGCGAGGTGCAATTAGCTAACAAAAATGTGGTTGTAATTGCAGTCCGCTCAATATAGATTTAAGGATATTCTTATGAGTGTGTACGTAAATGTAAATATAGATAATTAAACTAAAAATTTAAGTGAAGATTTTTTTTTTATATTTTAGAGAGTGTATAAAATAAAATTCAATTATTTATATTTTAAAGATTATTTATGTTTAAATTAATATTTTAAGTGTAAATACTCCCACCCAAACATGTACAACATATTTATCTTGGATAATATATATGCCATGCAATCAAATTATTAAAAGGATCTATCGTTTAATAAACCTGGGAGAAATTATTAATGTAGAGACATGATAGGAGAGTTAGTAATTAGTATATCGGTGATAATTGGTATTTATTTGTGGTGAAATTTAGGTCAAACAATTATAGGTGTGACATGTGTACAATAGCCCCCCATGTCTAATATGTTTTTACAAAATGGGAAAAAAAAAATTGAAAGGACGAGGGTAAAATAAAAAAATCTAAAAAAAAAAGAGCATTACACTTTAATAACATGAAAATAGAGATAATATCTCTTAAAATATTTTAAAGGTGGTGCATGTTAATAGATGATCATTGTAACAATGCCAATCCTTCCACCAAAATTATGGCACATCAACACAGTACGGTCCCACCAAAAGCACAATAGAATACCTCTACAAAAGTCCCATGCACTAAGTACACTAACGGGAACTAGATCAGCTGATGCTTAACAACCACCAGTGAACTCAGTAGTTCTCTCAACTCAATTGGCTTATTTGTAATAAGTTAATAATTAGAAATTAAGACATGCCATAGGACAATCTTGCAGGTGATAGGTGTCGAACCCTAAAGAACTCAAAGGACTCAAGTTAAATAATAAAATTATTCTACAACTCCTACGCGAGGAAGAAAATAATTTATGATAGTTTGTTATGTGTCTAAAAAGATATTAAGATGCCCTCAACGACACTCTCATATAAGATTATACCACTTTCATAAGTAAGGCAAAATTTCTCATTCTCACAAATACAAAAATTTTTCTTTGTTCAAAGGTTTTTTTAAAACACATCATTTTTTTCAGGGTTCATCTAAAAAATTTTTTATTAATAAAAAGTTTCTTTGAAATATATCAATTTTATTAGTTTTTATCTTACTTGATTGTTGGAGTGTCATTATCGGCCACCACTGATATCATCTCAAATATTTTTTTTTTAAATTTTTAGGACATCTCAACTTTATCCATCTTAAAAAATTATCTCGAAGTCCTTTTGAAGTGAAGTTCTCATAACTTTTTTTACCTTAACCAAAATCAAACTAAAATAAAATTAATTTATTATATTATCATATAAGATATATCAACAAACACAAATGACGTTCAAAATCAATAGGTTAGGAGAACTTCACTTTAAGAGGTGGAGCCTGTATTGTAAACCTGAAGAGAAAAAGAGGTTTACTTCTAGTTGGTGGTACAGGGTATCGGGTAACATTTAGGTTCAATAATACGCACACAGAAACAAAAACAAGTGCATATCCAATTAAAATATCTGGAATCCCCATGACGATGACAGTGAAACATAAAAAGTCTGAGGTCTAATTTTCAGTTAGACGTGACACGGTTTTCGAAAATACGTTTTGACCGTTACCTAGTGTATGAGTTGTTTATCACGTGTAAAAAAGGTATGGAGCACGTGGAATTAGCGAGTAATTAGCGAGTGTTGTAAGGACTGATGAAATTATATATATATATATATATATTTAGAGTCGTCACATTTTCTTTTCCGTGACGGTGACCGACGGACCTTCGGTCGTAAGAAATTTAAGTTTCAATTGAATTCAGTGTTTGTTATATACCTTAATTTAGTAATTTGCCACGCAGCAAGTTGTGACATCAATCATTGTTTATCTTGCTTGTTCATTTCTAGGTGCTAAATTCCATATGGGGAGATATTTCAACTAAAAAATTTTTAATTTAAAATCTTGACTTTTAAATAATTTAAAGTTTTAAATAAAATTTTGAATTTTAAATAATTTAAATAATAATTATTAAAAATTCAAATAATATTTAATTGTAGCTATTCATTCACTATTAAATTTCTCAAAAATAATAAATTAAATTTTAAATAAAAAACTATCCCATAATAAATTAATAGTTTGGACTATTTAAACTCACAATTTTTTTATACTTATTTTAAAAAATAATTTTGTATTAAAATTTAAAATCTTAAAATTATTTTTCACTAATCTATTTCTCTCTCTATTTATATATTATCTTTGCTTTTACATGCACAAATTAAACATTCAACTTTAGTCTCATTTAAAGCTCCCAAGGGTATGGTCGGGTTGGCCACCATACTCGCTGTAGAGCTGTGGAAGCCCAGATTCGATTCTTGAGGGTGGAAAGGAGGTTAAAAAATTATATTTGGACTTGTCTGCTTTCTTTCTTTTTAAAAATAAAAAAAAAAACTTTAATCTCATTTAGATTAATTTTCTTCGTCTTTCTTAATATATCATGATCTATCTTTCATGCTTCTTATATATAAGAATTTTATTTTAAAATATTCATTAGCTAAAAATTAATTTCTTAATATTTATTAACTTTTATGGCCAATAAAAATTTATTAATATTAATTTTAAAAGTGGTGATTTTTGTCCTTCTCAATTAGTGATACCAATTATTTACAATTAAAATAATATATTTAATGAATTAATAAGAATTTATACAATTAAAAAGAGAAAAAAAGAAAGAATTAATTAAATAATTTTAAAAAACTATTTAAATAATAAAATTTTTAAATAAAAAGATAATATGGAGATAAAATTAACGAATTCAAATAGGTGTATCCTAAATTAATAATAATATATCTCTCAATGGTTTTTTCTGCTCTCAGGAGAGATGTAAAAAGACAAAAAGATAAGTTTTGCAATTTCCAGAAAAGTCAAAAAGACCGGAATGGCCTCGCTTCGTCTTAGTTTGCAAATTGCAACTCTCAAGTAAAACCGCAGGCGTGTAGAAACGTCCCAAACGCGCAGCGGCTGCCGCCTCTGGGATGGGAAAAGATAAACAAACAACTGGCCAACGCCAAGCCACCACCATAACTTCCTATAGGTATATCCATAATTTTTATTATAAATAAAGAACTCCTTCCTTCCGGATCGAAACTAGTTCTTTTAGCATTCTACATCAATTCTCAAATAGCTTCCACGCCTATCTGAATACTCGTTCCGTAATATAATAAAAAATAATATCATCTTATTTCCTTGCCATTTTTTCGAGTAGGTGCATTTATAGCCTTTGGTACCACATAATCAAACAACATAACCTTAGTTTCTCTTTTTAATTTCATCAAGTGCTAGAGGGATCATCTCAGATTCAAAAAGTCAATCATAATCATGAAGTCTGAGGCTACCACGACCCCTACCCCTAGAGGTAGAGGACTATGTTCTTTTGAAGGATTACGTAGAAAATTGTCGTTCTTCCCAAAGACAAAGAAGGCAGACAAAGAGGAGGGCTCTCTTTCTCTTTCACCTGTCTTAAAGGATCAAACTGAAAGCATAAGCAGTAGCAGCAGCCGGAGCGGGAGCGACGAAGCGCTTCAGAAGAAGGTGTTCAACTTCTTTGACGAGAACGGAGATGGAAGGATAACTGCAGCAGAGTTACAGTGCTGTTTGATGACGGTTGGCGGAGGCGGGAAACTCTCCATCTCCATGGCTGATGCCGAAGCTGCCATTCAATCGTCCGATTTAAACGAAGATGGGGTATTGGACTTCGATGAGTTTCTGAAGCTGATGGGGGGTAATCAGGATCAGGAAGAGAACTGCGGGCTCAGAGATGCTTTTGCGCTGTACGTCATGGAGGGTTCCAATAATATCACCCCAGCTAGTCTCAAGAGGATGCTCACCCGTCTGGGTCTCGCTGAGTCCAAATCCATTGATGACTGTAAAGCTATGATCAGACCCTTTGATCTCAACGGTGATGGCGTCCTCAGCTTTGAAGAGTTCTCTTTAATGATGCACTAATTCTAGCTATTATTTCTCTCTTTTCATTTTGTATCTACACAATTCCTTCACTCTTCTCCCTCCAGTCAATGACTTGACTTTCACTCCAATTCTTTTAACTGTTTGTTTTTCCATGTAACGTTATTTTATTTCTGCAGTCCATTTTTTGTTCAATCTGTTTATAAATAAATAATTATTGACTCGATGACGATTGATGAATGAAACCCAACCAATCCACTCTGTTTCGATGCTCAATGCCGTCTCTGGTTTCATAATACTTTCGATATAACAAAATATTTTTAATGCAACTCTTTTAAGGCAATACATATTAAGAACGGTGGGTTGGATTTATTACATACAGAAAGGAAATTGGTTGCTAAAGACAAGAAACACAGACAGCTCTTTCTTGCTATGTTTACTTTCATTCATTACATTCCATTAACCATTATAGTTATAGGAGAAAAGTGAGAACAAAAGCACTCATCTCCTATTGAATCATATTCCGTTGAGAGTGATGACGACTTTGCGAGGAGTGGGTGCATCGCGATGCTCGCACAGCCATATTCCCTGAGGGTTTGCATAAAAGATGGGAATAAGATATATTACGAGTTGAGAAAAATTTAAACAAGTGATCAGATCAAACAGTTGTGTAACACACAATTAGCACTAGCGTGACAGAAGCAGTAACATACATCCGTGGTGCTCCTGAAATTATCATAGTTAAAAGTGGCAATATCACTACCGTAACAAGCAAATCCATTGTGAGTCAAGGTAAACATACTCGAGTACAATAAATTAAAAATCAAACACCATAAAGAGTACTGGATCATATGACCACAACATTCAAGGAGATTCATCTTTGTAGTGAAACCACTTTTCATGTTTTACCTTGACGTTATGGACAGGACATAGCAGCTCCCCAAAGCATAAGGATCTAGAAAGAAATTATGCCAAATTTCAACTTTGGTTAAAAAATTTCAGTATTTATCAAGGGTTCCTGATGTGGATGTCCTCTGGGTGAATTGTTCACCCATCTTTGCCAATGATCCAGTGCTTCTGCCAAATTTTATTCCTAACTGTCTTCTTATTATGATTAGAGAAACTGAACACACTTCTTTCATTACAATGAGTTCGTAACTAGCTTTCAATATGTTCGTAATGGTTACTTGAAGTTCATTGTATAAAGGGCATTGACACTAGACTGATAAGTATAAACCTCCCCAGAACATGTTCATGTTGTTTAAATACAAACTCTATCTACCTGAAAAATAGATTTCGACCACAGAAAAGAAGACAACAAATAATTAAGGAAACCTAAACAGTTCTTACACACCTGCCATGTTCCCATGTTTAGCTGTCCATCGGTGATTGGAATCCTGCAAGAGAATAAGGACTGCAATCAGGCAACAAAATTTGAAAGCAAAGAGGCAATTCTAAATCTCTAACTGAGAAGAAGGGATATTCTCACGTGAGTGTGCAGCCAAACATTGATGATTTAATATGTGCTGGCATGTCATCTGGGCCTGCAATGGTAAAATCAACATAAGCACCCAACAAAATTATGGATGATAAGAACTACAAAAGCAATAAGTTTATGTAACAATGCTGCTAAGATTAAACCCAAAAAATCCACACAAACCTTCGAGGGTATGCTTCCAAGGAGCTGATCTCCCCTGCAATAAAGACACCGAAGCATTGAGTAATATAAAATGAAAAAGATGTCGAAAGAATTGGCCAGAGCCCAAAAGAACCAACCTCTGGGACTATTTTGTTGAGGAAAGTCTCGGTGTCATCCCGAACATCAGAGTCATAATTCTCATTAATAGTAAGAGAGGCACTTGTGTGCAGCACTGAAATGCCAAATAATAATAATAAAATACGAAACAATGAAAAGATTAAAAAAAAAAACAACTGAATAGTGAATAATATCAATAAACCAAACACATGGGGGTGGGGGGCTTACAAAAGAGATGCGCAAGGCCACACTTGAATTCTGACAAGTCTTGGGCGATTTCCTTCACTATCTGATTCCAAAGTGCTCCATACATAAATTGTAAATTGAAGAATGGAGAGGGAAAAAAAGTGAAAGTAAATAAATAAATAAGGTTTTAAGTAGGTGAGGTTAGGTTTACAGTTTACTTTACTTTAATTTACCTTAGGGGTAACGAGATGACAGCCACGGCGAAGGGGAGGGAGAGTTACAGTCTTCTGTGCCCACCTAGGATTAGAAGCCATGGGATTGGGATTGAAACTGGAATTTTTGAGGGTGCCCGTGCCCGGATTTGTTGTGAACAGAGCTTTTACACGAACCGGTGGCGATGACGGTGGCTTTACCTTTACGGCTGGAAACAAAGCTGAGGCCGGGCTGCTGCCTCGCAATTGCAATTGCATATTTCGACACTTTTCTCTCTCCTTATTGTTGTGGCTAAAAATAACTAACTATAACAAAGCCCAACCAACCCAACTCTCAACCCCACCCCCAATTGTATTTGTACCCAATAACAGCCGAATGATGATATTGGCTATTAGTGGCTTTTGCTAGTGCACGCTCATTTTATTCGAGCCCGGGCACTGTGCCTTCATACGAAAACAATCACCTCGTGCATAGAAATACTAAAATATCATTTCATAATATTCTGTCACTTTTTAAAGTATTGTAATTAATCGGGTACATCAATTGAATACAAATATAAGAATGACACTTATCATATAAAATTAAAGATATAATGACATGAGTTTCATAATTTGAGCTCCTTTTATGTAATTTTGTGACATGAAAATATAATTTTGATATTCTATTAAGACTGTAAGTTAAAATATTATAAACAATTTATTTAATGAGTTTTGATGAGAATGGTGTTTAGTAAATTATTTAAAAACAATTTATTATATAATTTTCTCTATTTTAACAATAACTTTTAAAATTGGGTAAGAAGTTATTTTTTAAAAATAGTAGAAGTTATTTTTTAAACTATCACACACTTTAAAGTTCATATTATAATCTTATTATTGTATCAAAAAAATTATTATGTTATATTTATGTATAAACCTTATTATAAAATCATAACCCTATAATATCACCACAACTTACATATTACTTTTTATGTTATTTAAGTTTATGTATTATGCCATGAATTTTATCACATTTTCTATAATATGTTATAAAGTTTATTAGATTTCGATTAATCGAGTATTTTCAATTTATGTCAATTTGTGTGTTTCAAAAAAGAACCACAAAAAAAAAAAGCTGTCTAGAAAATTTATTAAATTTACTTTACAAAATAGAAGGTAACTTAAACTTGTGTTCATTTTTATCATTATATAATAAAACAGTACTTTAATAATAAAATTTTCTAAATACATATACTCTACTTTTAAAACTCACAATAATCGTAACAACATAATTTATCAAACATTTTGTTATTATTTTTTTATCAACTTATTTCATTATTTTTATCGACCACTGCAATCCCAAACTAAGCTACTAATTAAAAAGGTAATTTTGTATTTAGTAAACTGTATTGTTGCAGTTGATATAAGTTTGAAAAGCAAAATACATGTGTTTTGTAGAATTTTATTATGAAAGTGCTGTTTTATTATATAATAACAAAAATTGACATAAATTTAAATTATCTTTTATTTGTACATTAGGATTTATGAAAAAATTATATATATAATTGCTTTTTTGTTAAAATATTAAGGTTATAATAGAAATTTTAAAAATGTACGGTAACTTATTTAATAAGTTATTTAGAAATAAAAATTGATAAAATAAGACATGAGAATCATTTTTGTCAAAATAAAGAAACTTATGAAATAAGCTGGCTTTAAAAAAATTTACTAAATATCATTTTTATTAATACTTATGTAATAAGTTATTTATAGTATTTCAAATTCAATTTCATTCGGGACTTAAGTTTGAAAAATATTTTCTAGGTCAGTTTAATACCAATGAGGCAATGATGGGCTGTTTCTTTCAATTAATAAAGGAAATTACTAAGATATGAGAGATCCACAAAATTTATAGGGAAATTTATAAAAATAGCTAAAAAAAATTTATAAATATCCAAAATAACCAATTATATTTTTTTTCTATCATCCTTAGCCATTTATCCTTTTTTTTCCCATAATGCCCATATCTCTCTCAAAACTAAATTCGGCAATTGGCTCCCTCCGGTGACCCGAACGACGGTTGGCTCCCTCCGGTAACAATCAACGGCGGTTGGGCGGATTTTTAACAGTGAACTCAACTCCGGCGGGGTTTTATCATCCTCCATTTTGTAATTTATGGTAATTTTCACTTCATAAATTTTAATTTCTTTCTATTTTGATAAGTTTGATTGGTGAAAAATCAGAGTATGGATGCATATAGATGAGGTTATGATTGATTGGCCATAAATATTGGAGATTGTTAAGTAAAATTTTGGTTTAAAGAGTGGTACGCGAGGTGCTCGATAAAATACCCCTTAAACTATATTAAATAGTTGATGGTATATTGCAAGATAAAAGTGTTGATGTTGTGATTGTAAGGTGGAGTATATGTGCAATAGTAGTAGAAATCACACGCGCAACAGGTAAAAATCACCTGCGCGCGACAGGTAGTCATCAGGCGCACGACAAACGATGGGCGCCTGTAATATCGTGCGACAGGCACCTGTCCCACGATATTACAGAATGTGAAAAAAAAATAAATCTTGAATTTTTTTTATTTTTTAATTATCAGATTAACTAATTAAAATTTTTGATTTTTTTTGCAGTCGTAATAGCCACAAAACCAGGCACGATGAAGATTCCGGAAACGAAACACTTCCCCAGGAGTATTACAAATACCTCAAAATTTGGGAATGTGATGGATGCTATCAAGAGGAAGTTAACGAAACAACAATTAAGATTATTCAGGAAAGATATATTTGGTCATTTCGCAAAGATGGATAGCTACGTGTTTAGTGGTGCAATCCTTCACAACACGCTACTTAAGCAAGTAGCGTGTTGTGATGAAAATGATAAAAATCAGCTGTGGTTTGAATTTAGTGGCCAGTTAACATGGTTATCAATCGTTGAATGATGTTTAGTTACGGGACTTTGCTATGGTACATACGACTTACACAAAGAAGCCAAATTTCCTGCAAATAACAGGTTGCGTGATTTGTACTTTGAAGGTAACCTAGGTGCTACTCTTAAACGATTTGATAAAAAATTTGAAGATTTGAACTTTATTGACATGAATGATGTTGATACGCTAAAGATCGCGTTATATTACTTTGCGGATAGAGTACTTAATTGTAGAAAAGATGAACGTGTACCGAATTCGTTATTGTTAAACTATGTTGATAATCTTGAGTACTTTAGAAGTCTTCTATGGGGTCGTTTATCCTGGAAAATGTATATAAAATTTTGGACACTACATTGAACCAGAAAATGGAGGCTTTCTAGGGTAATACTCTTAAAGTGGTGAAGTATAACATTTATGGCTTTTGTCCTGGGGTGCAAGTGCGTTTCAAATACATATAGATTTTTTCTATACAATGTATTTTTTTTTTCTTAACTTTGTATTTTCACATGTTACAGGCTTTGGTTGTTTGAAGTAATTGATGGTTTTGTAGCAGAAAAGTGGGCCATCAAGACAAAAAAGAAGACTCCTCGCATATTGAAGTAGGAAGGTGTTTCCTCATCGAAAATAAGTTTTTTTGAAGTATACAAGTTTTACAACGACAATACACGTGTCGTAAGTATTAAGTTTTACTAAGGTGTACTACTTTATATGCGCGATGACTAATTTCAATTATTTCATTACTAGGGCATTGTTAAGCAAACACTTAATCCGACTACGCAGGAGAAGTATATGTCATTTTGGAGAAGTGTAAAGGATTATAAGATATCAATCCCTCGTTGGGTTCATAATGTGAGTTAATAATTGAATTAAATTATTATATTATTATAATTTCTTCAATTGCCACAAGTTGTTTAAGTAATCAACTGTATCAATGTTGCAGCATCACCCCAACATACCACCCAACAAAGATAAAGTGGACGATCAGCCACATGTTGAACATGATTATGAAATGCACGATCATACACTAGAATCATACGAATATAAAGTGGACGATGAACCGCTTGTTTATGATGAATATAAAGCCGCAAGAGAGGTTAGATGCTTGAAATGTTATTTTTAACATCTAATTATTTTAAAACAATGATGTTGTATATAAAATGGATTTATTTTTATTTTTTCCATAGTCGAAATCAAAGTTCTCATATGATTATGTCATTCGTAGAATGGAGAGAATTGATCGTTCTATTATTGACATGAAAGAAACAATGACCAAGATAATGTCGGACGCTGAGGCTGAGCGGAATGAACAAAGACAGTTCATAAAAAAACAAAGAGAGTTTGCAAAATCTGTAATGGGGTTTATTATTTCATATACTAAGAATTCAAAGAAGCATTATTACAGTGATACTCCGATGAGAAATCCTTACACAGTAAGAAATTTACATAGTTCATTTTTATTTTTACTAGGTTCCTTTTTATTATTACACAATAATAAGTTCTGTAAAACCGTGGGATAGACCTGTCAACGTGCGACAGGCGCCTGTCCCACGGTTTTATAGAACCTATTACCGTGCGACAGGCGCCTATCCTATGTTTTATGGGTTCGTCTCAAACTCGTATTTACTCAAAATAACTCATAAATTTGATTAATCGAAAACTAAAAAACTATACATTGTGTAAAATAAATATTAACCTCAACTTTTTGCTTTATAGTTGATGAGTTGATGATTAGTGGGTGAGTTTTAGGGATTATGGTGTGTTAGATTTTGAAAATTGTTAGTTGAGAATGAATGAAATTTGTTGGTTTTGTTTATAGATCTGAGGGTATTTACGTGTATACAATAAATATATGGCTACATATGATAGAAAAAGTTTAATTGGTTATTTTGGATATTTGTAAAAATTTTTTGGCTATTTTTATAAATTTCCCAAATTTATGGGTAAGAATATTTGTACCACACTATTTTTTAAGTTCATGCTATTTTTATAAAATAATTATTACAAGTTCATATATTTTTTGATAAATACAAATCAACAAAAGTTCAAAAAGTATGGATAATTATCAATTAAATCATTCTTATATTTTTTTTACTTAAGTTTTTTTGTACTATTTGGCCGCTAAGGTTGGTTTAAGATAAATTTTAATTGACTAATTTATCTTCATGACATAAAATGATTAAATTATTCTAATAATCATGTGTTCTTGTACTTAATACTTGACGTATTTTATTTTGTTACCAATAATCTAACATTTTAAAAACTCATTAAATATTAATAATCGCATTAATAAAGTAGTACTGATATATCATGTAGAAATAATAAATTTTATATAAATTAAAATACTTCTGATGTTTGAGTAAAATTTTGGGTAGTTTAAAATTTTGCTAAAGTAATATTAGTAGTTAAAATATAATTTTAAAAAATCTAAGATCAAATTAATTCATCAATTTTTTATTTAAAAAATCATGGTAATTATTTAATGAAATTAAATAAATATATAAAAATAATACATATAATAAAAACTATGAAAGTAAATTGAATTCAATTGGTGCACTGCAGAGGAATAAATTGAGGGAGATTATCACATACCAACAGGAAATTTATTGGAATATTAATTCGCCACTAAAGTTTTTTTATAATTATATTTTGTTACCTCATGTTTTGACTATTGTTATTCTACCACTAAAATTTTAATATTATTAAAAAATTAGCGAATCACCAGAATATTTTAGAAAATTTAAATTAAAGTTATTTTTTATTTTTCTGTTTTTTTACATACTTTTATGTTTTTCTCTAAACATTCGATTTATTATTAAAATATTTAATATTTTAATATTTAATATTTTAATATAATAAAATTCTAATAAATAAAATAGATAAAACAAAAAAAAATTGTTTGTAAGTAAGATGTTTATAGAAAAAGGTGAAAATTTAAAAATTTTTAAAAATTCTTTTGATCTTAGTAATTTTTTTAATAACGTTATAATTTTAATAATAAAATGATAGCAGCTAAAAATATTAAATGGGATAACATAGTTGTTAGAAAATTTTGACGTTGAATTGACATATAAGAAAATATCCCCGCAAATTAATAATAAAATAGTGATTACGTTACGCGGAGGCAGGCGCAGCAAGAGGACGTGAAAGAAGAAGTAAAAAAAAAAAAAAAAAGAAGAGCAGAACAGCCAATGGTAAGTGACGGGGCATGTGAGGTGATCAGTCATTGCATCATCTCCAACGCCAAGCTAATGGAGAGCGTGAAGAGGCGGCGGTGGTGGGCCGTGTTGATACTGGGAGTGATAGGATCGCAATTTGCATGCGGCGGTGGTAATGATTCCACGAAAGCTCATCATGAAGCTCTCGTCTCTCGTATTGCCTTCGGCTCATGTGCTAACCAAACGGCCCCTCAGGTTTACACTTGACTTGACTGCAGACATCTAGCTAGTAATGAATCGAAATTCATTTAATTTAATTTGGGATTTTGGCAAATTGATAAATAATACTGTCTCTTTGTGTTTGTTGTATGCGCAGCCCATTTGGGATGCGATTATAAAGTTTGATCCCCAAGTGTTTATTTGGATGGGTGACAATATCTATGGAGACATCAAACGTCCTTTTAAGATATTTGGTAAAGAAAGGACCATTGGACCCTGGAAGAATGTTCCAAGGTTTGTCCCTGCCTCTCAAGACGAAATGAACTTTAAATACCACATCATCAAGAATCATCCTGCCTACTCTCGTCTGCGCCATAATCATGATACCAAGGTACGTATGTACATGAACGTGATTCATTCACTTTCACTATAAAACAAACAAAGAATCATCACGCACTTAATTAATATATATATATATATATATATATTTATTTATTTAATTTTGTTCTAGTAGATTATTGGTACATGGGATGACCATGATTACGGATTGAATGATGCCGGTAAAGAATTTCCCGCCAAAGTTTCTAATCAAAGGCTTCTTCTTGATTTCTTAGATGAACCGCTGGATAGTCCACGGTCAGTGGTCCCATTCATATATATGATCAACAACTTCTTTTTTATTATCATCCTTCCTTTCGTTTCTAAATTTCAACTGCTTTGCCTTTTCTTCATATTGTAGTCGCATGCAGGCTGGCATCTATACATCATATACATTTGGACCTGTCGGTAGACAAATCAAGGTATTCAAACCAATTGCTTACAACTTTTACACAAATCACTTCTCTTGTTAACTTTGTCTGACCCTGCTCTGATTTTGGGGGATATTTAATTAATGCCTTCAGGTAATCCTGTTAGACACTAGATACCACAGAGACCCGGTGTGTAGTGATGGAACTATCCTGGGGAGCACACAATGGACATGGTTGGGAAAAGAGTTGAATGGACCATCTTCCGCCATTACCATAATTGTATCATCTATTCAGGTGTCTGAAAAATTTATCAATTTTGTATTTTATTGTCTGTGGTACTACTTGTTAGAAGAGGTTCCTTATTCCTTAGTTGGTTGGCCTCTACACATGTACTAACACCACTTCCCTTCATAAATGATTATTGTACCATGGCTGTGATTGATTTTTCTACCAGTGGTCTTAATTAAAAGTAAACTGTGGTTCGGTAGATTCTGAGTGCCCACGCTCATTAAGCCTCTCATGTGGTGCACCTGGTGATTGATAAACTTTTCAGCATCAGATGTTGGTTAGATTTGTTATTCTTATGCAAGTTTTCTTATTTTGCTATATTTTGCAAGTTTACAGTTAACTTTCTCTCTGATTCAGGTTATATCAAATCTTTCGGCTACTACTGGGCCCTTGTTTTATATGGAGTCTTGGGGACGTTTTCCTAAGGAGAGGGATCGCCTTTTTCAATTGATTGCTGATAGTAAGGTGATACGTACTGATACACTCCTCACATTGTGTATCCCAAATTCAACTGAACTACTTTTATTTCTGATCAATAATTTCTCCATTGGTGCTTATTTTATGTGTGAAATCATCTTCTGTTTCTGTGTATTTTTCTCCCCTGTTCTGTTCTGTTCTGGAACTAGAGGATGCTTCGAAGTATCAATTATCCTTCTTACACTTACTGTTTTCTCATGCAGAGAGATGGAGTCTTCTTTATCAGCGGGGATGTTCATTTTGGAGAAATTACACGTTATGACTGTGCTGTTGGATATTCACTATATGATATTACCTCAAGTGGGCTCACACAAGCTGTTGAGAAGGCAGTCCCAGCACCATTTCATTTCGTGGTGAGATTTCTAGCTTGGTGGACGCCAAGTACAATGAGAGTTATAGGAAAAAATTGCAGACAGAGATCATGCACATATGGTATGCGTGTCATTTATTTTCCGTGTAAATCTTTATTCAGAAAATTTCATGAGATCTTTGCCTCATCAATTTATCATAGGCCAACCAAATTTTGGAGCAATTGAGATAGACTGGGATGCAACTCCAGTGGTCTTGAAAATTGAAGTGAGGGACACAGATGGAATTCCTGTGATAGGTGTAAATATTTCATTATCTGAAGTGCAAGCAAATAGTGTAAACTCTGCAGTCACCTTAAGAGTAGGAGAACATCAGAGGCACTGCTCTCTTGAAGTTGATCTGCCATGGATTGTCAGATACCGCCTGACTATTTTATTCTATTTTTTTGTAGCTGGTATGTTTTTTCCAATGCTTGGCAGCATTTTTTTTAAGTTTATAGCACACAAATGCGATTTTTTTTTATTTTGATGCATGATCATGTTATTCGAGGAGCATTCTTTCCTAATAGTGATTTTATGTTCAATGTCGCAGTTTTGCTTTTTGCTTTGGTAGGACTCAATTTTGTGGCTGCAGTAGTCTTCAGGCTATTCCTCCGCAAATGCAAGCTTGACTAAATATGTGATTTTGATCATATCCTGACATTCTTCTATGCAGCACCACGAAACTATGTTCTGACTCACTAATTGATTCTGTTGAGGAAGCTCCAAAGTATGGAATTTCTTTTTTCCTCTTCTTCTGGTAGACATTATAGCTCCCAACTTGTGTCATATATAATCTAGAAGGGAATTCTCCAAATCTCAAGAATTAGTTTTCAGATTTAATGGAGTGGTTAGTCCAACAACATTGAAGAAATGAAATTATTATTTTAGCCAGCTTTAGAGCGCTTAAGAATCTAATTTGCAGCAAGACAATACATTTCAAATTTCTCAATGACATAAATTTTGCCGGGAAAGTCGCGCATGTTTATATACGAACTTATCAGCTCGATTCCTTTGGTTTCGAAGAAGAGATTAAGGCGCAATTGAGATGCATGTGTAATTTGTTTGAGTCATTGCGTCACGTTAAAAAAAGAGAGCAGATTTTGGGGAGATAGAAAACCAAAGTTGTTACGGTGAGAATTGACTTTAAATGGCTGAAAATGTAGCATGAGATTTGGAAAAACGGGGCCTAGGCAAGCAGCAAAACAATACTTCATACCCTTTTATTGAATTGGGTATCTGGTTGTTCCTCATGTTAAAGTAGTTTCTCCATCAAGATAAACAGGTAAAACAACCTCGATCACTTCGTAATTAATTCTCTAACGGTGCCGCTGATGAAGTAGGCGATTGCTCTTGTGCACTCTCCGTGCAATGCCTCCCCATCCATAACAATATTATTGTAAATGTAGCCAACTGAAATCAAAGATCCATCAATGGGATCTTTGAGTATTTTCAAGGGAGAAACTTACCGAAAATCTGGATTTAATTTTCCAGCTTGACAAAGAAATGGTTGGTGGCAGCTGCAAGCAGCAATGAGTGAGTATGCGCCACTTGTCCTGCTCATGTCATATCGAAATCTTCCAAATGATGCCCATCAATATCAGAATGGAGAGCTAATAATAATAATGTCAAATTCAGCCCTAATTCTCTTACTATCTCAATCTCAGTTTAATTCTAAATCCAAGCCAATTCCCAGAGAAGTCTAGAGTGAAGTTTATATCCTACTTCGGATCAGTAGTAGTAGTGGTATACCTTCAGGAGCTGAACTCTTATAATTAAATTTGACCTTTGAGGAAGACAAAATTAAGCTGATGTTGCTTGCTATACTGCTGCGGCTATTTCCTTAGGCCGCCTGAGGCGTGTTTGGGATTCCCTTGTAGATTAGATTTTGAAATAATCCACTATGCAAATAATTTCATGACGTATTAGGAAAATTTAGATTATTATGGCAAATGTAGTCTGAATAATACTCTGAACAATCAATTACTTTTTACACCTAGTATTTGCCCCTCTAATATATATTTTGGACATTAATAATTCAATATACTTATATTACTAGAAAAAACTTTTAATGTACTGAAATTTTATATTACTAAAAATCCTAATGTAATTTACTATTAAGGACATTAATATATTTTAATAAAATTTTAGTACACTTAAAAACTCACCACCACGTTGGCCTCATCTCTTCTCTCTCAAATTAGCGTCAGCTTGCAACAACCGCACCACAATAGCCTCAGTCAACTGTAGCTCACAACAACAACTTTAGCGAGCTAGCCTCACGAAACGAAAGTATGTATTCTTTAAAGAAAGATTTGGTTAAAATGGAGATAATACACACTTGTTCTATTGAATCTTATTTTAAATTCATTATTTTGATAATGCATTACATTAACGTATGCGTGGAATTTTCCTGAATCCATTTACAAATTTGTGATAAATCCATTCTATTAAAAAAAAAAAAAATCTATCATTAACATAACAGGCATAGCTATTTGATTTTTTTTAATAATGCATTTTTTATGCTTAAGTTCAATCATGCCCACTTCAAGAAGGAACCGAGCCGAATCGCAAACATGCCCCTAAGACTAAAAAATGGTCAAAGTAAAAACGCGTTGATGTCTAAAGTCCAAGTCATATGGTCTGTTTGTCAAATTAGTCAAGCAAGTTGCTGCAATTACCCATTAAACTAAAACACGTAATGTTTGTTTCAGATCAATTAAGGACCCGGCCCAGAGGGATTGCGACAGTTGGAGGCTCAGCAAATACAAATAAATAAAAGGTGAAAGCCAGCCAACTGGTGCACTCCCGACTCCTTTCATAGTCATCAATCTCCGTATAGCAGTCTCTGTTACCGCCTGTTCAACACAATCGTGTTCGTTACTGTCCTCCCTCACCTGCTGTCCTGTAAATCTGTAATTCATATAGATATAGAGCGGAGAGCGTAAGATGGAGAGATTTTAGTTTATCCTTGGAGTTGGAAGTTGTCTTCTACTACTACCTGTTTCTGTTCAGTTGGATTCGGAGGCTCAGATTATCCTTGTTTCAATAGTAGCAATAATGTCTACAAAATTCTTCCGGTGCTGGTTAGTTCAAGTTGAAGTGGTGTTGGTGTTGGTATGGTCAATACAAGGGCAACAAACATACGTAAACAACCGTCAGCTGGACTGCTACAACCATAGGTATGACAACATAACCAGAGGATTTGATTGCAACGGATTGAATTCATCGTGTCAAGCTTACCTTACTTTCCGATCAAATCCTCCTTACAACACACCAGTCTACATCGACTATCTCATCAAGACCTCCAAACCAAATCTCATCGCCTCCATCAACAACATAGCCAACGCCACTGCCACCTTACCAACCAACACCCTGGTGCTGATCCCAGTCAACTGCTCCTGTTCCGGCCGCGGTGACGGTGGCTACTACCAGTTCAACACCACCTACACGATTCAAAACCACCTGGAGACTTACTTCACCGTGGCTAACAACACCTACCAAGGACTCACCACTTGCCAGGCCATGATGTCTCAAAACTCCGTGGGTGATAGGAATCTCACTCTGCATTTGGAATTGTTAGTTCCCTTGAGGTGTGCTTGTCCTACTCCAGACCAGAAAGCTTCAGGTTTCGACTATCTTTTAACTTACATGGTCACCTGGGGTGATAGCATTTCTGCAATTGCACACCTTTTCAACGTCGACCAACAGAGCCTTCTTGACGCTAATAAGCTGTCACAAGATGACATCATATTTCCCTTCACTCCAATTCTAGTTCCTCTTAAAACTGCCCCCATCAAGATCCAGCCACCTGTACCGTCTCCTCCTCCACCATCTTCTCCACACACACCACTTACTCCTCCGTCTCACTCCTCCACCTCTTCTAAGAAATGGGTCTTCGTAGGTGCTGCGACTGGAGCTGTCTTGCTGCTGCTTGTTGCCATCTTATTCGCATTTCTATTTTGTTTCTACCGCCGTCGTCGCAACCTCAAGAAGAACCCCACGCCTGTGCCTACTCCAGGACGAGTCCGACCACCTAAGACTCTCTTAGATTCTGCTGATTACTCACTATTTCCTCAAGACAGCAACTCCCTCGGCCAGCCGCAAGGGGTTCGAGGTGCTGTCGAGTCTTTAACTCTCTACACATTTCAAGATTTGCAAATTGCCACTGGGAGTTTTAGTGAAGAGAATAGAATCCAGGGCTCTGTGTACCGGGGGTCTTTCAATGGTGATGATGCTGCCATTAAGGTGATGAAGGGGGATGTCTCAAGCGAGATCAACATATTGAAGAAGATCAATCACAGCAACATAGTACGGCTTTCTGGTTTCTGTGTTCATGAAGGAAACACCTACCTTGTTTATGAGTTTGCAGACAAGGGTGCTCTCAGTGATTGGCTCCACTCCAACAAGTACCAGACTTCTGATAATCTAACATGGAAGCAGCGTGTTCAGATTGCTTACGATGTTGCTAATGCTCTCAATTACCTCCACAAGTACACAAACCCCCCATATATCCACAAGAACTTGAAGACCAGCAATATTCTCTTGGATACCGACTTGAGAGCCAAGATTACTAATTTCGGGTTGGCAAGAAGTGCGGAGGGCGATGAGCATGAGCAGGGGGGATACGGACTGCAATTGACGAGGCATGTGGTTGGTACTTATGGTTACATGGCCCCAGAGTACATTGAAAATGGAGTGATCACACCTAAACTAGATGTTTTTGCCTTTGGAGTTGTGGTATTGGAGCTCTTATCCGGAAGGGAAGCTGTAACGGGTGATAAGAATGGTGGAGAGGAATTGCTATATGCATCAATTAGTAGGGTGCTTGAAGAAAGCAATGTGAGAGAAAAGCTCAGAGGCTTCATTGATCCTTCATTGAGGAATGAATACCCCTTAGACTTGGCTTTCTCCATGGCTCAGCTTGCTAAAAACTGCACAGCTCATGATCTAAATGCTCGCCCATCCATTTCCGAAGTCTTCATCACTCTCTCTAAGATTCTGTCTTCCTTGTCAGATTGGGATCCATCTGACGAGCTAAATAACTCCAGGTCACTCAGCAGAGGCAGATAGAGGTATCAACTCTATGATTTTGTGGCTAATAATTGTGAGTTGCGTTATTCAGAATGAATAAAGCACAGTATGACAATACCAGAATAGTGTCTCTGGTGACTGCTGATGATTCGATCTCACAACACAATCCTCCTGCATAATTCTCTCTCTGATCCAACATAATTGTTTGTATGATATTTCCCTACCGAAATGCATAATGCAATAAATCTACTCTTCAAGTAATTTCACTTTGATTTTTCTGGTACCAAGGCTTAGGGAAATCTTTACACATTAATTTGTGTCTTACCCTTTTATTTAAAACGTTCTTGACTGAAAAATTAATGCACAAACTTCTAGTTTTCGAAGGAAGAAATTGCAGTTCTCTCCCATTATAGAATTTTTCAACAAGTATATTAATTAGCACCAGAAACTAAAGCAAAAAGAGACAACGAGTAGCAGTAATACTAACAAATTCAATTCAGAGGTAAGCCATTGAATTTCAGAAAAGGCCTGGTCAAAAGGTACAATGCTTAAAATTACTCTTGACAACTTTGATTTCTAATTTCCAGAATCACAGCGACCTACTCCTCAATTTTACACGTTTGTATGTATGTATCACTTAATATACACAAGACACCTTGGGGGTGAGAATACATGTCCTCCAGCACATTTTCACAATTAACATGTCAATCAGCTATATAAATTTGGGTGGCCAGAAGCAGCAGATTATATTGACAGGAGTCAGGAGGCAATCTGTCGAAATAGAGGTTCTTCAATATTACCTGTCATTCCAAAAATTTGCACGTGACTTAGCAATTCATTGGAGAAGCTTATGCAGCACCTTCCAATATCTTAAACAAGAAGGATTTGTATGGATTGCCCGAAGAACCCATTTCTGTGGGCTCTGACAGAACTCAACTCTTGAGGAAGAGTCAGACCCAGCTTTCGACAGCATTGCAAGCAAATGCATTTGGAAAAAAAGCTCTGCAGGCCTCATTTCTGTACAATTAAAAAGCTAGTCAGAGAAAATTGTGGCAAACTTTTTCACAAATCATACACATGTACATTTTGAAAATTACTAGAAGCATAGAGAGCAGCCAAGATCCAAGAGAGCATATTCTCCTTGCAGTGGGATGATTTAACAGTTAAAAGCACTCAAAATAACCATATTTCCATATTGAATGTTGGCGGTTCTTGATAGAAAACCACATAAAACAAATTCTATATCAAAATATTGGAACACCAGCATCAGACATATTTCAAAGATGTTGATGAGTCAAGTAAGCTTGACATAATATAAAAATTTGATGCTGTGTGAAAAACCCACTAGCCAGTGATGTCTGCTTTTAAGACCAAAATACAATTTTGTTCCTTTTGAGGAAAGTAAACTTAAGTAGGGATGAATTTGTGGACCGGTTGACCGGTTGCTGCAGTGGTAACGTTTCCCATCAGCCTCAGCAATGGACAGATTATTTACATGAAATTTAAACAATGTAAACTAGTTTTTTAAGGAACATGCTCATCAACCCAGCTAAGAAAGAGATAACTATCAAGTTTATGATATTATACTATATCCAAGAAGCTATCAACTGATCTTCAAAAAATTTAAGACATCTGACAGTTCAGTGACTTACTAAGGCTATTTTAAACAGCTGAGGAAAAGAGTCAGACATGCAAAGAAATGTTGGATGGAAACCAAACCTGGTGGCCAAGTAAACCATTCCAGACGAAGGTTTTTCTCCCATTTTTCTATAGAAGATAGGCTTCCTTCTGCTTGAGCCAGTAATAATGAGACCACAGGCAACTGAACGAGTGAAGTTTTTTGAGCTTTGGTAAGACTCCTTACAGCAAGTGACAAAAAATGTGAATCACGATACTCCCTTGCAAGCTCCATACAGATGGTACCTGTGTCCATCATAAAGGAACAAAGATTAAGCCGGACAAAAACTCTCTTAGCACACAACAAAAGTGTAACGTGAAACCCACTTGTGTGATATTGTCAATTGGTAATAAGGTGTTTACTACAATCTTGGGCTTCTCATTTTTGCTGATCTATCCTATAATATAAATCCAATTTTAAACTAGTATCTGATATATTATACATAGAATATGGCTTTCTCAACTGCATAATTGCCCAAACTATTTTACAAAATGCAAGGAATCTAACCTTGAATTTTCCCCCCACCTTTCCATTTCCCTAAAACTTTATTCAAGTTTGAACATGATGTTTACAGTGATTCTCAGTAGAAGAAAATATGGGGAAAAACACACCAACTGATCGGTTAAGAGGTAGATACCATGACACAGAAAAAGGCAGCTCTCAACACCTGCCAATGAACAAGCTTGCGCTAGACACTTCTCGGCAGAAAAAAAATCCTGCCTCCATAGGAAAATAAAACCCAACACCAAATTAAATATAGCCGTCCAAATCAGCCTGGAATTATTCCCCTGTTTTAAGCATTCGTTGACGCTCAACTCTATGGTATTTGTGTCAGCTTGCACTTCATATAGAGATTCCATGATTTTGAGACATATCCAGCCAATTACATAATCTGTCTTGAGTTCTAAACATCTTACATACTCATCCTGAAGGTTTATCATATTACCTTCTGCAGCATAGGCACGGCATAATACCAAGTGTCCAAAAAATCGGTAGGCATCAGGGAGCAAGATGGCTGAAGCATTTTTGCATGGTTGATACAGCAAGTTATATTTCTGCCTTGCAAACTGATCTCAGAAGCACAGAGAAGAAGCTGAAACTTTTGGTATTGATAATATGTATGTTGTATAGAATAGAATTCACAGGAAAGAGCAACAAGAATTAGCCGCTCAAGTATGGTACAGAGATGCCGAGGAAATCTCTCTTCGCGTGCCTTTTGTAAAAGATTAAGTACAAGCAAATACCGTGCGTTATAGTTCCAAGGTTCTCGATGCAAGCATCTGCATGTAGAAGACAAGGACAGAATATCAGAATGAATCAACAAATGAATCCATACAACAGAATTACAATCACATGCATAGCACATAAAAGTCGTAGTAGTCCCTTCGCAAACTGATCCCAAAGAGTTGCACAAGTGTGTGCATGTGTTTTTTTTTTTTTTGGGTGTGGTGTTTGGGGTGGAGGGGGGTGGGGGTGGATTAATAGAGTAATAGAATGTCAAAATGCTATTCTTTATATAGTTTTGTAGGAACAACTTTCATGAAAAAGCACAGGTGACTTCTGCACAAGAAGTCAAGAACAGAAAACACAACCACAGTTTTCAAGATCTTTAAAATCACAGAGATCTATTAAAATGCAAAAATGAAAAAATTGCCTTACTTCTGCAACTCTTGAACAACTTTAGGTCCAGTCAAACACTCATAACTACAGGTTGGAAAAGAAAACTTAGGATCAACACTGCCTATGACATTGCAAGCAACCCCTTCAGCACCAAGGATCTCCCATGCTGACTTTGGACCTTCCTTTTTGATACAGTCAAATGTCTCTAGGCTGCAGCACCTACTTGCAACATGTGAATATTTCCATTCCTCACTTGATAGCAAGAAATAACCGAGTAAGTTCCTGTTCCAGCAAATTATATGTAAGAGATATGACAAGAATATAACAATTTGAACAGAAGTGCTTTTGTTGGTGGTTGATTTTTAGCAACTGCACAGCCAATCGGAGCCGGGGGTAAGGCAAATATCATTTAATATTTACTGGCTGTGAACAAATTCGGATTCAAGAAAGAAAACTAAAGTCTTAATGGTGCCGACGCAATCATTTAATTGCATCCCATCACAGATTATATGACAGGAATATAACAATTTGAACAGAAGTATAAGATGCGCAAGGAACTTGGTCGAAGGACAAGATGCATCTTTAGATTGAGCAATAATAAGTCTAAAATTTATCAAGTTATAGATCTAGCACAGATAATAAGCTGATGTGATAATAGGTCAGAACTACAAATGAGGTGAATATATTTTGAACAAACTTAAAGGCAGTGCTGAAGTATACTAGATGAAAAAATGTTTAACGGTATAGTAAAGTCATGCACAACAAAGGCTAAGCACTGGCAGCATGCAAAGTCAAAAGTGACGCACCAACTAGCTGAAGGCCAAAATAGCTATAGAATACAGTTGCAGGTTTGATGAAGCACTACCTTGTGTTGAAAGACACCAAACTCATCCACATTTCTTTGATACCAATTAACTGTTCTCGTAATACTAAAACTTACCTTATCAGATTACAATTAGGATAAACATGAAGAATTTTTCTGAGATGGAATATTCCACTACTAAATCCAAGGCAGGATTCAGTTCCATTTTTAACCTGCAATGCAATGACACAAAAAATTCCACAAAAGTCAGTGTTTCATAAACTAATAGAAAACCCTAAGAGGTTTTTGTGGTCAAATATCTAAATACTAACCAATTTATTAAGTGCTACTAAATAATGCATTCCAGTGATTTCTTCAGGAGATGCAATATAGTTTCGACTGCTTGAAACAACAGATTCAAGGCGATTACTATGATCAAGAGCATTGATGGCAGACACTATGAAGCTCATTTTTGAACACTGAAACAGCCCCTTCGGCATTTTCAGAATGCTATCAATTGTTGAATTGAGTCCAGAGATGTGGTAAACCAATCGACAGATAAAACTAACAGATGCAGCTGCAGATGGTTGTTCCATGGTGGGCACACTTGACGCCAAATTTCTAGCCGTGGAGAGGGCCAGGTCATATTTTCCAAGTTGCCACAGAGAGAAAGCATATAATTGCAAAACTTCTGCGTCAAGTATACCTGAAAGATATAATATACCAGGAAAAAAAAATGAATAAAAATATTTAATAATTTAATACACTTGGATCCTGGAATCAACCCTACAATCCTTACCATGTTTTAGTTTAATCAGTCACAACACGTTTTTCCTTTTCACTAAGATACATGTTTTTTCCTTTTTGCTAAGAAGAATACAAAAATTTACAATTAATAATTGTAGGTAAAATAATTTCAAATGAAAATAATTATCTCTTCACAGATCATGATAGGCCTTCATGACTTCTGTTATACTCTACTGATTAAACTTCATGTTCTAGAAAATGTTCAAGAATTGATTTAACCAATTAGAAATTAATTAATGGGATGACCTGAATCCCCTATAGAGCCCCTAAAGCAACGAAAACTGAAGAAACGAGAAAAAAAATACTAAACTGGTATAAAGATAATTCAAACCTTCTCTTTCCAAACTTTCGCATTCTCGTACAGCATCCAATGCATTCCCTGCCTGCACCAAACAACATCCTATGTTAATGATTGTGAACATGGAAAAAGCATATGTTCATGATCTTAATACTAAGCTGCAAGAGGTTAGAGCAAAAAAGATGCCTCTTTAAACTAAAAAGAAATGGGAGGATTCCCACTATGTGTTTACCCTACTAAGTGATCTGGCCAAATTAATGGATATATCTTGGAAATGGGAATTTGGAACTGTGCCTGAAGAAGAGCCAATTGCACAGCGTGCTAGTCTATAAGAAACAATGGCAGCTTGATAGTCAGATCGTGCCTCACAAACTAATCCATACAAGTTATGGGATTCAGAATAATGAGGACCACGCTGTTTAGCCTGCTGGATGGCTCCAAAAACCTGAGACAGAATTAAAAATAAGTATAAAATTAATTCTCTTTGAAGCATGTTCAATTGTATACTTACTTCACAAGAAGAAGAAGAAAATATATTTTTCTTCGAGAGTGGCTGATTCCTTGTTACTAATAATTTTTGTACCTGTGAAGATGAAAGGTGCCCCGAGAGCTTAGCAAGCTTAGCTAGACCAATTTGGAACTCTGCAAGCTGAAGAAATCAAAGCTTTCAATACAACTTTAAAATTTTCAATGGTAAAGAGTGTTGTAGTCAAGAAAAGCAACAGCCATTGGCTGATACTTCAATGCTAAATTTCAAGCTAAGGATTAATAGTTAAAAAGCAAAACTTCTGGGGAGGACTTGAAGTGCCAAAACCTTCACCCCAGCTTATGATATCACCATAGATCACCACTCTTATGCAATAATTAGAACATCCAGTCTGGCTTCAGTTCATCCAGTTAGCTTCACTTTAATTAATTTAAAGTGCAATTCCAACAAATTTAAATATATCAGAAGAGAATCAGTTGGAATCGAGGACTAACAGGTAATATCTGCACAGCTCGTAAACAGCTCTCAAAAGCATCATCCACTAAGGGTTCCCTGCAGGAGGATAAATCAAATGCTTATAAAACTGTGATCTGACTACTCAACATTCAAATAACAAAACCTATGCACTAATAAAATTTGAAATTTTACCTGGCTTGAACATCAGCTGACATGCCAGCCCAAGGTAATGCAAGTGAAGGATCTATACTTCTGGCTGAATCAAATGCTTGCCTTGCTATCTTCTTCTCTCCCACTTCTCTATATAGCTACAGAAAATAAAAAAGGCATATTGCCAACTCAAATGTTTGTAAAAATTAATGGATTAGCATATGAGGCTGAGATAAGCAAAGACAAGATGGCATTGGCCTTAAGCAGTAGGAACCCCCTGTTTGAAAACCGTGTATAGGTATATAAATAAGGAAAGAATTATTAGCGGGTAGTTTCCTAATATAAGGCTAAGTAGTTACTTGATTTGTTAAAATCCCATAAATTGTGGGATTGGGCCAGCTGAGGTTAGCTAGGGTTAACATGTATACAAGGTACAATTTATACATTATTCAATGACAGAAAACAAAAAAAAGATTTATGTTTTCTGTCATGGTATCAGAGCAGTTCTTTCTTGGGACTGCCTCTGGTTTTGTTCTCTAATTGTAGTAAACAGCCTTAATCGCTGTTTTTTTTGGGAATTGCAACCTTTTCCCTTCATCCTCTGTTTCACTCTGTTTTCTGCCATCAAAACAGAGCATTTTTCCTCAAATTGGTAGCCTTCATTGCTGCCTCTTTTTACTTTCGTGAAAACTTCTCAGCCATGCCTGCAATATCCGAAACTCATGCCTCCACCCAGTCAGAGGTGATTCAACCCCAGCAATTAGGAGAACTATAGTATATTTAAGCGGCGTATAGACTCAACGGAAAAAATTATCTCAAATGGTCTCAATTGGTCCAAACTATTCTCAAGGGCAGAGGGAAAATCAGTCATACTATAGGGACTGGATCGGATAAGAAAGATCCCACTTTTGACGCGTGGGATGAGGAAGACTCTATGATCATGGAATGGCTGTGGAACTCCATGACCCCAGAAATAAGCGACACTTGCATGTTTCTGTCCACTGTAAAGGAGATTTGGGATGCAATTCAGCAGACGTATTCCAAGGCAAAGGACGCAGCACAAGTATATGATGTGAATGTGAAGACAATGGCTGCAAAACAAGGAAACAAGTCCATTACCGAGTATGCAAACCAGTTGAAATCCCTCTGGCAGGAGCTAGATCACTATAGGGTGATTAGGACCAGATGTCTGGATGATGTAACAATTCTCAAGGAATTCATTGAGCAGGACCTAATTTATGATTTTCTGGTAGGACTCAATCCCGAGTTTGATCAAGTGTGGATTCAGATCCTTGGTAAGTCAGAAATCCCATGTTTTAATGAAGTAGTGACACTAATTCGTGGTGAGGAAAGCAGAAGAGGATTGATGCTTGACACTCAAAGCAATGATGCTTCGGCTATGGTGGCGAGTGGTAAAAATAATCTCACCACGAATACTGAAAAGGCAGCAGCTATGGAGAATGAGAAAGCTGGACACTCAAAACCCCAAAACCGTGATGGTTCATGGTGTAGTTACTGTAAAAAGCCTCGACATACTTGTGAGAAGTGCTGGAAGCTTCACGGGAAGCCACCAAGTCAAGAGTGGGGGCTAAAAGGAGAGCAATTCAAGCCTCGAGGGCAGGCTAACATGGCTGCTGACAAGAAAATGCAGCACCACCACAGGAGTCTACGGGTTTCAGCCAAGAAGAGATTGACAGACTGAAGTCCCTCATCAATAATCTGGAGAAACCCTCAGGTAGTTGTTCTTTGGTGTATTCTGGTGAGTTTCCTTTCTCTGCTGGATTACATGTCTCAGATAATATCTTTGTCAACTCTTGGATCTTAGACTTGGGAGCAACAGATCACATGACCAACTCACCCAACACTTTTCTTACCTACTCTCCATGCCCTAGTAATAGGAAAATTTCCACAGCCAATGGTTATCTAATAACTGTAGCTAGTGTAGAAGATACTAAAATAAGCTCATCCCTCACCTTAAAAAATGTTCTCCATGTCCCAACCTTATCCACAAATCTAATCTCTGTCCAAAAACTTACGCAAGACACACGGTGCAATGTAGTTTTTTACCATGATCATTGTGTCTTTCAGGACAAGGCTTCGGGGAGGATGATTGGACATGCTAGAGAAAGGAACGGTCTCTACCATCTTGAAACACAAACTCAGTTGAGTATTCACAAGGGTAGATTACATCACTCTCTCATATCCAAACACTCTCCATCCAACAAAGACAAAATCTGGCTCCACCATCATCGCCTTGGTCATCCATCCTTTAGAGTTATTCAAGTTTTATTTCCATCTCTGTTTAAGGGTCTTGATGTCAAACAGTTTCATTGCGAAGTATGTCAACTTGCTAAACACAAACGTATATCATTTCCAATTAGTAATACAATAAGTCCTTTTCCTTTTTATCTTATTCATAGTGATATTTGGGGTCCTTCTACCATTCCAAATATGTCTGGAGCAAGATGGTTTCTTTCTTTTATAGATGATTGCACTCGTGTTACTTGCTTTTCCTTCTTAAACATAAATCTGATGTTAGTACCGTCCTTCCTAATTTTTTCTCCATGATAAGAAATCAATTTGAGGTTAACATAAAAAGGTTTCGATCAGATAATGCGAGGGATTATTTCAATCAGATACTTGGCCCTTATTTTGAAAAAGAATGGATAGTACATGAATCATCTTGTGTTAATACCCCACAATAGAATGGGGTAGGAGAGAGAATAATAGGTCATCTCCTTGAGTCCACTTGAGCCCTATTGTTCCAAAAAAATGTGCTAAAGTCCTTTTGGGGGGAAGCTGTCCTTACCTCTGCTTACCTGATAAACCGGTTGCCTACCAGAGTTTTGGGATTCAAGAGTTCGATGGATAAACTTTCCACCTTTTATCCCCACATACAAACCACAAATAACCTTGTCCCTCGAGTATTTGGGCGTGTGTCCTATGTTCACATTCACGATCACAATAGCGAAAAGTTAGATCCAAAGGCCCTGAAAATTGTTTTTGTTGGCTATAACTCCACACAGAAAGGGTACAAGTGTTACCACCACCCCCACCCAAAAAAAAGGTTTTACGTCTCCATTGATGTAACATTTCATGAACACAAGTCCTACTTTACTATTCCTTATCTTCAGGGGGAGAGTTCAGCAAGGGAAGATAAGGATGATTGGGGTTTAAGTGAATTTCTTCCTCCCACTATTTCTAAACAAATTGTTCCTGTCATCATACCTGAACCTATGCCTGAAAACCCTACATCTCTTGAACTCGAGCCTGGCCAACATAAATCTGTTCATGAAAATGCAAGATTTGGGAAGGTGTTTACAAGGCAGAAGATGGTTGCTCCTACATCTGGACATGCTCAAGAATCCAATCCGGAACCTGATCATGAGGTAGCATTTTCTGACCCTGCCTCGCAAACTGAAACTGAACCCATTGAGGATGACCTGAACATTCCCATTGCTATTAGGAAAGAAACCAGAGAATGAACCAAACGCCCACTATACCCTCTTGCAAATTATCTCTCATTCAAACAGTTTTCACCCTCACACAGAGCCTTTCTCATCAGCCTAAACACCATTATCATCCCTACCACTCTATCCGAGGCATTAACCATTGGAAAATGGAAGCAAGCAACGGATGAGGAGATGGAGGCCTTAGAGAAGAATAGGACTTGGGAGTTAGTACAGTTGCCGAAGGGAAAAAAAAACCTGTAGGATGTAAATGGGTATATACAATTAAGTATAAAGCAGATGGGTCAATTGAGAGATACAAGGCCAGATTGGTTGCTAAAGGGTGCACCCAGACCTGTGGTATCGATTATCTTGAGATATTTGCCCCGATTGCGAAAATGAACACCGTAAGGATTTTGTTGTCTTTAGCAGCTAACTATGGCTGGGAGCTAGAGCAATTTGATGTAAAAAATGCATTTCTACATGGGGACTTAGAAGAAGAGATCTATATGGACATCCCACTAGGATATGGAAATAACTTATCTGGGCATAACGCGTGCAAGTTGAAGAAAGCATTGTATGGGCTTAAACAATCACCACGGGCATGGTTTGGGAGATTTGCTAGAGCTATGATTACTATAGGATACAGACAAAACCAAGGGGACCATACATTGTTCATCAAACACTCAGTTTCTGGGGGAGTTATGGCTCTTCTTGTCTACATGGATGATATAATTATGACAGGTGATGATGATAGAGAAAGACAGCTACTGAGTCAAAGTTTGGCTAAAGAATTCGAGATCAAAGCCCTAGGAAGATTAAAGTATTTTCTTAGAATTGAAGTAGCTCATCCCAAGAAAGGTATCTTCATCTCCCAACAGAAGTATGTGTTGGATCTGCTGAAAGAAACTGGCAAGACAGCATGCAAGCCGGTTAGTACCCCTATTGACCCGAACCTCAAACTTGGACTAGCAGAAGAGGATGCTACAGTACACAGAGAAATGTATCAACGTCTGGTAGGGCGACTCATCTATTTATCCCACACTAGTCCAGATATAGCATATGTTGTTAGTGTAGTTAGTCAATTTATGCATAGTCCGAAGGAGGTTCATCTGCAAGCAGCACATAGAATTCTACAATATCTCAAAGGAACACCGGGAAAAGGAATTCTATTTAGGAGGAATGAAGGCTTAGCACTCGAAGCATATACAGATGCTGATTATGCTGGATCAATTGTTAATAGAAGGTCAACCCTGGGTATTGTACCTTTCTTGGAGGGAATCTCGTGACTTGGAGAAGTAAGAAACAGAACGTAATAACAAGATCGAGTGTAGAAGTAGAATTTCGAGCGATGGCTTAAGGCGTGTGTGAATTGCTTTAGGTAAAGATTATTCTAGAGGATTTGAAAGTTGAGTGGGATGTCCCTATGAGATTATACTGTGATAACAAGTCAGCTATTAGCATTGCTCACAACCCAGTACAACATGACTGAACCAAGCATATTGAAATTGACAGGCACTTCATAAAAAAGAAGTTGGATAATGGTTTAATTTGTACACCCTGTGTGTCTACACAAGGGCAGCTTCCGGATGTACTTACAAAAGGGTTGGGTAGTTCAGTATTTCAGAGCATTATATCCAAGTTAGGAATGAAGAATGCCTATTCACCAGCTTGAGGGGGAGTGTTGGAAAACTGTGTATAGGTATGTAAATAAAGAAATAATTACTAGCGGGTAGTTTCCTAATATTAGGCTAAGTAGTTACTTGATTTGTTAAAATCCCATAAATTGTGGGATTCGGCCAACTGGGGTTAGCTAGGGTTAACATGTATATAAGATACAGTTTATACATTATTCAATAACAGAAAAAATATTTATGTTTTCTGTCACCCCCCACTCAAGTTCAGCTCATAAATAAATGAAAGCTACCATAACCCGCAGATAAGTTTGTGATATGTTAGACATGTCCAAACATGTATAGTGTTTGCACTAATTAAGCAATGTAACTAAGTCCAGCCTAAGCTGAGGGTCAAAGATATAACCTTCAGCACAGTATTGGCTAATTTGTCACATACAATAACTCATTCCAAAAGGCACCGACATTGATAATGTGATTCGATATGGCAGTTAAATGATTTATTGGACATAATAGGTAACATTCTTCCAAAACTAATACGAGGCCACACCTTAACAAGTCTTTTAACAACTTTTTTCAAGAATTTATGTACAATTTACTAACAAGGTTTTAAATACAAAGTTACATGTAAATTTCACAGATGCATTTGAACAGAGAAAGAAGAATAAGAAGTAAGAAATTACAAATAACGGGATCATAATTTTTATATGAAAATACCTTCCCAAGGTGTGCCCAAGCGTCAGCTAAAGATACATCCAACTGCAATCCCCTGATTAAAGCATGTTGTTTTAATCCATCATGGTTAGATAAACACCCCAATGTCACCCAAAATTCGTGGTTGTCACCCTCAAGTAACAAGGCCCCCAAAGCCATCTTCTCAGACAGATGCCTAATAAAATGAAAGCAAGTTAAACAGCAAGACTGTAGTGGCATCCAGATGATAAAATAAAACCCAATATGAAACAAGATCTTACCAAGCACTTTGGTAATGTCCATAAGCTTCATTTAAAGAGTAAATGAGATCCGAAGTTATTGCAATGTCAGTATAGATGTTAGCTTGCCATGGGGCCAAGTATAAAGCTCGTTGGTAAGAACTTTTAGCAGATATGGCAGCCATAAGGCAAGTCCTCTTCCAGGAAACGATGGAAGCATTAAAAGTTTCCGCATCAAATTCTAAACTCTGGCTCTCCTTCGTCCATGGGAAACATTTTGCATATGCAAGCTAGCCAGAAATGAACATGGAATAAGTATAAAATTAGTCATGCTACAAACATCACAATTACACACAACCTGGTGCTTTACATTCAAAATTTACGGAAATGCATAATAAGAAACCAATGCTAGAAAGTATAGAAAAGGTATCCATGGAAACAAAAGCTGCATAGAAGAAAATGATTACCATACAAATTCCACAATCTATAGATGAAAAAACAAAAAAAGACAGAAACTACTTTGCAGTAAAAATAACTGAACTCATAAAGTTGCAAAAACAGGATGCATATCAGAAATGGGAACCATTTACCTAGTATGCAGGATCAAATCATTTCATTACAATTACCACCCATGTGAAATGGGTAGTCAAGGCGCAATGCAATCATAACACATACCTGAATATCACCATGCAACTTCCATATACATGACATATTTCCAGCTAAATCAGTATTAGCTTTGGCAACTTTGCATGCATCCTGCAATCACTTGAAAAATAAATTATAAATACTCACAGAAAACAAAATAATAATAATAATAATAATAAAAGGCAGCTGATTATCTGAAAAAGAAAAATTACTGACCTCCAACAGCGAAGCTCCCCATCTAAATGCACCCAAATTAATGCATTGTTTTGCTAAACCAAGCAAACCAGAAGCAAGCCCATAGTGTGCAGACACATTTTCAGGTGAAATCTTGAGAGCTAGCTGAAACTGCTCAACTCCCTTTATATAGAAAGACCATATTATCAGTTTATATTTCATGTCTACTTAATCAACCAATAGGCACAAAGAGACAAATTCAACAAAATTACAAACAGTATGGAAATCTGTTCTGTTGAATTGGAAAACTGTCGTAAGAATGTATCTGCAACAACATGCATGCGAGTCCAACAGAGTTCTTCATAGCGACTAAACTAGATAAATGGATTCACATTTCATAAGATATTAATCCCAGCAATACCACATATGGTGCCTCATCAAGTAATTAACATGTCATGCTAGTTTTTGAAACATAGATTTCCAATTCTTAAGTGATGTAGTCCAATCTTAATATAATAGAATACTATTATCCATAGAAAAATAAGATTCTAACACATAAGAAGGAAAACAGAACACCAATTAAAAAAAAAACCCTCCTGTTAAGCAGGGATGAATACTAGCATTAAGTCTTTCAGTTAAGGATAACAAGTGGCAGGGAGTAATTCTCACAAGATCCAACAATTAAATCATTTGTATATTGCAAATATCCTATGTAACAGCAGATATTATGAAGAATGTAATGTCTCTTGCCTAGCCAAAGCTTAAGGAACCCACGTTGAGAGAAAAAACTATAGTGAATTGACAATGCAGACAAATATAACTAACAAAATCTCACCTTTCTGAAATTACCGAGCATCAAAAAGATGTTTCCACTTTCAAGCAGAGGAAAGATACTCATATCATCCAATTCGATGGCTCGTCCATAGGACTGTTTATACAATATAATCAAGCAATGTAAGTATAATAAAACACACCCACACCCCGAAAGCAAAAGTACCTTAATAGCAGCAGTAAACATGCCAAGTCGGTGGTAAGCAAGACCAAGAGCCTAGAAAGGAAAGATAACAAAATCTAAGAATGGAGGAACAAAATAAGCTTGTTTTTATTTAAAAAAAAAAAGTAAAAAGTTAAAAGAAAGAGGAACATACTTCCCAGAGATGAGGAGAGGTCGGATAGCCGCGTATGGCATGCTGAAAACTCTGGACAGCTTCTGACCATTTCTTGTGATGCAATTGCAGATAACCCAGGCGACGAAATGCCCAGAAAGCCCTTGGGGACTTGCCTGAGGCCTCCCTACACAGACCCACTTCCAAGCTCTCCTTTCCTCCATGCTCCAACAATTCACATAAAGCTTCCTGCTTTGTCAATTTGTTAAAACAACAATTGAACAAAATGTATAATTTTATTTATAAGAGAAAGAGAAAAGGAAAAAGGATGAAATTTACCCCAGAAACAGAATCATCGGGACGGAGAGAGACAGCTCTTTGATAACACTTGAGAGCTCTTTGGGTATCAACAGAGACTCTGGTATAATAATGCCCCAAATATCGGAAAGCAACTGCATTTTGAGGGTTCAATTTGGCTGCTATTACAAAATGTTCAGCTGCTTTTTCCTTCGATTCTGAGCTCTCCCACAAGTGCAACCCCTGCAAAATTACGATTTTAATTTTCTTGTTTGCATTTCAAATTGAAAAAGGAATCTCATGAAAACATTTTAAAAAATAAAAATAAAAGAAAATGAAGAAATTACGAGATCCAAATGGAGGGAGGGGTCATTGGGATTGGCTTCTAAGGAATCCTCCAGTTGCCTTAAAAGTGCCCCCTTTTCATCATCCTGAAACAAACAAAAATTACCAAGCCCATCGTCATTTTATACATCTTGTAACATAAAGTGAATTACAAGAAGAATTTTATGGAAAATCAAAGGGCATGACATGACCGTTTTATTATTATTCATTTCTGAACTTAAAACCTAAAAAACCGCACTTCACTTCCCTTCTCTAGTTCTCTTCTGTTAAGTGACTGTAGGTTAGTGCAGTTCTATCAGGTGTGCGCGTGGCGATTTATGATTAGTGGAGCCGTGTTGTGGGGTTCATCGGTATCACCACTTCTGCAGTCGCGTACTTAGTTGCTCCAACTGTCCAACACAAGATAATAAATAATCTTCCGCTCTTCTGTTTTTGTTTTCTTTCTTTTAATTTCTGAAACTTTTTCTCTCTTTCTATTTTTATTATTATTATTTTCAGTTAGCCAAGTCAACTCTGTAGCCGTGGTAGGGTTTTGACACTTGCTTCCAAATTTACAATTAAGGTAAAGCTAACACCAATTTCGATTTTGTGTTTGAAGTCCAATTCGGTAGCAAAACCAGACTTTTGGTGATTGGGTGATGCATGTGCATGTGCCATACAACAACAACATGAGTAAAGCATATTTTGATCAAACAAACATTTTTTTAAAATTTATTTTGTGGCAATGGCCCCCAGCAGAAACAGGCCTGGAAATTGGTCTACATTTTAATAAACATAATATTCTTGACATTGATAATTACTCTGCATGATCGTCCTCATAACTCACCAACTAGGGGTGGGCATCGGATCGGATTTATCCGAATCCGAACCGATCCGATGTAATCCGAATTTGCTGAGATCAGATTCGGATGTAACATCAAATCCGATCGGATATAATTTATGTAATCCGATCAGATTTGAATCGGATCGGTTCGGATTCGGATTAATCCGAACCATCCAAATTTACACTTCTTTCAATTTAAAAATCATAAAATCTTAAATCTTCAGAATTCAGTTCACTATTTATAAAATCAAAATCGAAAAACCTAAGAGCTAAGACTAAGACCAACGATCCAGTGACTCACTAGCACCCAAGGCCACAACCAGCAACCTCAAGCAGCAAGCCAGCAACCAGTGACTCACTAGCACCCAAGGCCACAACCAGCAACCACAAGCAGCAAGCCAGCAACCACGATCTGCTCATTCCACGGCCGGCAGCCAAGCCAGCAACCACGATCTGCTCATTCCACGGCCAGCCAGCAACCACGGATTTAACATCATTCCATGATCTGCTCAAGCCAGCAAGGCAGCAACCCAACCCAGCCGGCAGCCATTACCCAAGACCAACGCACCCAACCCCAGCCGGCAGCCGCATCCACTACCCACAGGCCACAGATCCATTTCACCGCTGACCACGAGCCACGAAGGCACGAACCCAGCTCAGCCTCTACCCACGACCACCGAACGAACCTAGCCTCAGCACTCAGCAGTCAGCAGCAACCACGATCTGCTCATTTCAATCTTGACTACGATCCAGTGAGCCACGAACCTAGTACCCAACCGCAGCCGGCAGCCATTACCCAAGACCAACGCACCCAACCCCAGCCGGCAGCCGCATCCACAGACCCATTTCAGCCGCTGACCACGAGCCACGAAGGCACAAACCCAGCTCAGCCTCTACCCACGACCACCGAACCCAACCCCAGCCGCAACCACTACCCGCGAGCCTATTTCAGCCGCCGACCACGAGCCACGACAGCTCAGCCACTACCCATGACCAACGAACCCAAACCCATCCACAACCACTACCCGCGAGCCCATTTCAGCCGCCGACCATGAGTCACGAACCCACTACCCACGAGCCCATCTTTGCTGCCACCACGAGCTGAGTTTGAAGCTGCTGGATTTGTGTACATGTGTTTGCATTGTTTTCTTGTGAGCTTGTTTTCTTGTGACTTGTGAGCTTGTTATGGTTTGCATTAATTATAAATTTCATAAATTTATTGAGAAAATTGTCAAAAAAGTCCCACGTCCGAATTCAATAAAAAAAGTCCCACGTCCGAATTCAATCTGAATCCAAAATTATGATCCGAATCCGAAATATGAATTCATCCGATCCAATCCGAATCCGAACTAATCCGAAATATATATCCGATCCGAATAATTCAGATCGGATTCGGATCGGATTAAAGTTCGGATTGAAATCGGATTGATTTTTCCTCAATCCGAATTATCCGAAATCCGATTTAATTCGATCCGAATCCGAAATTGCCGACCCCTATCACCAACATTCAATCCAAATTTGCCAAAACATCCTGGTGAAAAGATCAAAACAAATGCATTTTTTCCACTCACTCACTCGGAAGAAATGAATTTGATGAAATGGCAACTTAAGAGATTGCTGTTCCTCTTTGGTAGCTTGCGCGATTTCATTCACTGCTCACCAAAGTGGCCTTGCTCTTTATTAGCAATCTCCACAAGTGAGTCCTCCGAACTCTTGGTGAACCAGAAGCAGAACCACACAAAATTTGAAGAAGCAAGATTAAAATTAGATTTTGGAAGAGGCATGCCTGTGCATCTATCAATCTTCCTACTACTCTCTTGCTAGATTCTTGAAGTTCACCAGCCAGCAGATGCCCATCCAATATGTACTAAGCTGCTAATTCCACATATATTGTCGGAGTCATCAAAAGATTTTCTCCCTTCTCATCGACATCCATTTATGTTCTTCTTTTGCTTTCGTCATAAATATATAGTAAATTTTTCTTCATTTGCTTTCGTCATAAATATATAGTAAATTTATATTGTCACTAAGTAGAGCCCAGCATATCTGAGCAAATATATCCATATCAAGAAGCAAAAGTCTTCCCTTTTTTTCCTTTAATTTACATTCAAGAAACATGATTATATTTTCTTGTGGGTAACATTCAGTGTTGAAAATGATGAAGTTGGGAACTTTGAACACAGGAATAAAATAAAATAAAAATAAATGATACCTTTTATAAACAACTTTTAAGCCCCTCCATTCCACGAAGTTGCAAAGCGTTGGACCCCGAGTGAGAATTATGCCACTAAGCTCTCGAACTAATTACCAGAACAAGGATCACACACAAACGTTAACAATTGGCAAAAAAGAATGGATAGGCAAATTGTTATAATTTTGAAGCAATCAGCTTTCAGTTATCATCTGACAGAAGCAGTTGACATTTGCTTCAAAATAAATAAAGAATAAGGACAAGCAAAAGAAAAATAATGAAGGTGAAGGTGAAGGTGAGAGACAATGTAATGAAATAGTAGAAATGAAGAACATAGCAGTTCTTTCTTTCTGGCCTTCTGGGACCAGGGTGAATACCATTTGGTCAGTCTCATTTGGTCACTTTTCCTTGGCGACTAACGAGAATCACAAAGTGAATCTGGGAATCAAATCATATACAAAACAAATTAATTACGAGCAGCACAATACAATTGCAGCAAGTCTCCAACATAAGCATATAATATAAAAAGAACAAAACTAAGTGTTGTGTTGTTGTCAGTAAATAAATGGCAAAATTAAACAAAAAGACAGACATGTGATTGATGTAATACCATTGGCGATGTCTGTGATGGTGAGGGTAGCCTAGGGGAAACATTAATTGAAGTTGTCATATGAATTTTTCTACCTCTGAAATCAAAGCTTTCTATTTCTTTTCGGATGAAAAAAGGACCGTTCGTTTCGTTAGGGAAGAAACGTGGCGTTTTGGCTTAGGCGTATACGCATATTTTAGATTCAATGTCAGTGCCAAGCCACATCTATGACTACTAGTTCCTAGTTAGTTTGTTTGTTTCAAAATGGGACGATTCCTCCTCAGTCCTCTCCTCTGCAGCAGCATTAGATGCTGTCATAGACAGAAAAACTCGATTGGCCTATCCAGAAAATAAATAAATAAATAATCGAATAAACTTAATTGATTGGGCCTTTTGATTCCATGATGCATGCCCACGGCCCACCCCGCCCTCTCATATCTGTGATTGTGAATCCTTTGATGGGCCGCATATTATTATACATTCAGCATTTCATGAGAGCTAATTACCTACTTCTACTTGAATGCCGCTGGCATGCAGCAATGCCAATGCCAATGCCTAATTGGTAGACTTAATTTCTTTCGAATCTGCATGCATGCTTTACATCAGCATCACAGAACCAATTTGTTTCTTTCTGCTACAATGAATTAGGATTTAGGAATCTATCCATCTTTGTATCTGTCTACAATATGCATCTGATGGACGATGGTGATATTGTTGCTTTTAACATTCAATTTTATAACTAGAATTCGAGAAGGCTGAGGCTGACCAACTGATTATTTGTAATAATTAATTTCAAAAAACGAATTAAACCAATATACAAACTCTAAAGAGCCTGTACAAGCTACTACACCAAAATCACTCTCTTTGTTTGCTGATTCTGCGAGAAATATTATTCTACGTACATCTGTTCCCACTTTCTAACAACCCTCTTTATATTCTGCTTAAAATATGATCTACCATTTAATTATTTGCCAAAAAAAATAACAAAAACAAGCGTGTTACTTAACTATCCTGCCTGCTAAGGGAGATTATGACAAGAGCAGTGCTGCTGGTTATCTCCCTTCGGCTATGTCCCCATGGATGACATACCGAAATTTTGAACTTTGCGGTAGCCAGTTGATGTATTTGTCGTGCTTTCCCTTGATACATTTTCTTATAGCTTTCTGCTGCATTTTTGCTACACATCCGGTTATTAGCTCTAGTAGGCCTTGAATGTCTAGTGACATATCCTTCGCAAAGTAGTAAACAATTTTAGGCAGGAAAATCTTCGACTCCTTGTGGATGTACACACTGGCTTGGATAAACTCTTCTTGTGCTAGTTTGAGATCACGAAATACATTCTTTGCTGTATAAACTCGAACCTAACACAATAACAAGTTTTACCTCCAAATCAGCCAAAAAGCAAACAAACTTGATCAACAAGTTTGGAAAAAGAACAGTGATTAATCAAGCATTAGAGGAAAAGATCCATACCCCTGGGTCAGAATACGCCCCTGAACAAAGTGCAAAATGTACGAGTGGCTCTGGGTACTCTAAGGCATATACATGTTTCGTGCTGCCTGTCTTTAATTTCCTTCCTGGAGAAAACAGTGCTTGTGGCCACTGCATTTTGTTTTTAGAGAGAAAAAAAAAAAAAGCATTATGAAACAAAACATATTAAAAGACATGCCTTCTCAAATGCAGATCAGGAACAAAATCTAATAGGCACCAGTTAAACAGAATTTGCTTTACATAATGATTTGAAAGTAGAGTTTTTTGTAAAAAGCATACCGGTGCTGAGAAGTGTGGCCGAATTCGTAAAATGGAGCTCTGAATGACATATGCATCTACACATTGTCCACCCACATTGTAAGCTGCCTGCAAAATAATTAAAATGAGCAGTTATATTTACTGAGTAAACTTTCAGTGAATCATATTAACAAAATAGGAGATGTCAGTAACCTTCATAATTGAACTACTCTTCACACTATTACGAGTTCCATATGCTAAATATGCCTGCAAAGAAAATCAGTTGAGCATGTCATATAAGAATTTCCAGCTTTAGCTAGCAAGTTTTACTTAAGGATACATAAAAGATTAAAGAGATGAATCATAAAATAATTCAGGTTTGTGATCCCTAATATCAATTTTACACTTTATGATATAATTGAGGGAACTTAAGCTTCTGAATCCATACGTGCATCACCAAGGCATTGTGAATGTTGATCCAAAATGCCAGTTTCTCTTCCCGCTTCATCTCCCTTGGGTCAATCTTCTCAAGGTTTCGAACCAATGACCTACACAGCTTTAAAATAAATGAGAAGATCAAAAAAATTACTGTAATTATGTTTCTATTTTAACAAAGTCCTGGAATTCCATTCCATATATATATTGTAATGTTGAAGGATAAGATTCAAATAAACGAGGCTGAAGTACAAGTTCGATAACTCAGTCAATCTACCAATTGAACTATATGATAGCCAGGTGCACACCAGCCCACCTGAAATTTTGTAGCCTTTCTGCAGCATAACTGAAACTATCATCATCTAAATATATCTTCAGTACTTCTACCATTGCAGCATGTCGTCCTTTCTCTTCTTTCAATCCTTGACAATGCACAGAAACATCCTCAGAGCAATGTGGACTCCAACTATCACAAGGATTCTTAGAAGAAAATAAACTTGAGGAGGACAAGGACGAATTGGGAGAATTTGACAGGCCCGCACGGCTATTCGGGGTATTGGCAAGCTTGCAGTATATAGAAGATATGCATCTGAGGATTTCCCCAGAAAGCCTATCCAGAGTATTTAGGTTGTTGTCTATGCATGAAGCACCAAAATGATCAGCAAGACTGAGATGGGCAGAACCACCAAATTTATTGTCCTGCAAATGTTCACAATGCACAAACTCATGAGTTCAAGCCTGTACAGAGAAGGAAGACTAATTAGAAAAGTTAAGCGATGATGAATGTTTACCATTGCAGAGTCTCCTTTTAAACTAGCAGCAGAGTTGTCGTCTTCTGAGATGGACAAATCATGTGCAGGCAAAGCTTGATCATAATGGAAAAAATCACCCTTCTGCATTTGTGGCGCCAGTCTGTTAACAGATTTATTCGGTACAATTGGTGTTGACAATCCAGGTTTGTATTCTAAATGGGTCCCAGGAATGCTTGATAAGGTCTGTAGATGCTCTTCAAAAGCTGTGCGATAGAGTGAAAGAAGATACCGTTCCAAATGCATAATTTCAGCTTCAAGCATAGCAATCTCCTTCCTCAGTTCTGCAGAAGACTGCATCAAGAGCTAAAATGTCAAATAAGGGATTGAAAAGAAAAACGCAAACAGAAGAAGAGAAGACAATGAACCGGAAAGTAATGGTAGGAAATGAGCTGATCATTTGTTGCTTGAAACTTGATCCTCTAATTGTTCTAAATCAGTTTCTCCAATGGACAATCATATAAAGATTCTGAATCTAAAGTTCAGCTGGAAGGCATTAGACATTTAGAGCTTTACTCATGAATTAAAAAGTTTGACCATCTACTAATTACCGATTTGTTTCTTAATAGTTGGCAACGGAATGTGTAAGAAACAAACCTTTGGTGCTGTAGTGCCACTAGAAGGAATTGATTTGATGGACTGGAAACTCGTCGCCCCCTCGGAGTGCGAACAGAGGGAAGGTTGTTGAGGCAGTGTCCTCTCAAGCCGTACAATCTGTGTCAAAAGATAAAAGAGCACAACTGAATGAATAGTGCTATGAACGTGGAAATGTTGCCTTAAATCTTGCAATATATTTGGAAATTAAGGCCGAGAAAAATACTGTAGAAGTTGGAATCATAGTGCATTCATGTATTCCTTATAAGAAAAATCTTCACTCTCTCTATATTCAACACTACGCTGATATGTGAACAGAAACGCATACCAAAGATCCCTAGAACTACTACCTGAATCAACTAGATTCCCCTACAAACAGAGCACATCGAAGCTGGAAATAAAAAGAACTGACTAAAACCTGAATACCTTCACCAACCACGAAATTAAAGAAGAAAAACAGCTGTCGACAATGAGTTGAATTTTATTATAATGCTAATCGTTGCTGGGAAGACAAAATGTGGAGTACTTACAGGATTTGCAAGGGAAGACAGTCCTGGTGATAAATTGAGTAAAATTGTATTTTCCCGGAAGCCATTCTCATAAACACTGCAATTTCATAAATCCAAGATAACATATCATTGAATGCATGGAGAGTACAGACACAGTTGGTTGCATAATATTTGCAGTGATTAATGATAATCAGGGAAAGCATTTAATCTTCAAAAACATTACCTTAAGGAAATTGGTTGTGGAGGAGAAGGACAAGAAGGAGATGAAGAGCGGCAATTTACCCCGACCCCCAGCATACTCTTTCTTTCTAGAAATCTGAGACTTTGAGATCATAATCAACAGGTCAGACCACTGTTAAAAGTTTACTTGAGTGAGGAGCATTTGAAAAAAAAAATGCTTCTTAAACTAAAAGCATGCATAAAGTGGGAGCAGCACAGCGTTTACCTTAATTAGTCAAGCGTTACAGAGTTTACTTTCTTCAACTTTTTTATTATATCCATACGTATAGACAACGGAATCAAAAACCTGTTGCATTTTTGGAAAACAATCTTCAAGTCTCTCTCCATATATCAACCATCATCTAAGTATAACATAAAAACTGAATAAGAGAATAAACAAGAAGTCAAGTAGCTGACATTACCGGTTAGTTGATAGAGTGTGATGCGTGCACACACAATCAAACAAAGCATCACCAAATGCTGTTTCAAACAACAAAACCTCTCAAAGCATAAACTAATAATGAAAACAAATTAAAATAAACAAAAAGTGATGACCCACCCGCCACCACTATAGAATATGAAGTGGGTATTAACAAAACAGAATTAATTTCCTTCCAAGAAGGGGGAAAAAGGAAATGAGATTATTGATTGATAATATACAGGCATTGAAAGCAAACAATATCTTTATGGAGTGGGGACTACCCACCAAGAAGAGTTGAATGGGGCATTAAAAACAGCAATAATGAGTCATATGAGGTGATGCGATAGAGCATCTGTTACTTGGCTACTAAAATCATCATGTTCATCAGTAATATTAAATTAACTTATATTCTCATTAGATAAGGTGGGGGAAAGTAAATACTTATGATTACAACTTTGTTATTAAAAAAGGAATAATGGAGCAGGTATTCTTTTATTTTTATGTTCTGCCTAGCTCGCCAAACGCCATAAACAAATTGAAAGTTGCTTCCCGCATGCGATCTCACTGCATTGCATTACATCAAATATAACAACACTTGACAATTGATATTTCATAATTAACGGTTTACTGATCTGAAAATACAAAGACATAAGTACATAACTGCAGATGGAGCATTGAAAGAAAAAGATTACTGTGAAAGGAAAAAAGAATGAATAGGTAAGCACTAAGCACAATACATTAGCCAGTGTAATAAATGCCGCCATGGGGATGACCTTTAACAAATGCATGAAAAAAATTCCACGCGTCAAACAAGGTCTTACCTCTAACGAAATGAAATGAATGTAAATCTCGAGGAGCCCATAACGAAAGCCTGCTGTGTATGTGTAATGAGTTAAAATTACCCAGATTCTCTAGTTTAATTAGTTTTGAACCCAAATAAATAAGTTGCATTGGAACTTGAGACTGATGAAACTTCTTTTGTTTTCTTATTAATATTTAATTTATTGATGATATTGTATTATTATAATTAACTTTTGCGTTGCAGGTAGTCAGATTTTAATCTTACTCTTAGTTAGGGAAAGAAGGGAGGTAATTAAAGCAGTTGAATTAACGATGGTAACGATGTTTTTGGATTAATTAACGAGGTAATTAAGACAAGGGTTTTATAACGTTGCCAAAAAAGGATTAATTAACCAAGGCTATTGGGTGGGTTATTTTAGAGCTATATTAATGACGAGAGTATACATAAATGTTTTTTTCCAAACAAAATTATATATGTTGCCGTCTTTGATTTGATTATTATTGTTAGGTAAATGATTAAAGCTTACAAGTGGTCATCGAAAGTCCATCGACCCAGTTACCCACTTACGTATATCCATCGCAATTTAACAAGTGTAAGTAATTACTCTACTCTAGTTATGTTATGAATGTATATGAAACTTAACTTTGTGCGTACGACACACGTCGAAGTCGCCATCATAGCATCAGCTCCTTCTCCTACTCATTGATTATTAATTTGGCATCAGCTCTTGGCCATTAGATACAATGGAGAACGGACAAAAGTGACGGATCAACAACATGAGCCATGAGGGATTTATTCTAATGCAGTTGGACTTTTTGTATTTGTAGATTATATAAATGGGCCTCACAAAAACATACAAGGTCCCTCAAGATGGGCTTTGCTGACTACTTTCAGACAAGTGTTCCATTCCAACAAAATGCATCCGTCAAATCCCTTAGGGCTTCGGGCTCTACCCATCTTGAGTTGTAAATAAACAATTTGCTATTTGCAGAGAGTATTATACAGATACAGTAATTAATGCAATAATATATGCCAACATATTACATATGTGCACTGACGGGTACAATTTATTTATTAATTTTATCTCTAATCTTGTATTTATTAATTTCTTTTATTTATGTTATTATTAGTTTAATAATTTATTTTTATTGAACAGAATAATAAATTGAAAATTAGAGAGTAAATTGAAAATTACTGACGATTGGTGGACTCATGGAAGAAATTTAGCAATTGACATGTACATGGCCCGCAACTGCAAGGCAAGCTATTGAGGAAATCAATTAATTGAAGCCCACAAGTCTAATACATACGCGGTAGCATTAACTTAAAAGTGGACCTCTATGAAAACTCTTAAAAAATCTCACTTGTATTTATTGTTCTCTCACAAGTATAATATTATATATTTTAAATAATTATTTTAAATAATATTATATTTATTAATTAATTAATATTTTTTTATAAAATTAAAGTAAATTAATTATGTTATTTTATCAATTAATTAATAAATGTCACATTATTTAAAATAGTTATTTAGAATATGTACTATTATTGTAATTACAATTATAAAAAATGATTGAAAATACGCTGGAGTTTTAATTATATTCAAAAATCATATAGATTAAATTAATTGAATTTAAAATAAATTTTTTATAGTCAAAATTAATCATTCGATAATTTATTTTCTCATTGTTCAAAATGATTTCGAGTTTACAAAAAATTACTTATACCACATATTAAAATATAAAGATAATGGGCTTCCTAATAGGTTGTGAAGACGTTTTAATTTAATTAAATTCAATTTATCCTTTATATAATTTCAACTAGTAATAGAATTATAATTACAAGAAGGTTTGAAGGGTGTGGAAAGCTTAACTCTTATTCCAACCAAATTGCAAATTAAAGTCCACGAAGCATTATAGAAGCAAGCTTTCGGCTTTTGCAAGATAAATGTACGCAGCGAGACACTGTTGGAGAGGCCGCGGCTTGCGGATGGACTCTATTTCTTGTTTCGCGCGTTTAATTGGATATTATTAATTTTTTTTCATTAATCTTATCGTAAATTATTAATTATTATTATATATCGTTTATTAAACAGGAAAAAAATCAATACAATACCAAATTCGACTACACTTAATTGTCATATACATGAATAAACATAAATTAATTTCAAGTTGAGTAATAATAATTCTAAAATTCTAGTAGTTTCAATCTCTTAAGTTATTGTGTTATTTGTGTTAATTTCACTTCCACCTTTACCTTATATCTCTTCAGACAAAATAGTTTATCTTCAATTAGAATAGTGTTGTAATTAACTTATATTAGATTTGATTTTCCTAAAATTAACATTTCTTATATAAGTTCAACACCATTATTTTTAATATATATTTTAATATATTCATGCACTTACAAGTATATTAAAATTTTTATAACATGCATACAGATTCATCATTAATTCTACAACAGTTGGTACCGACCCGCAAGCATATATATTTGTTAAAGTATTGAACTTCTCGATCTCAAAAGTTAATTAATTTGATGGGCAGTACTAGCTGATTCGTATTAGCGTGAAAATAACCCTTCCCATCTAAGAATATGTGCTGCTTTATTTCTCATGAAAAAGTAATGTGTTAGACGATCAGTCATATATTATATGGTTACTATTTCGTTATTACTCTAACTACAATGAAATAATAAACAACTACAATAGTTATTGAAGTATAATAATTTTACTATTTCAACTAATATATGTATAGAAGAGGTTTGAGAGACACAAATTTAAACTGATTTTAAACACAATATTTTAATCATTAGATTAACAAAAATTTTAAAGGTATAAATTAAGATGACATGAATTAATATTTCTTTCTATCCTATCTTTAATAGCTTAATGTTTATTATTTTTCTCTTCGTCCTCTCTCATTGTTATTCTCTCTTCTATTTCTACTAAATTTTTTATTTGTTTTCTCTTTTCTTTTGTTTAATCGAATGATGACAATTTTGATACTTCAATAATCAAAACTAGTAATCGAAAGCATAAAAAAAAAAAAAAGTTTGGAATACCTTTGCCAACGACTTATTTAACTCCAACAAAAAAAAAAAAGGTTACACTTATGACAATTTTTATGATAAATATTATTATGATTATTGTTTAAGTGATTATTATTATATTTAATATGATACTCATTAGTACATTAATTATTATAATTATAGGGGTTACAACAATTATGATTATTTTTATTTTGATTATTATATTTATTTAAGGGGATCTTCCATAGAAAGGAAAGGCTTTCTTTCTCTAAAGAAAAAAAAATTATTTTTCTTTTACGTCTATGAACTCTTATGTGAGTGAGAATAAAAAATTATTGGTTTAAAAGTAATGAGAATAATGCCACAAGAGAGGTGAAATAAATTTGTTTCGTAAAAATTTAATTATTGACTTGAGCGTCGGAGGGTTCACACCGGAAAAACATCTGGCGCTTCTTTCAATCTTCTGTGCTTTCAGGTAATTAACGAAAATCTACTAGCAGTTACAAGTACTTTTGGTGATTAGCTCGAAGGATAAACGACCAGATTTTTGGTATCCATACAAATTTTTTATGATGTTTATGATAAGTTTACTCCCGACTTCTTAATATTTCACCACGATCTAAAATATGAGATTTTGTCTCTAAGTGGTTAAAACAATTCAAGAGACAAATGAGGAAACAAGCAGTTTGAAAAAATCATGTTGGTGATTTTAAAAACATTATTTTAATGATAATCTTTACAATTTTCCTTTTTGTTCGTAGTACGGGGAAGAAGTAGACTCTCTAAATACTACTAGTTGAGTCGACAACAAGGACTTTGGGTTCGAACTGACACTGCGTCTAAGACTAGATGGGTTTCCAATGAAGCAACTACTGGGAAATTTGGGTGCCCATCTAGGAAAGCATTTTCTAAAAGAAAGAAGGGAAAAAATAAAAAAAAAAACCATGTAGCTGCAAAAGAAAATGAAGATAGAGATGTGCTATAGATAAAAACGAATATAAATAGAGGTGGTACTGTCAAGTGTGGGTGAAAAATGGACAGAATTGAAATCATATTAATTATGGGGAGAAAATAAGAGGAAAGAAAAGAAGAAATGTTTAATGATATGATGCGTGGCCCATTATTTTTTAGGTTTTATTATTAAAAAAAAGAAGAAGAAGTAAATATCTAATTTGATGTATTGACTTATTAGCCTCAAAAAACTAAGATTTTGTGTATAATATTGTATGGAAAAAAGAGGTCTCCCAATCCTCTCTCTCTCTCTCCTTAGGGTTGGGTAAAATTGAATCGAAATTAGTTTTTTTTTTATTCGGTTCGGTCTCAGTTCGGTTTTTTTAAAATATAAAAATTAAACTAAATTGAATAGTTTGGTTCGTTTTTCAATTCAAAAAATAAAAAATCCGAATTGAACCGATGAGAGATATAGTTCGATTTTAAGTTCAAATATTTTAATGAATATTAGTAATTAATGAAATTAAAAATTTATTGATTTATATAAGAGGTATATGGTTCTAAATATAAAAAATCGAACCATTGAGAAAACTGAACCGAAAAACTAAAATCGAACCGAAAAATTGAAATCAAACTGAACTAAACTTTTGGTTTCGGTTCGATTTTTATTTTTTATAAATAATTTTTAATTTTTTTAAATTCTCAATTCGAACCGAACTAAATTTTTTAATTTATTTTAAAATAAAACCGAACCGAACCAGCGGCTTTCCCTACTCTGCCTCCCTATGTGTAGATCCACCTCATCTGGACTCTCTCATGGGCAGCGAACATTTAACAGTAGTGATGAATTTAATAATTTAATTATTTATTCAGTGGGGCAGCGGGAACCCACAATACCTACATACGTACACATGCATGCGTAAATTAGTTAATAATCAACCAACAATAATTCGATCTATTAAGAGGGGTCGGTCAACGGTCAATCAATAGCTAGCACGCACGCACGCATCTGATCGGATTCTTTAGCATTTGGCTTCTGCGAAGATGCCGATCGAGAAGGTTCAATTTCTATCCATCCTAGACTACATCATTTCATGACAAAAACATATATGGTTACAAATTATAAGATATTTGTTATTTATAATAAAATTATTATTTAAAAATTATATTCATAATATAATATTAATTTTTATTTTACAATCATATATTTTTATTATTTTTATATTATTTTTATTTTATAATTATATTTTTTTATAATAATTTAAAAATTACAATATTTTAATAGTATGGCCAAAGTTGATGTCATGAATATATAGGCTTGTTTTTTTCATTAATTTTTTATAAAGCTTATTAAAATTTAGTTTCAGAATTTGCTGTTTCAATATTCTGCCACTAAGTAGCAAATAGAACGGTCAACTCTTGGGCTCACATATCAATTTTCTGCCTTTCTAGATCCATAATCCATAATTAATTTTTGGGCTGCCCAAAATCTAAATTAAACTTTCGGTTTCGTACCTTCATCGTAAATTCATAATTCAAGTAAAAGATAACTACTAAAATATTATTGGGTCAAATACAATAATCATACATCGGAACAAGTAATTAATTGAGAGAGGTTGAATAATAATCGTGGAAATAATGACATGGCCGGTGACCGGGGACACCAAATCAAAAAAGTGATCGAGCTGCCTTTCATAAGTATTTCTTTCACATAAATTAAACCCTAATTAAATAAATACTTTTAGAAAATTATCAATACAAATTCCTTCGTAAATTCTTAAAGAGAGAAAATGAATCTCCTTAATTTACAGAGGACAGGGGTGTGAGATCGACATAGGTAATTAAATTGTTTTGAAAAGGAATAATGAACATTTGTATTGTCACTTATTATTTAACAGATCGATCGAGTTGAGCCGGTACAGATCAATGGAATATTTATTAATTAATTATACAATGTATATACGTATGACAAATTTATTATGATCTTAACAGAAAAATACTAAGCTCCTGAGCAGAGCTGCCCGCAGGATTAATCATGTGAAAGGACTGGGAATGAAGGGAACCAACAACCCTATGAAAAGAAGCACGTAAATACATAAGAAGGTCACCATTATGAGGATGGCCATGTTGAGAGTACTTGCTGGGCGGGGGAGGCAAAACCCCGGCACCAACAGAAACAGAGTGCATAAGGTTGAGGACACAGGCATCAGTCTGAGTCACATGCCTTCTAATGGCGAAGCCCACCTTCCTTCCGTTGCAGTACATGGACCAAACGGGGACGCTGAAGAGAGAGGACGAGCCTGATGACGAGGATGAAGATGATACAAGTGCTATGCGTAGGAGGCCGTGCTGCATCTCTCTGGCGAGGTAAGCCGTGGGGACGGTGAATTCAAGGAGGAGGATAGGGGAGCTACGAGTATCGTATTGCAAGCAGAAGCTGACGCGGCCTTTGCGGTACCCGAAGAAGGTGCCTGTTATTGATCTTGTGCCGGTGGTGAAGGATGATTCATGATGATCATCGTGATCAGAAGTAGTACTGGTATTAGAGTTAAAACTATTAGTATTAGTATTTCTTTTACTACTAGCACAAGCTGTAATAATGTCGTCGGAATCGGTTGAGTAAAGTTGTACAGAATTAGAAGCTGCAGGTGTGTGTGTGTCGTCGCCTGAAACTGAAACTGAAACTGAAACTGAAGGGTGCTGCTGGAAGCCGCCGCAACAGGCTGGAACCATGCACTCCACTATGGAACGGAATGATCTCCGAAATCTGACATCTCTACTGCTACAGTCCACCGATGTAGGAGTACTGTCCATTATATAACTCATATGAAGACGGCCGCCTCCTTCTCTTTCTCTTTCCCTTCCCAAGTCCATCATCATCCTCATGATCAGTATCAATATGATGGATCTTCTTAACTCACTATTCTTAATTCTATTCTATGTATATCTTCTCTTCTTAATAATTAACTTATACATGCAGCTGTAACAATATTTTAACAATACCACTACTGGCACTGCTCTGATCATCAATGCATTCACGTGTGTGTGTGTGTGTGTGTGTGTGAATGAAGCGTCTATCTATCTATCCATATAGATACATATATATATGGCGAGAGAAAGAGAGACACGGAGAGAGAGAGAGAGAGAGTTATGTGCTTATGTGTAATGTTTATTATATTTAATAATTTAATTAAAGGTTATATTATATAATATAATTAACCAAGAATGTAGTCTAGAAAATTGTTTTAACTAGGACATAGAATGTATAATACTGATTATGAACGCAGCTTAACTAACTATTCAAATAATAATATCGATTGATAGGTGAGACTTTTCATCTATATCTAAAATTTTTACTACTTTTTAAAATACATTATAATTTTAAAATATTCAAAAAAATATGATATTACAATTATATTAGTTTTAATTTATCGATAGATTTTTATTAATTCCTTTAAAGTTTTGCTACGGTGGTTTCATCGTAAATAACTAAAATAACGCAAATTAATTAAAGAAGGGAGGGAGAAAAGGACCGGGAGGCATGCAAACAAAGTGTCAAAGTGATTGTGTGATACTGATACTGACGCTGATGGTGCGGGGCCCGGCAACCACGAGGAATCGTACGCAATAATTCTGCCCACGAGGGTGTGCGGGTCCCACTCCTTTCCTTCTTTTGTTTTGTTTTGTAAACTCAATTTGAGGCGGTGGGCTGGTGCTATTATTATTATTGAGAGGTTCTGTCCTGTAGCACTTTTTTCTAATTTTATAATTAAAATTATATATTTTTATATTATTTTAATTATTTAATTATAAGAAATATTCTGCAATGAATCATATCTAACATAACAATTACTTGTATTATATTATATTAAAATACATTAATTATAATATAATTATATATTTAATATATATTATTTTTAAATTAATATTATTTAAATTTATTAATGTTTAATTATATATTTCTATTAATTTATTAATGCGGCTGAAAATTGTTGTATATTATCGAAACCCAATTTGATTGCATTACATAACGAATGCAGTCTCATATTATATAGGTTACCAAACATACCCTAAAGGGATATATATCTAGAGGTTTCTAAGTTGCATTTATGACTAAATTTTTTACGGTGAAAATGAGTAGCAAATTACTGAGATCAAGTGCGAGTATATATATATCTATATGGAGTGTTAAAATGAGTTATTATGGGCAACTGTATCGGACGCTGGTTTCCCCTCCCGCCAAGTGCTTCATTATATTTGATTTCTGTCTAATTTTGAATTTATAAGAAAATATTGATAACTTTTTTATTTTATTTTAATATTATTATCTTTATACTGACAGAATTTACGTTAATATCCTCGTTCTCCTTCCCTTCTTCCGTATTTTCTCCAGCCCATGCGCACTGCAACTACAATTTCTTTTCTTTCTTGTTCACTTTCTGAAAGCTTGGAAAAAATAACAAAATTCTGATATGGTGCTTTTTTGGTGTATACAGCCGGCTCTACAAGGTAAGAATTATTTTTTTTATTGATGTTTTAAAATAAAATATGTTTAAAAATTTTTTTTTTTCAAAAAAAGAGGGCGATTGACCCAACTGTAGATTGGATTTTCGTTGAGTCTAATGCAAGCATCATTGAAAAAATGATTACAGTTCTTGGTAATCAAACTATACTCATTCCCTCTATAATTTTCTGCTAAATCCTCCATCACTGTCATCACTTCCACAGGCCCCATATCAGTTTTCCCAATCAAAGTCGACTTCCTAACTGTAAATCCATCGCACTGTTTGGGCTCTCTCTCAAAAATCCCAGTCGTCGCCTACTCTTGACCTCCAAATGTGTACTCAACTCCGTGAACTGCATTTACACCAAGAGCAGGTTGAGCATTTTAGCACTTACCCAGAAGAGAAAATCGCTAAATAAATAAGCACACACAAAACTTGAAATGCTTGCTACCCAGAAACCCAAGTCACAAAATGCACCTAAAGCTCAAATCTTGAACTGCATACATTTTCTTGCACATTCCCATCAACCAAACATACCATGATAAGGAGGACACTAAATTTGCTTAAAGAAACAGCTACAAGTGATCCAACAAGTTCATTATCAGGTCTAAAACAAACCCAGAAAAAGATTTAACAAGAGCTTCAAAAAAGAAGAAGATAAAACAAACCTTGAATAACAAAACGACGAACTCCAAGACCGAGCCAATATGCATAGCCATTAAGTGGGGTTAAATCATACGCATTGAGATGAGGCAAAGATCCTTTATCCGAAAAAGAAAAAAGAAAGAATAGAAATTGAAGAAGAATAAGTTGCAGTAAGCAAAAGAAAAAGAAGAAAATTGGGGCATGAGGATATTACGGTATATTTAAAAAAAAATTAAAATTATCAATATTTTATTATTAATTTAAAATTATACAGAAATCAAAATAATGAGACACGTGGGAAACTTAACTGTCCGTACCACTGCTCGCGCGTGGGTGTATATTTATATACAGTCGAGGGATTTTTTTGTTATTAAATTAAAACACAAATAAAATATATTTTTTAATATAATATATTTTAGTAATAATATATGAGAGTGTGTATTTTTTAACTTATCTCCTAACTTAATAACTTAAAAAATCTCTTATTAAAACTTAACTCTCTCTGTATATATCTAATTTTGTAACAAGAACTTCCTATTTTAATAAAGTAAAAATGTAGACTAAAAAATTTAATTTTTATTAAATACCCTCACCAAAATAAATAAATAAATAAATAATATATATATATATATAACTCTCAATTAAGATCAAGATTATGTTAAACTTCGAAAAAAAAACGTATATTTTAATTAATTCCTTACTTTATAAAACAAATACTGGGCATTGGGTAACAGAGTGATTAATAATTAATTGCAAATGGGCAGTGGATGGAAAAAGCAGGCAGAAACTGGAGCGTTCTCGGTCATTCACCATCGAGCATGCACGAGTGCAATAATTAGGCCCAATCAGCCTTGCCTGTCTTTAACTTTTGCCGCTCCTGGGACATACACAGATACACTCTCCTTTCATCATCTCGTCCCCCTCCATTTTGGGTTTTAGGGGTGTTCTGCACCCCCTATTACATAACAGTGCTGCCCCATGTTTAGCTCCGGCAAATGGCTGCATTATTATTTATAATAATATTAATTAATAAATAAATAAATAACTAACTTTTTATAAAAATGAAATTACTTTTAATAATTTAATATAACTAATAAAAATCATTTAAATAATATTAATTTAAAATCAATAGTAATATAAATAATTATATAAAAATATTATTATATGTACCTCAAAACTTTTACCTTTATTGTTTAGTATAATTCATTTTTTTAGTGAAAATATTATAACTATTATATTATTTTATAATTATTTTATGGTATGTATAAATTTTTATTCTATCATCTCATGGGTTTTAACTATTTATTTATTTTGTAATATTATTTAGAGATTGTTTGATTAAATTGTTTGCTTCAATCTTTATTTCACGGGTTATATATTTAGAAAATATTAAAAAATAATTATATATTTTTAAAATTTAAGAATTATATACTTAGTATTTTTTTAAGTACTAATAAATTTTATTTTTTAAATATATAATTTGAATTAATAATTAAAAATTAATATAACACATAGTAGTATCAAACGTTGCACAATATTATTATAATATAGTACTAAAAACGTGGGATTTATAATTAATTAAACTCGATGATTAATCGTTGACATTTGGGTTGTAATTTGTAAATGATGGGTTCATCATATTCTTTCATTCATTAACTTAGATAATTTACCAACTTCTTACTAAAAAAAAAAAAATGGGATGGAGAAAAAACGGCCAGCTATCAAGTTTCTTTGTTTCTGCAGACTTGTCCACAAGTTTACTGGTCAATAATGATTATCCTCCTTTTGTTTTGTCATTCACATGGGTAGCAACTAGAGCTCTATATTTCAAGGTGACCTTTTTATGAATTGTGAACAATGCTGCAAAGGTTCCAAATTGTCAACAATTGGCCACCAAGCTCCATCAATTTCCCTTTTAGAAAAAAAAAAACTTGAGGTTGAATTTTATGCATGGTACAAAATGGTGAGTTGAATGAAATAGACTCTGCAACTCGTTTGGTGACTTACATATATTGATATATATAACCTAATTAATTAAAATAAATTGCTGATGGATTAGAAAATCATTAAACTTATTAATTATACATGTCAAAAAATTGGTCACTCAACAATTAGGTGTCCTTCTTATACTCCTAGTAATTTAGTCATTCTCTAGTTAAAAATATCAAATAAAAAGAAACACAAACAATTAAGCACATTTGGAGCTGGTGCCCAATAATACTCAGAAGAGAAAGCAAGCAAACTCCAATGAGGTCACCCCTTTCCCTTCTATCAAATCAGGTAGTCACCAAAGACTTGCAGGCCCACAAAATATTGATTATTAGGAGAAGTAGGTTTTTGCACGCTTCACTTCTCTCTCTCAGCTCTCCATTCTAATAATTCAATTATTAATCCATGCAATGCAGCCCCAATGCTTTTTCCGATCCCACCAGCGCACTCTGAATAAGTTATCATTAAATACAAATATTTTCCAAAAGATGAGACACCCATTAATTTCTGTTTATATATCTTTCTGTCGAAATGGGTGGAAACTTAAAATGTACAGATGATTTGCCATTGTGTCGACTCATTCAAGCAACAAAACAAAATGTAAAGATCTACATGCTTGCCCACATCTTTTATACTTTATATAAAGTTAATATTGCTTTCTGGTAAGCTTCTATTTTCATAACGAGTCCCTATCATGTCATGCCCCAATTGAGTTTTAGCTGCTTCTGTGCCTGTTGTGAATGCACGACATTAAGCAAATATTGGTGATGTGGGTTTTGGTCATTATCATGTTTTATTAAAGCAAAGCAATAGCTGCAGATGTTTAATTAAGGATTGACCATGTGGATAGCTCAAATAGCTGTGAATGTGTTTTACATTTTCTACCACTCGAATTCAAATAATTAGAAGGTTTCCGTCTTAATTTAAATTAAATGAAAAAAAAAAAAAAACTTTTCATGGTTTAAGTTAATGTATTAATTTTACTTTAAAAAAAATAAAGAAATAAAAGAAAAGAACAAAGAACATTGAAACAACGCAAAATCACTTTGTAATTTTCAAAAGAAGGGAATAGCTAGGCTTTTGCCTCTGCTTCCCGTTCCTCTGACGAGCTGCCTAAATATTTACATATTAATCACTCTAATGATTTAGGATCATCGGAAGCGAATTAGTTGCCCGAGTCTTATTATTAGTGGACTAATCGATGCATGAAAGTTTTCGTTTTGATAATATTCTTTTATTTGTTTAACTAAGTTATAATTTCCTGATTTGAGTTGTAGATATAATATGTTAGTTGGCAACACCCAGTTGGTGATGATTCTCGAGGTACGCCGAATGCATCGTATCTTTTGGATTGTTTTAGATGAAGATAAGTTTGTCTGCCGATGAATGGAATAATCAATAATGGCCGACAGTTAAGACAGCACCGCACGTGTGTACATACATATTATGGAATGAATGAAATTTATGCTGAGAAGACGCAGTTATTTATATAAATTAAGATAAAGATGCCGTTAACTTGACAGAGCAAAGTTATAGGGGACAATCACAGTTTCTGCTGTTAAAAGTTGGAAACATATCACGTACATATTAGGTAACAATTTATTAACAAAACTCGTGGGCTCTTCTAACCCAATATGGGCCCATGCACAGTAGAAGCCCATTTTAAGATAACTATATAACAACCAACCTTGCGAAATTCTTCCGGGGTGGGTTCGAAGGTTCTATACTTGTATTTGCCGATACAAAATAATAATAATAATAATAAAATTGTAGTACCAAGTTTTGTAAATTGCAAAAGTTGGCAGAAGAGAAAAAAGGAAAAAAAAATTTATTTTTCCAAATGCAAGATTATGTGTAGTATTTATATTACGTTCATGTACGTAAGTATGTTGAATCAGGAAGGGGAGAAAAAAAGGGCACGATGGTCAAAATGTCTTTTACTTAAAAGTCTCGGAGGATCATTTGGAAATTATTCACCCTTTTAGCGGACGCTATGTATTAAGCTAATTTAATTTTTTTAAAAGGTTTTGGCGTTTTGCTTCTAATATCTTATTATTTAGCCTAACCGGACATTCCAATCCCCTCCTTACAATGTGAGCAAGACTCGAACTTCGCATGTTTTATTTTTAATACAAGAAATTCTATCAACTTAGCCAATGGACAGTTGACATCTACAAAATTTTGAAGATTGAATTAAAAAAAATAAAAAATACACGCAGCTTATGCGTGTATATAAATTAATAAGATGGGCAAGTAAAATTCAATTCCACCTTATCCTCGTACCAAATCCATCGTTAATGTAGAGATAATAATAAAATTAAAGTATTAACATTTGTAAAAATTATATATAAAAAAAAACCAGCCCATCATCTGTTAAAAATGGACAATGATTTATAATTTTTTTCTTCATAATTCTCCTTATTTTTTAATAATTAATTAAATATGTAAAAATTATACTAATTTTTTCAATAACGGTACATACTTGATCAATTATTGAAAAACAAAGAGGATTGGGAGAAAAAAAAATAGAGAAAATCATAGTCCCTTAAAAATACAAATCAACACCCAACAACAATACATATCTCTATAAAAATAGATAAAGTAATCAAAGAATCATAGCTATTTTGTATAAATAAATGTGTACAAATTAATTTGACATAAAGAGATTAGTTTTATAAAATCATCATTGATTCACATAATTAAAAAAATAATTATTAGTATTTTTCAGTCAATCTCTTAATATTATATCAATTTGTACACATTAATTTATATAAAATTACTCGTGACTCATCATTATTAAAATGACTTTAATTTCAGTCATCAACCAATAAACATGAAGAAGACACACGTCAATACTCATAGAATATATATAAGAGAGATTGTTGTATGTATACTTAGTTAATATCTTAATATGATTAGTGATTGCAAAGTTGTAAATATAAGATAATGATCTTGACATTGATAGAACAACATAATCATAACAAGAACGAGGAGGAGGATAATAATAATAATAATAAATGCAACTTATCAATCAATGTGGTTCACATGACATAATATTTTAAACAAAAATTTTATTAAGTTATATTTCACGTAACTTATAATTTATAACTTAACACGACCATTTTAAAAGAAAACTTGTAAAGGTGGATCATAAAATTAAATATTATGCACAGAGATAGGTAAAAGTTGAGACGAAGGAGAACGATGACATCGTCGTAGACGGCTAGTACGGGCAACTCAAAACGCGTTGGTCAATAAAGGTTCAAAAAATGCATGTTGCAGTTAAAAGTCAACAACTGTTTTGTTGCCGAATATTTTGATTTGATTTTTCCAATAACACAAATACATAAGAACTGCATTCATATTGCAGTTGGATTTTGCGGTCATGTCAATTTTAAGATGCCTTGCGCGTTGTTTGAAGGTCTCTGCTAAGTTACAGCCACACGGGAAAAATAACATAACGGTGGAGTTCGCACGATCTGTGAGAGAGGCAAATCTTTATTTCAACAATCGCGATTCATTTTCTCTCAGAAACAAAATGATAATCCGATCTATCCATCTCTCTTCTCTTCTGCATAGGTAGATTCACGCATTAATCTTTTGCAATTAATTAATTAATTAATTACAGGGATATATTGCCCTGTTACAAAATAATAATAATAATAATAATTAACCTCCCAGCTGGCCATCCTGCCGGCCCGATGGCAAATAAAGGAAAAAATAGTGCCTTAATTAATTATGTCTACATAACGATTCCTTCGTAAATGGTGGTCAATCTGAGTCTAAAAGAACGAACAGCCAATTTAGCGCGTCTAGAAGTACATCTTTGGAATTTTCTAACAGAATCAGATCTCGAAACTCCAAAATTAGGCCGGGACACTGGTTTCTGATGATGAAACTGAGAATCAAAGGCAGGTGATGGCGAAATTCTATTTCTAGCCGTAGCCGCAGGAGGATTAGTCTTAATCTTTTTCCTACTGTTGTTAAGATTAATAATAATAGTAGAGGCATTCTGAAGGGCAAGGCTGGCTTTGACAGCTAAAGCCGCCATATCGGAGGCAGACAATTTGTACTGAAGCTTGGACGTAGGAAGAACAAAATAAATTTGATCAGCTTCAAGCTCGTCTTCTAAATCCAAAGCTGGAATGTAATCGTCGAATAATAAAGAGTCGGAATTGCAGAGAAACCATGACGGAGCTTCCTCTTGACCTTGAGCTTGAGCTTGAGCTTGAGCTTGAGCCTGCAATTGATGAACAAGAACCTGAGACACAATTACTGGAACCTTGTACTCCGCAATCTCGCCTTTTAATGTCACCACTTTTGCAGTTGAGTGTTTCAATGATGTTGACGAAGAAGAAGATGATGATGATGATGATGATGATGAAGGAGAAGAAACGCAACCGCCCATTTAACTATTGTTTTAAAACGCAATGAGAATACGCCTGCGAAACCACATTTTATTTCTTTATTTATAATTAACGAAACCTACAGGCTAGCTGACAAGTGTTGTTGACTCGCCCACGTTTCTTTCTTTTATCTTCCTCAACAAATTATTCTATTTAAAATTTCGTTAATTGCCTCAGCGATGACGTGTCTCATGCGTTACCTGATTTGTTTTTTTTCTGAAGTAATACTTGCGGCTCAAGCGGTTTCTTTCGTTTTACTTTTACAACCAGCATTCACCAAATTAACATGCGCATATCATATAATATCGCATCATCAGTTTTTCCGCCCCTTTTTTTTTTTTTAAAAAAAAAAAATTAAATAAAGAGGTGGAAAAAATATCTAAATAATTTTTAGTTTCTCTTATTTGTTAAAATAGGGTGACGAGTGTAAATTTTTTAAACTCTAATGTTTACTTACTCGTTTAAATAAAAAAAATAAATATTTCATTTTATCAGTCTCACTCTATAGAGAGGTGAGAGTAACTTATTTTTTATTTTATTTTCTTATTAAATATAATATAATTATATTTATTAAAATAAAAAATTAATTTATTTAATTATTATTTAATACACTTATAAAAAAATAATAACATTAAACTTTTTAAAATATAATATTACTATGTTTATTTAATTTTAATAGTATTACTTTTACTTAATAGAAATAGTTAATAATAATAAATAAATGATTATAAGAACATATTCTATTTGTACTATATTAATAATAATGTTTCATTTGTGTTACTCTTATCAATAATTTTTAATTTATACAATTAAAATTAAAATTAATAAAATATTATGATTTACATAATAATTATTAATTTATATAATTAAAATAAATATTTTATTCTATAGATATATTTTTTATTCACTTTGTAATTAAAAATTACAACCCTTTAAATAAAGATAAAACGGTAAATTAATAAAATAAACATATAAATAAAATTCTTATTTTTATTTTACACTTTTATTTTAATATAAATAAATAACATATTTTTACTCTTACTCTACACTCATAATTCTAAAATTTTCACTCTCTAATATTTTTGCTCTAATACGAGAAGTATAGTATGATGATGTCTTTTTTGTCGTTATAAATGGATATTTATTCATGCAAAGAGGAAAGAACATGATGAGATAATTATAAACTGACAACCGTGTAACACACCTCAAGCGGTTTGTTTTTTTTTTTTGTTTTTCGAATGTTTTAAACCTTGCCAGTATCTTTACCATTTATGTAAATTCGGTAGAATCTAGATTATTCCAGCTAAGCTGGCAGCTAAATATTATAAGTTCAATTAAGACGGCTTCTTGATCACACGATATGTCTCGTGCTTTTGGACTAAAAAAGTGTGATAGTTATATTAAAGCCCCGCCCATGGCCCATGCATACTTTCTGAGTAGTGTCCTGTTTTCTCTCGCGTTAATCTCATTATTAGTCATTGCACCTTTAAAAAAAAAAACAAAATTAAAAAAAGGAAAAAACAAAACAAAATTCCAAAACACAGGAAGCTGTAGTAAACAAACACCACGTTGCCAAAATAAATAGATAATTATAGTAAATAACTGAAAAGATCAGCGCGCTGTCACGCTAGCAATGAGTAATAATGAGCGAGCTAGTCAAAAAGATTATTTACTACCTACAGCGGCCATAATCGAACGATAATAGCAGAATCTCTGTTCTAGAATAAGAACATGGGATAGAATCTTCCCAATCGTGTATAATTCAAACCAAACCATTACAAGGCATCAAACATGCACGCGCACTTTTCGTTATGTTTTCCTCATTTTTATTTTCATTTTCATTTTCAGCAATAAAAATGCGTTAATTAATCAATTGATGCTTATTTTCAATAATAATTAAATTTCGGGAAGATTATGTTGTCTAATTGTCATCTGTTAGCGATAATTAATCACAACATTTGATTCGCTCTGGTTCATGTTCCCACATGCTGCAAGTTGAATCTCTCAATTGAATAAGGAAATGTATTTTTTTTTTTTTTCCTTCTTCTTCTTCTTTTCTTGTTCATGTTCTTTTTGAGAGCGTGTATCTAACCATCCGACATTTCATTGCAAGCTAATCAAGAAAACCCACTTAAAAAAGATTGATAATGGGATAAATAATTTATTTATAACCAGATTAATCGACCATCATTATTGGGTATATCGAGTTGGTTGCTTATTTTATAAGTGTAATTTGGCAATACAAATTAAAAGTGTTTGGTGTGTAGTTAGTTACATAAATAACTGGTCGTCAGTAACCATGCAAATGGAGATACATAGTAGAATCAATACAACATCTTGTAGTCGTTATCATCGTTTCCAAATCCGCGGCCGTGGCAATATATAGAAATTAATAACATTTTCGGTTTTGTATAGTATTCCAGTTTAAGTTAATTAAAGAGTAATGATTAATGAAAAAGATCATGATCATGCTCAAGCATGTCGTCTTATATTGTTTTCTTTAGCACAGGATGACATCAAAATTTGATTTGTTTACTTCAGATACTTACTAGTGTGTCATCAATCATTTAATCTTATGTGTCACATGTATGATATTAATTAATTTTAATATTAATTATTAACTTATTATTTTTACAACTCACTCAATTAATAACACTCGCATGAATGAATATCCTAATTAAGTATCCAGATTGAGTAAACATAACTTACTCTTAAATTTTATTTAAAAGCTCACAACACTATTCCTTCTAATAAAATTACACAAATTTTTTTTTTTTTGTAATTAAAACAATTAATAATCCTGAGACACTAGGACAGCTACATGTAATTTCATCAATTCACAAGCACCGAATCCTTTTACAATTTGGTAGGTTTACATGAAAATGACCATAACTCCTCATCTCAATTGAATATATATTTTTAAGTATTGTATTGAAATACCATTATAAATTAAAAATCTACAGCAAAAATAAAAATTATAATAAATTATATTGAAACTTTTTAAATATTATTCTTTGTAAAAGTAAAAAGAAAATGAAATAGTTTGACACCTAGAATTTAAAAAGCATTTTAATTTAACATGATGTATCATTGAACTGGAGTTAAATATGAATTTACATAGTCAAACACAACTCGAACGTTAAGATACATAGTGACAAAGATCATCTCACAATTGTAACTTAACCAAAATTTGGGTAGTGTGGGTCACTAATCTTTAGTTATTTGGCAAAAGAGTGGATTTTAACATTTAAAGGTGGACTCGCTATGTTTTTAATATTAGATTTTGTGAAATTTTAAGCAAAACCACTCGTAAATCTACAGGACCATTGCTCTATAAAATAATATAAAACATTAATTAATAAACGATGCTACCATCCCCTGAACCTGCTGAGATACAGTAGGCCAGTCTTCTCCACAATTATATTTGGTCAAATGGAAGAAACAAGGTGTGTGGTGATTATTCTATCTATTAGGAAAAAGAAAAGAGACCGGAAAGGAGAGGAAAAGGCTGGGAACGTTGCACGCAATTGTAGAAGAAACGGTGTTCGTGGGGTTAATTCGAATTTCTTGAAGTATGTATGTCCCGTCGCCAACTCACGTGAATGTCTTCCAGCCTTTTACAGAAACGAATTATGTGACAAAATTTATATGCGTTCAGATTTTTGTCATGTTTGACGCTTATTCCTCGGATACGCATGTCAAAGTCTTGACCTTGCACATCTGATCTGATATGGCCTTAGTTGGCTACTTCAGTTTTTGTCACCGTACGTGCAATTTAATTTATCTTTCGTTGCAGCCCAGCCTCAAATTACATGCTTACTTATTAGCTCTGGATTGTCAAAACAAATAAAAGCGTAATCAATTAGCTAATGCCTAAAACAAAAGATAAATAAGCATTATTCGTTGATTTAATAATATACTAAACGAGTGACGACATGCCTGATCCCAAACATGTATACACCACAAACCTAAACCTTATCTACAAAAATAACTAAGCCACATCATATTTATAATTTATTAGGTTTTATTTGCATAGTTCGATGCTGACTCATAACATCATATAATAATAATAATAATTAATAATAACAACGCACCCACCAGGCACCTATCCATATGGGGCACAGGCCGCAGCACTACAGCCAACCATCATCTTAGCTATTGTAAGGGTTAAGACAAACATCACCTTAACTTGTGTTAAGGTCACGTTATTGTTCTCGAAATCTACACAAAGCAACAGAAGCTGATTAAACGTTCTTAAATTACACCGGACACGTGTCGGAAAATTATAAGATATCAAACATACGTGGCAACACCTAGGGCGTCAGGTCAGGCTTGTAGTATGCAACCCTGAATTTCAAAAGTTGGGGACGTCACCACAGACGTGTGGTGTCATGTTGCATATCATGATTTGGCTCTGCCCCTCATCCAATAATTGATTTAATAATTAAAAGATTTTTTTTTATTAAGTACATCCTCCATCCTTTTTTTTAATATATGATTTCGATTAAAAAGATAAGGAAAAGGAAAGCCACAAATGGATGGGGAGGAAGGGGGGAGTCACGACTCACGCAGCCTTTCAGATTCCTCACGGCTCTGATTCATCATCCACTTGTTCCATTATATATATAATGTAAAATATTAAATGCACTGATTAAACAGGCGATAGAGATTAAAAAAAAAAAGTAAGCATCTCATCTCATCCACAATTCTAGACATTACTGTGAGCGAAAGGGACCTCTTCGTCTTTGGTGGGGCTTACGTGTCTCTCAAGCTTTTTCTAGGTTTGACTGGTATTATTATTATTATTATTCGCCAAGGAAACTATCCTTACAATAAAATATTATATACTGCAGCAGAACAGCTTTGTTTGTGTAACAACAAGAGTATGCTCTCCCGCAACATTATATATATATATACATATTGTACATGTTTATCACTCGACAAAATGAATCAGAACTTAGAAGAATCTCATTGCAAGAGCCACTTGAGTACTCACTACTATGCTCCAGTACCATCCAACCATTCATTCCTTTGATTATTGAATGAATGAATGCATCTGATGACCATATTCTTCAATCAATCATACTACCGATGAACGAACTTAAATGGGATAAAGACCAAAAAAGCAAGAACTATGCATCAGTCCAAATAACGAATTTCTAAACCAGTTCCTAGGAAATACGGAAAGAAACCCTAATAGATTTTAGATTCTCTTACTACTTACAATATTCTTCATTTGGAAGGTCACGATTCATTCACGTTCATTAAATTGCCCATAATAAGAAACTGCCTACTCGCTCTTCCACCGAATGAGAATATAACCGAATCATTCACTAATTTTATAAAATCCAAAAGCTTCATTTAATTTGAATACTTGCCCAAAAGCAGCATACATGATACATCTCCTAGCAATCATATTACTAAATTCTCAACCCACGCGCAGAGGCCACAGCAGAGTATCATTAATACACAAATCACTTTCCATTATATGCACGATGTGTAATATTCTGTACACATATATACATATCAACATACCTCACTAATTATAATTACCAGTCATTTCAACAACTAGAAACCCACATATAGCATGATATGTACATGGCAACCATATCATTATTCATTATATCCTAGTAATTTCTATTTTTTGAAAATAAAAATCCTGAGTATGATTAGTAAATAATAACACACTATCTTCTAGTATATTATACACATGAAACTGTTACTATTAGTACTATATACTATTGCTTTTTCAGCATTTTCAACTGCCAATAATCTGTAATTTGCTTCAATTTTATCCCACATCACATTTATTCATTCATTATACCCTCAAGACCCTTTTTTTTTTTTTCCTTCCACACAATTTAAAGCCTTCCTCTTTTTTTTTTTTTTTTTTTTAAATTTTTCTTTTGCCGGGGGGGGGGGTTTAGAGAGAAGTAATTAGAATGGAGCACGATGAGGAATACCCTTTCTTCTCCTGGCATTGCGGTGATTGTAAATGGGAGGAGTAGCAGGAGAAAGCTTGGTAGTGGCCTCATCTCCAGAACTGCATGACCTCTCAGCACCGTCATTGATATTGTGATGACTGACTGTGTAAATTGTTAGTCCCTCCATCAAACGGTTGAAATTCGGCGTCCTCCGAATCTTTTTTGGTGTTGATGATTCATCCGATTCCGACCCTCCATGGAATCCATCCTTATGCTTAAGTCTCAGAGTAAATGTGAGGTCCAGGTCACCCCTTTTCATAGCTCCAAGCTAAAATAAATAAGATATCAGAAGGGAGAGGGGGGGAGGGGGGGTTAATTTTATTTTAGCAAAGACCAGGACATAAAAGGGAGTGAAAGAAAGGAGGAGGTACCTTGCAGCCGAGGGAGCAGAATCTGAAGGAATCGAGGAGACTGCGGCAACAAATCTCGCAAGTATTAGTGACACCTTTGCCAGGCCTAGGCTGAGGGCGCTCATTTAAGAAGACAATCTTGGCGCTATTAATGATATAAGTTTGGACACAAGATATGTCTATATACTTCTGTATCTCATTAACCCTCACCACGTTATGATATGATGATCGCCTTATCTGCAGTGGCAGTACGTGCAAATCCATCCAATCAATTAATTAATTAATACACATTTCACACTCGCTCACTCTCAATGTGAATGTAGTCTAGGCCCCCAATTCTTCTTTACTTAGTTATCAGGGAAATTAATTTTAAAGAAGAAGAAGTAGACCTGAACAACTCGGTGATCTTTGTGATTGATCAAACAGTAAGAACAGAAAGCATTTCCCATACAGTCCAAACAGAACATGTTGCATTCGCTTTTATTCGAATCTCCATGAACTGCGCAGGGAATGAAGTAGCTGGCTCTCAGCATTGGTTTTAGCCATGGCGGTCCCATGTCATCATCTTCCATTCGCCCAATTGGACTCACCTGTTCATCATTCATTCAAAACTCCACCCATTAGATTTTACAAACCCAACCCAAACCCAGGGGAGGTGAGTGGGGGCGGCAAGGAAAATTGAAAACAGAGCAATCAACAGAGACTAATTAATCGAAAGTATTTCGAAGCCTGAAATGAAAAATACTAAATACCATCACTTTCTTATTATTGGCCTTTACTACTCCTAAATTCTGCTTCTGCTGATAATACAGATATTGATTATCGACAGCCACAGTGTCTAGCTCCGTTGTAACCGATCAAATACCTCCAAATAAAATCTGAAACAAAATAAGAAGGAATACTAAATTAAACAAGAGAAAGGAAAGAGGTAAAGAGTAGTAAAAGAAAATAAAAAAGAGAAGAACCTGAATTGAAACCGGCACCACTGAAATAATGAACTGTAGCTAGTATGTAGGGTTACAAGATTGACTGATGAGAGGACAGAACAGAAGAGCAACAGATTTATGTTTTATATGCAGAGTCGGAGAGTGAAAGAGCCAAAGCAGAATACCAAGAAAGGAAAATTTTAAAGGGCGGTCACTGAATAATAATAATAATTATTATTATTATAATACAACATATTAATTATTTTTATACGATTATAAATTAGTTAATTAAAATTATTTTTAAAAAAATCGAAGGAAACGTGCCCTTCTTTTATAGCAGCCGAATTTATCGACGGACGTGAATGTAGACAGCAATGACCAGATTCGCCCTTTGTTCTCATGCCCCACTTTTTTTCCATTTTTTACCCCTTTTTTTTTTTTTGCCCCTTATTACAGAAGGTGTGACTACTTATGATTGTATTCTTTGTTCAGCCTCAACCGACCGTCCGATGAGAGTGGGGTTTAATTCGACTCGTATAACTGGATGCGTGTGTACGTAAGCAACGGTCAATCACCGTCCACGTGTGTGCGAGCGATTTATCAATTATCAGATAAATTAAAAGACGTTAGGTAATAGTTAATACAACAATTTGAATTGAGCGTAAAATGGTGGGTCAAAGGGCAAAGAAGAAGAAGAAGAAGAAGACAACCTGAATTAACTGCCAACGGAGTAGTACACATCATACTACATTAACACGAGTGTCGTTGACGTGGACTGGCATCCGGTTCTGGAGACTTCACTTCAACGCTGGTTTGTTTACTTAACAACTTGGTATTTGGTTTAAAGGAGCCTTGCTCTTCTTTCTGTTAACGTTGCCGACTTACTACAGTTGCTTTAGTTAGTTTGCCTGCCATTCATTTCATATAGGATGAATGCCAATGGCATGCCCCTCGTCCTTTTTTCTTGTTATTTGTTTAATTATATCTAATTATTTAAATTTTCAGTTTCACTGCATTTTCTACTTTTTCTGACTATAATTTTTAATTTAATTCACGATCTCAATTAAAAGTATTGACTTTTGAAAGTATAATATTTTTTATACCTTACAAATCAAAATTTATTGTAATTTAGGCTTCTCACGTAAATAATATAAGTCCCACTATTATGATATTATTCATATAAAAGAGATAAGTTTGCAATAAATTTTAACTTAACAACTCTTTATAGATGAATACAAAAAATTCATTGTAATATGTATTAATGGTTGTTGATGGTGAAACTAATTGGTTCAATTGATAACATCTTCTTAAAATTGTACAACAAGTTTAAGGTTGCAATCCTGTTGCTGTTGACACCAATTAATATTGAAAATAATTTATTTATATTTGAAAAATAAAACACACGCACGCACAAACATGTATATATGGAATGAATATGGTTTTCTGGTAATGGTTTTACATGTCTTGACGTCAGATATTTGTTTAGAGTAAAAGACTATTTTCATCTTCATTATTGGTTTTTCATGTTTGCACTATTAATAATCACAGGACTAACTTGTGATTATACCAGATCAGCCAGCAATTAGCAATCTTTTTAATTAGCTTTCAGTATCTACGTTTAAGAGATATGGTGAAAGTGTTGACTGCAAAAATAAAGTGATGATTATGCTTATGCGTCCATAAGTCCACGAGTACTCACTGAGTTGTGCATTGTATTGTGATACTTGCCTATTTGGGATGTGTAATTCAATTCATCCAAATCTATAGATATGATCGTATAAACAAGGTAATTGCTAAGGTATTTTAAAAATAATTTATTACTTAGAGTTAGAGGAATAAGTGATTTAGTTCATATTACTCTTGAACTAATACACATAACTTTATAGGTGTCGTTTGACCCACGAAGAAAAAGTAAATGAAACACTTAACACGTATCTTTAAACACCCGACTCTCTTGTCTCTTCACCGTCTCTCTCTCTTCATTGAAAATTGATTGGGACATCACTTTATATCTTAAATTCCTGTGCGTAAGAACCGCACACGTATTTACAAACCAACGGTGTGTGTAATTAGTAGTATTAGTAGGTGGGATCAACAAGCAAAATACTAACTGGATCCCGACGGATCACCTGGCCCAACTCGGGTCTGGGCCTAATAAAGATATAACGTGGCTGTTTTATCCCCAAGGGAAAGTTGCTCACTAAAATTTTGATACATACGACAATGTTAAAACATTGTCATATCATATGTGCAAATGGATTTTATGTATAAAATAGGAATTTATATATATATATATATATAAAAGATAGTACTGAAAAACTTTATGTATGAAAGGTGGTCTATCAACAATTATAAATGTCATGTTGAGTTTGTAGCGAGGCAAATGTAAATTTCTTAAAGTTATGTGTTACGCGAAGTAATTAAGAAACAAAAAAAGACAGCTTTGTTGGGATCTCCAGCAAAGCAACCTAAATCAAGATAAAAGCAATTATTGGTTAGTTTCCTCTAATCTTTGCATTATTGACTAACCTAACACGAGAGAACACAAGAGGAGGAGAAATATTAAAATTATAATTATAATTTAAAAAATATATATATTATGACTTATTTACTAAAATACTTATAAAAAGTAAGTTGATGTGTATTTTTAAAAACTGTTCTCAAGATAGAGAAGCTTATGAAGTAATTAGCTTTTAAATAATTTATCAAATATCATGTTTGTTAAAACTTACGAAATAAATTGCTTACGAGATTTCAACTTTAATTATAAATGAAACAATTATGTATATCTCAGCAATAGCACCTAGAGGAATACTATTTCTGCTAGATCATCGTATTAATAAACTTTAAAACTAATTAATGGCATATGAATTACCGTCGTCTCTGCTGTGATTCCCTTTGATCCCAAAATATTTATTGCTAACATGTACAACATGTAAAAGCAAATTAATAATTAATAGTTTTATGATCAAATAAATAAAATCTGTTTCTTAAATAATCAATGAAACAATTAATTATGATACATATATGAAAAAATTTAATATATTTATTTATTTATTTTGAAGATATATATGAAACAATTAATTATGACATATTAATTACAGTATGGTAAGTCGATTTTTACAATGTTGTAAACTGATTTATGACAGCATACCAAATTTTAATCCCAAATCAATCATCACTCCTAAAAACACACGTTAGATTTGTTGTGAATTAAACTCTTTGTTATATGGATTCAACTCACCCCAAGACCTAATTCTGGTCTAAGATTCAAAGTGAAAGATACAATGAATGAATCACGGCAAGATTGGATAAGAGCAAATGCAGAAAACAGATCAAACACGAGAGAATTAAGTGGTCCAGCACCTAATTATGGTGCCTGCATCCACTGAGGAAACAAGATTTAAGAGTTCACTGTATGAAGGAAAAAGATTACAGAGATCTTATGCAGTTTGCAGAGATTACAAGATACAAGCTATCTGTTGTTGGGTTTTGGAGCCAAACCAAGATGATAGTGATGAAATATATTAAGAGCATGCAGGACGATCGGGAGACGAGCTGGATGGAATCCAGGAATTAAAAAGAAATGCTTGTATTTAATTAAGAGAGGTCATTTATGTATATCCAATTGAAGGAGAGGGAGCCATCATATAATTAATAAAATGCCAAATTTGACTCATATTATATTTATAGGTTAATGTAATGCATACATATGCACTACATATTTTCGAAGAAACTCCCCACTCTTGTTAGAGTCGGATACCCTATTGTGGCTTCTCTGCAAAAACAAGCGCAGTATGATTTCTTCTTCTAATTGGTTGAAATAACAAAAAAAATGCCATTAATCATTAGCCAGGCATTTTGTTTGTTGTTAATGTTTTGGTTTGATGGGGAAGTTGGGACCACACCCGGCTAGCTAGCTAATAGCTAAAACTTTTAAAATATGATTAGCAGTTTCATTTGTTTGTTGCCAAGTAAATTGCAATATTTGTTTATAGCGAATAGCTCGTGATAGCTTGAGATTTTTCGAAAAACCAATAAATGGTGGTAATGGTAGCTAAACCAAAAAGAAATAACGGCTCTATTTTCATCTCTCAGTGAGGAGGGGACCGGACCGGACCGGGCAGAGTTTGGCACCATTCTATCTATCTGTCACGCATATTTTGAAGTTGAACCCCCAAGTTTTTGTATTTGTTAGATATCTACCCAAACTTGGTCTAAATAATTAGGTATATATTAATGATATATCACATATCACAATTTGAGAATTTTGGCTTATAATTAGACATATGAAAACTTATTCACGTCATATTTGAGTTTTTTTAATTAATTTATTTTTTTATTAAATAGTTAAATAAATCGACACAATTAATATGATAAATAAATGAGTTATATCGTATTTTTATTTTTTGATATAATTAATAAATAGATCGTGTCTGTATTTATTTAAATTTGACACTATGCACTCCCAATTTGGTTAATTTGCTTATATACTCTGGACACGATTTTGATTTTTAAAGCTATTTTAATTTAATTTCCTTGTTTGTTCTTTTTTTTTTTTTTTTTAATTTGAGAGCACAAGTGTGGTAACTGTGGTGAGGGCAGAAACTAAGGCATGGTCACTCTACTCTCATGAATCATGAGAAGCTTTTATCACGTATGCCAACCTCTTATCAAATCATTTGTTTTAGGGATGATAAAAAAATTCGGCTTAATTTTTGACTCGATTAATCTTGCCTAATTTTTTTAAACTTTGACCTGAATTTAAGAGTTAAAATTTGGGTTCGGATTTTAATTTTTAAGGTCGATTAAATTCAAGTTCCCGCTTGGGCCTCATGTGACTCGATCCGATACTCCTAATTTTTATAAAAACATTTAAGGAATTTCTGCCCCTTCTTCGAATGATAACAAGAGATTTTTGAGGTTTCCGTTTCTCAAATAAATTTATGAATAACTGATATATTTTTAGTTTTTAAATTTTAATTTAAGTATATTAAAATAAAAAAATAAATAAAAGTAAGAGTTTGATAATATATATTACATCAATATTAATCTATTACATAAATCACACTATAAAATACAAATTAACAATATAATTTTCTTCATCAATTTCACAATAGTATAATAAAAAATAAATAAATTACTTTCATATCGATAAAAAAAAAATAAATGAAATGGATATAGATACTAAAATTAATATTTGTAACAAAGATCAAAAGTTTCATAATATATTTGTATAGATATTTTGATATTTTTCATTTATGCTAATATTTAATATTTTATAATTTAAATTGTATTATTTATTCATTAATAATCTAAAGATAGAATTAAATGTAAAAAATAAAATAAAAAATGAGGAGATGACGGAGATTTCAATTCATCCTTATCTCTTTCTCGAAACAGTAATTAGATAAAAAATATTATCATTTCCTCATCGAATAAAAATTAAATAAAAAATTATTCTCAAACAGTCTTCAAATAAAAAGAAAAAACCCTAAAAATTTATGTGTCCACAAGAATTTCTGTCATCATCCCTGGCAAGCAATTGAGTTGAGCCTCTCTCTGAAGAAAATGTGATTCAATTAATTAAGAGGCGAGACCTTTACGTTTCAAGACAATCGAGCTTAATTAAGAAATAAAATAACCCGAGTGGAAGGGAGAGCGGCAAGATCCATTTAAGCCTGGTCGATAACAGGACTCTCTTTTAACTTTTTCAGGTTTCAAATAATTAATTCTCTTACCAGAACATAAAGATACACAGGCACGGCAAGCAATTATTGGAAGTGGGATGCCAGGCCCCAATTGGATTATTATAATCTTCATTTTAATTCTGTGATTTAATCTGAAAATTCATGATTGTCACGTACTGATCAAACTGTAAACAGAAAGAGATACATGCAATCTAAAATATTATTCGGGAAAGTTATCATATGGTTCAAAAGTTATCATATGGTTCAAAAGTTATCATATGGTTCAAAAGTCTTAAAGATTCGTTACCGAATATTTCTCTCTCTCTCCTTTATTTTTTATTTTTTAAATTTCTCTTTTTTTATGTTTTCTAGTTTTGGAGGTGACCATTATTAGTTGTATAAATAAAAATGTGGTAACGAAAGAGGTATATAACATTTAGGAATCACTTGTGAAATATAAATTGATAACTAGGCATATATAAGTGACGCTTAGTCAAGTGATTAAGAAAGGTATCCTAATTCCTAGCTATTAATTTATGTCTTTAATCAAATATGCTCTACAACTCGCATCAAATGAAAAACCAGACTTGGGATTTGAAGAAATTTGAGTGCACATCACAATCTTTCATGAATCTTGGCAAATTCAGTTCAATTAATGCTTGAAAAATGAAGCAAAGTTTTCTCTTTAATTAAAGTCGAATATGTACAACTCTTTCGTATGGGGACTTTTAGATTCGGGTGGTGGTGGTCATGGTAGTCTCCAAAAATGACATGTAATTGCCCCATGATCTAAAATAAAAAACACCTTGACTTTGATGCCAATGGTATCAATTATTTTCTCATTGTGTCAGGAATCAACACTGTTTTTGGGGCCTGCCTCCTAATATAATATTCTCGTGCTAGCTAAACAAGGAACATAACCCCATTTAATAGTAGCCTAATTTTTCATCCAACAAAGAATTAAATCTTTTCTTCACAATATGGTACTAGTCAAGAAGATGGTAACGACTACTATGACCACCACCTTTAGGTTCAGTGGAAAGATTGATCACACATAATTAATCAACTAAGAGTATTTATTATGCACGCCTAAAATGAAAATGTAATCTTGATATATACAAGTAATAGTAGTATGATCGGCACGTGCAACAATCAATTGTACAAGCCGTCTGTCTATTCTCTATAGACTATAGCATCCTCTCTTTAATCTTTATTTGCATGGGGGGCCTATAGTGTCGACTTTTTTCAGCATAAATATTCTCCATTTGTTTTACAAATCGCATCACTAAGTTATTGGCAAGGCACCAAAGCTTAGCCAGGAACATGATGATGAGCAACAAGCAGCCTCTTAAGAAATCAAGAACATTTCAGTTTCAGCTGAAAAGATCTCAATCAATGGAACTTCAAAACCCTCCTCCTCCTCAATTATTAGCACCAAAACCTCAAAGATCAGCAACATTTGGGCCAAGGAAATCTCCCCTTAGAGAATTTCCAACTTCCCCTCAACCCATTTTGAGAGAAGAAATAATCCATTTTGGTCACCCTCAACACCCTTTAGCTGAAATTGACTTGCCTGATCTCTTTACATGTGCAGGTTGCAAAGAGTATGGCTCAGGCAAGAGATTCACTTGTCAGCAATGTGATTTTCAGTTGCATGAGTTTTGCTCTTTTGCTCCTCAAACTCTTAAGAACCATCCCTTACACTGCCAGCACCAGCTCCTTTTCTTTTCCAAACCAGGTGATGATGAAGAGTTGATTATTTATTTATTTTTATTCACTTCACTTGATCATTAGATTGTGTGTGTGCAGCTGGCTTGATTATATGTTTTTTTTTTTAATTAATTAGTTAAAGGAGGAATAATAAAATCAAGGTGTGATGTGTGTGGCAAGCCAACAAAAGGGTACACATTTAGATGCAGTGCATGTAGCTTTCAGATGCATCCTTGTTGTGCGATGCTCTCGACTGAAATTAACTATCCAGCCCATCCACATACCTTAAAGCTCTTAGCCGTGACTCCGGTAGCAAATGGTGATCCTGGTTTTGTTTGTGGTGAGTGCAAGAGGAAGAGATCAGGCAGAGTGTATCGATGCACGATTTGTGATTATCATCTTCATGCAGTTTGTGCAAAGGGTATGGTGAATGGGTTGCAAGCTAATAACATCAAGGGCCCTGAGAAGCCGAGCATGCTTGGGATTGCAGCACGGCTTGCTTCCCAAGTTGTCATTGACTTCATCGGAGGCTTGATTGAGGGACTTGGAGAAGGTGTTGGAGAATCCTTTGTTTCAGATGTCACTAGAGGAAGGGGCACTACCACTAGTACTGCAGGCAAGAGGGTATATCATTAAGCTAGGTTGAAGCTGATAGTTTATTCTATCACAATATTAATTTATGATCACTGAGCTTGGATCCTCATTATTTGTTTTTATTATGGCATTTGGCATATGGGCTGTTTTATAGCTGCTAGGTTGAAGCTGGGAAAGTGATTAATGTGAAATTGTATATGATATGTATCCAAGTTGTTTCATTGCGTATTGTGTGATTGCTTATTGCATATCAGAATATATATTCTTTTCTCTGAATAAATGAATTTTTATGTGGATTGTTTAACAATATGCATATTGATGAGCTTCTTTTGTTGTTACATGGAAATAAGATTCCAAATTCTAGCTTGTAGGTAAAGATCGTTTCATTGAAAAATTCTTCTGAGAACAGCTTTTTTTGTTTTTTCCCCCCGTTAATAATGTTCAAGATCAGCTCATGTCTCTTGATCCTAAAAGAAGCATGATTAAGGTTAATTAAAAATACATTACTGAATCAATTTTGAGTTAATAGTACTTTATTTGACATGCAGCTCACTGTTGTAATGTTGTTGTGATCTGAATTTGATGCACAGCATAGCAAGTCCAGGCTTATTCTCTTTACGCTGATACGGGGGAAAGAAGATGGTTTGCATGATGTCTCTCAACGAGATCATATGATTGAACTAGTGCAAGGGACCCTGCCTCTCTTTTTCTTATTTTTTATTTTAAAATATATGCCAACAAATATTCCACTATGTAATCAATCATACAGTATTCGAGTTCTGTGATTGATCCTACCAATCAACTTTACAATGACAAAATCAATACATAAGTCAGTTATACTTCCAACTTGGTAGCTTCCATGGGTTCAAAAGAAATCCGAAACAAAAACACAGCCACATAAAATTTAACGGAACTAAATTTCTCAGACCAGTGAAAATGGTTACGAGTTTGGCCTCCTTTAGCCTTGGTTTTTGATTGCTCCACTTTCATTGCCATCACCCACTTTTAGTAATATCTTCAATTGCCTGCCACATCATCTGACCTTTCACCTTATCGTTTTCCGAGTAGCAGCCGTGTCGACAATCTGAGAAAACTTCTTCCATATACTAAAACACAGACGAGCCAGTAAAAACAAGGGCATAAACTTAAACTTGAATAAATCTCAAATTTGTTAAAAGTAAATATCCAGCTCAGCCAACTGACAACCCGTGCAACTTCAACATTTCAACATTCCTCGTTATAAGGGTATATCTTTCCTTGCCTAACGCCAGCATGAGCACAAAGTAACATCAAGCTCATGTCATGCTGCCCTGCCTACACCAAATTACTTTCTTTCCTTCGATTTTTCTCCGATAGTTCTGTTCCTTTATGACTACTTTGGACCAAAATCCAAGTTCTCCCACTTAAATGGCGCAACTAGACCAAGGTCTGGAGAGCCTCGCAAGAATAAGCAGACGCACACGCAGACAGCAGCAATGGCAAGCATTGAATGAATGTAAGGGCGGTTAAGCAAGCCCTGTGAACCGCGAACTCTTTTGTTGAACTTTGCTGCAGCGACTGCACATTTGGTACAAGACTTACCCCCTCGTTTGAATTGGGAACTTATCCCATGTCCTTGCTCCTTTGTAAAATCAGATTGCTCTATCTCCATTGCAACTGGTATTGTAACTTGATCATTTCTTCTGTCAGCAAGTTTACGAGCCACCAGGTTGTTGTATGAGTGATTATTCTTCTTGAAGGCATAAGAATGTGGAGACTGCCCATTAGCATCAAGAATGGAATTCCAGCAGGATGACCCAATCTACCAAAAAACAAAAAGGGCAGAATAGCATTGTGAAAAATACCCATGTAAACAAGATATGAATAAAAATAATTATAAAAAAAAAGGTCCAAAAACAGGCAGTCAACCAAGAATAGTGACCCAACCACAGTACACCACAAAGAAGATGACCTGATGGTAACATTGATCCTCATATAACAACAGAACTACTCTATACAATTAAAAAGGATAATTGTATGGAAAAGAGACTATAGTTTCTGAAGCTAAGTTTTATTTAAGATACCCAATTAGACACAAATGAGCAGATAGTTGAAGCAAGAAAATAGAATAAGATACCTCCTGTGGATCATTTGTCAAAGCATCTATTATATCATCTGAATCCGACGTACATGCAGCCAAATGTAGCGGCGTAATACCACCAGGTCCTGCAAGATTTGGTGGAAAAATATATGTCTGGGAGGTGTCATTACTGCAAGTTAAAGAATAACGGATCAGCAAGTCGACCATCCTCCTGCACTTCATTTTCACAGCCCGATTCAAGAGCTGAATTTCACACAGCATCTCAAATGCTTCCCTAGATAGGCCATCCATACCCAAATTTCCTTCCACCAGAATGTCTAGGATTGCTTTTACTAAAGCACAGCAACCTCGATCTACTGAGAATACGAGCAAAAACTTGAAGCGGCTCAAGGAATAATCAGAACCCTTAACAATAAAAGAAGCCCTCTTTCTTTGGAACAGCCATCCAAGTTCATTCAAGAAGTGCAGAACTTCTTCCCTTGATCTGGGCCTGCTATATACATGAGCTCGGTCTTCCGAAATGACATCACATACTTCAGTCTCAGCACCAAATTCAGACTCGAGCAGACTCAATTCTTTACAAATTGTAGCATCCGCTATAATAACAGGAAAACTATTGCCCTTGAAACCATTTTCCACCTGTTCATCAAATTATGAAATGTCAAATAAAACAGATTTCCTCCTCAAGGATTCTACTCAAGAATTTCTAGATATTCATAAAAAACGCAGAAAGACCAAGTCTGTCCACAAGTTGTACCTCAATAAAAAATCGACCCAGAACACTTGGAGATGTGTCCTGAATTTTTAAACCAGCCAAGTTTATCTCATCATAAATGGAGCCCTGACATGTAGAACTTGTTACTTCCTGTGATGCATATCCACCCATGAATGTGCAATGGATCCTATCACAGATACATGAAATAGTTACAAGAACAGATATCAAAGTTAGGCCAAGCAACAACTAAAAAAGGAGTTTCTAAAATGATTCCCGAAAAAGAAGGGAAAGCATTTAGCTTACCTGGTGCCAAGGTTAGTAAGATTTCTACCCCTCAATTTGAGAGAGAGTTCTTGCCCACCAACAACTGCTAAAGGAGACACCGAGATCAACTCTGGGGAGCTCCATGTTCTCCAGGATTTGCAAACACGAATATTCCCTACAGATTGATTCCACGAAAACAAAGACAAACTGTTACAATCACAAAGCAGTTATCTGAATTTTCACTTCATACTGAAACATGAAGTAATAAACATCTTCTTTTGGCTGCTGTATAGAGTACAACAAAATGCTCACAGTTCAAAACCAAAAACATTTTCAGTAGTACACACCATCTTTATGTGATGCTAACTGCTTTCCCGTATGGACCAAAAACCTCGTGTTTCTCCAAAAATCTGAATCTGAATCTTGAACCAAAGAATTGACTTGCTGAAGCAGGTTTCTTTCAAGCTGTAGAGAACACCCTACAACTTGTCAGCACAATGTCACAAAGAAATAGCAAAAGTGCATAAAGGCACTTCACTCACTTGTTCCCAAGCAACATTTGGCATTGACACATAAAGTGATAAAACCACACAGCCAGGCCTGATGTAGCTTTCCATTTCTGATGGACTGTTAGAAAGCCAATTGTATATCTGAGACGAGTGAAATAAGCATTATTCGCTACGGTCTCAGAGACAAACATTAGGGCCCCACGCTAATCAGAAATAACATGTAATCAATAAACTACATACCTGTTTCCGCAATGTCCCAGGAAATTGACTAGGATCCTTGTCAAATAACTTAAAAATTATTCGGCCAGTGCAATCCTGCAGAAAAGAAGTAGAATTATTACAAAAATTTAGTTTTACAAATCGTTAACACACACACACACACACACACACACACAAAAGGGAAAAAGATAATCTTAAATTTCAAATGAGCTGGCGAACCAATACGCTACCTGCACATCAGAGTTCAAGCTAGAAGGTGAATGATCAGACCCAGAAGACGAAGTGTACCCAGCTTGATATGGAAAATTTTGAAATGAACTATTGTCAGCTGCTTTATTTGAGCCTCTAAAGAGCTCAAGTGGCATAATAGAACCATGCCTCCGGCTACCTTCAACATTAGCATTAACCTCTCTTCCAATAGACAATTTTTCAGATTTTACAGTTTCAGATGTGCTCTGAATTGGGAAGAGTGTTTGGACAACAGGAGATGAAGATGGAGATCTCTCCTCAATGGGGTTACTACTGTCAGAAGAGAAATACTTCCTAGAAGATGACAGCTTTGGTGGGCTGTCATCCTCAGGTGAAGAGTTAAATAGCTGTAAGGGCACTCGAGTTTCTTGATTTTGACCATCCGAATCTTCAACAGGGGACTGGTAACTGGTACTACTTCTCTCACCTCCAACAGAAGGAAAGTCAATGGTGGTTCTCTTAAGGAAATTGGGAGTCGCTTGTTCAGGGCAGGTTGACTTAGTTTTCTCACTATCGCTGCTATGGCTACTTCTTTGTGAGTGAGCAGCAAGAGTATCTGAAGAAGATGCAGTTAGGGTGGATGAAAGCACGGCAAGCAAGTCCATGGTTGATGGAGAAGATGTATTTCCATTCAATCTGTTTTGGACGTCAGTAGAAGTCTCTACCGGAGTTTTCCTACTTAGACTTCCAAAATTGTGCAACTTTGCAGCAAGGTCTGCCGGCAAAGGCAGAGAATTGATCTTGCTAAGAATCATGAGGAGTTGCTCTCTATCTGGTACCGATGCACAACTGACACTTCTATCTTCAGCTTTCCCTACAAGTTTTAAGTTGCCAAATTTCATATAAAACTAGGTGGATGACTAAACAATAATTACTTAAAGCAAAATCTCTTTACCTTGTGCACGAGCTAAGGCAGTCAGCAAGTTGACAATATCTACATTTGCAGTGGTGGTGTTACTCTGGTTTCCATGGCCGTGGATTAACATCCGCGAGGTAACATCCTCTGGCTGGGTTTTCCTTCTTCGTCGGTTGTGCCCAGCAAGCCTACGCCTACAGCTTCGCTTTCCCTCGTCAAACTCTGAAAGAGGGTGAAACCTGCAAAAAAAAGCAGGGAGAAAAATTGTAATGGATTCGAACTACAAACAAAGCAGGTATAGGAGAACTCTCATTATGCCTTAGGAAGAAGACTAACCACCACCTATCAGTTCCATCTATGTGTATGAATATTATATTAAAAATAAAAAATAAAAAAGAAGAAAACAAAAAGGTACCTGCTACACTGCTGGCAGAACCTCTGCATCTGCTTTCCAACAAGAGCTTTGGTAGATTTACTATGAAGCTCGCAAACTTTATGTCGGCGGTGATAATCCTTGGCATTAGAGAGATCTTCCTTGCAATTATCAACCTGACACATGGGATAAGGAGCAGTTCCAGGAGATCCAGACCTAACCCTTTTGTTGGGTTTGGAGGAAACCAAGGGAGGCTCAGGCTGCTCAACATCAACAGCAACAGCAGTCAAACCCCCACCAAGGTTCAAATCAAGCCTTCCATCATCTTCAACATTTCCAACAGTAACAACACTGGCGGTTGTAGAATTCTTCTTCTTCTTATTGTTATAATTATAATTAATATTATCAGCCGTCTTGTTGGGTGGTTCAGATGCTGTAGCTCCCGCCAATCTAAGAACCTCTGAGTCTGAGCCCACCACCGGTTTCCCAACAAATCCGACACTATCCCAATCCCATAGCTTAGGGTTCCAGTTCTGCTGCTCACCATCATAATGATTTCGGTTTTGGGCCTGATAAGAAAGATGCCGCTTTTTCGCCATCGTCATCGTCATCGTCATCGTCGGCGCTTCACATAATCTGCTTGAAAGTCTTTGATGCATTAATATTGAAGGAGCCACTTGCTCACCTACTTCTTCCATCTCAAACCTCCTTAATTCACAACTCTCTAATTACATAACATATACATACCCAATTCTTCATCAAATTAAGCCCCTTATAAAAAGCTACGACTTTTCATTCCTCCCTCCAAATAAATACTAATAAATAACAAATCACACCAAGACGGTCTAGCATAATATTTTTTTAATATATAAATAAATTTAAAACAAACAAACAAACCCCACACACACACACACACACTCGCACACGCAAAGTACCGGAAGAATTTAACAGCAGAAATTAAACAACCACTGACCTTCACAAAAATGAAGACTCCGGCCACATCTCGGAACAAAACAAATTATAAATCAAAAAAAAAAAATTTAAACCTTATTGCAATAATAAACTGAGCTCAGATCTATCTAATAATAAGCAATATCTGAGACTTAGACGAGAGATTTTGTTTAGAAAAGAAAATTATTATTGAAATCTGAGACCGTTAAAATTAAGTCAACTGATCTGCAACACGAAACTGAGATAAGAGACGAAGAGAAGTGTCACCGCAACTTTAGTTTTACTTTCTAATTTTAATTTTTTTTTTCTTTCAATCTTTGCGTTCTAACAAACTATTCTTTTCGGTGATTGGCATAAACCGTAAATTTAGTCAAGATTGGGGTTCAGTTTTGTGCCGCCCACGGACCTACGAAGAATCCAAGACACTTCCCACTTCCCACTTCCAAGTTACAAACTTTTATCATTTTTTAGTATTGCAGCCGCGAAGCTTTTAGTATCCACTTCATTGAAATTATAATATATATATATAAATTTATAAATTTATTATATCTCTTATTTTTTATATTTATTTTTTAATTTAATTTAATTTTTATTAAAAATATTAAATATTATTTTTTTTATAATTTACCATTTTATATTATAATTTATTGTATGAAGTAAATCTATTTTATCTCTTATCTTTTTATATTTATTCTTTTCAATTTCATTTTTTTCATTTTTTTTCATCTTCTTTCTAAAAGATATCAAATTCGTTAAAAGCGAAGGAAACGAATTGAGTTTGACGATTTAGGCAATAATAGTTTTGCCACGCTTGTTCTTAAGAAATACAATGAAAAAATTTTACTCTATAATTTATCACTCGATCATTTTATCACTTTTTAATACCTAAAATAACCTCAATTTACGTTAGCATTAAAAAAATCATCATGTTTCTATCATTTTCCTTTACGTGTTAAATTCATGATTTTCCCTTTCTCAAATACAAACGTAATATATTGCTTGATTTTATCTTGTTTAAATATAGACTAAATATATTTTAAAACATAAAAACATAAGAGTAAAGTTACTGTGACAAGAAAAATAGAAAATAATGAGAACATATGATGTTGCTCCAATATTTTCATACGTTGTTATAGTAAGATACTAAGATTTTATTATTGAAGCTAGATTACCGGATATGAGAAACTAAATTTCATAATTATTTAAATGTACTCACAGGCATATCAAAAGTGTTTAATTCATAAAACTTTATCCACTAATTGTATTTATTGTATTATTTTTATTGGTCAACTTCCTCGTCATTGTCTACCTATGTGCATATATATTCTTAATATTTTATTATATATTATTTTCATATATATTAAAAATGAGCAATTTAAAGGGGAGGACAAACAGTAAACAACCGAAGAGCTTTTAATTGAACGTGAGATTTAATTAGATTTAAATTTTAAGAAAATTAAATAATAATGTAATCAAATTTTATTTAATAAAATTTCATAGTCAATTATAGTAAATTATTAATTTATATATGAATTGGGACTATTGAGTTACATAAGGGTTTTTTAAATAGCATTATTTTATTAATTTATATATATTATTCCATGTTGTGATTGTAAAAAAATGTTATATAATAAAAATTTTTAATTCATAGATCTTATATCGTACATACAGTGGTTTAAGTTAAATACTTTTACCGTAAACTTAAAAGTATGTTGTCTTTTTATTGTGTTCAATACCTTTTCCGTGAATAATTTTGATATGAAATAAAATTTTCAATTGTATATCAAATAATTTTGTACAAATTGATCTATCGGGGTTAATTGAAATTATAAATAACAAAAATAAATTACATAAGTTATATAATAATTTTGATTCAAACAATAATACACCACATCAGTTGTACAACTCTAATTGTGGCTATATCTATATCAGTTTGTGGCTATATCTATATCAGTAAGCATACTATATCATCAACATTCCTTGGTGGACATCAACATTTACACAATGTTGTAAAATAATTAAAAATCTCTAGAAACAATACCATTGGATCAAACATCTCTGGACGGTGTAACACAATGATAGTTTTAAAACCACAACACTTTCAGTGTCACATACTCCACTCGATACTATAATTTCGAAAACAAGGAATGCAATTGAATTTGCTCGTGGGTTCTATCTATTCAAAGTTATGATATCGATGGTGAGAACTAAAACAAAATTTTAATTAGGTCTAATATTAGGCTAGCTACCTGTGGTTCGTTTACCAAGTCTACAAATAAATAATTCACTTTTTTTTTTCTCTAAAATAAGAAAAAATAAAATTTATTGAAGGAGAGACAATTTATACTCTAAAAATTATTTTAAAAACTCTATTGCTCTATACACTCATGTGTTAAATTAAAAAAAAATTTACTTTTTACACTTTTTAAAATACAAAAAATATATATTTAAAATAATAAAATAATTTACTCAAAACACTAATAAAACTATTTAGCACATCTAAAATAATTTCATAACAATTTAATATATACAACAATGGAATCAAATTAATTTCTAAATAACTTCTTTAACATAAGTTTTAGTTATTTTTGTCTATTAAAGAATATATTCAATATCGGTTTTACACCTCAATTTTATTACTTTTTTTTTTAAGAAGTACACCTCATTTTTTTAATATAACGATTTGAAAAAAATCTATTTGCCCAAAAAAAAAAAAAGACAAAGACGAAGAAGATGATGAGGACGAAGAAAGAGAAGAAGTCTAAAAAGGAATTAGAAGAACAAGACAAAGAAGAATGAGAAGACTACGGAAAAAATAAAAAAGTTTTTTTTAATCAATAAGTATAAATATGTTAAAAATATTAATTTATTTTTTATTTAATTAAATATTGGTTAAAAGAATAAAAATAAAATTTTTAGGATTTTTGTCGAAAAAATTATATATGAAATAGTGAGTGTATTATATGAGTATTTAAAGTAATTATATTATTTTAATTTACAAGAAAATATTTTTATTTATAATTTATGTGATAAATATTTTATTAAAATATAAATGAACTCGCTCTTTATTTAAATATGTTTAAGTATGCGGGCTCAAAATGTCATGAAATTCGTCCTGAAATTGAGGATTGAAAATAAAAGGTGGCGTCGGCGTCACGTAAATGCCGCCCAATTGACGTTCGTGCTCCCACGCAACACATACACAATAGAGCCACGGACTGTTTACACCGAGGCTCGAGCGTGCGCAAATCACCAACTAAGAATTTCATTTTTAAGCGCCCGGCGCCCTCCCCAAAAAAAGAAAAAAGTAAAATCATGAAATTACCCTCGTACACTTGATGAAATTACGAGCCGTTGCCAACTGTAATGTGGTATGATATTTTAGTTTGGATAAATTACCCAATATTAAGTTTCAATAAAATTACCCAAAGACCCCTATTTGTCGTCTTGGGAGTACAGTTTTGTCCTAAACCTGCAGAGTGCAGGCAGGCGTTCAGTGGATTGGTGATGTGCGTGCCAAATGGATGAATGATTATGACGTTGGCCCAAACCAAAAGCATAGTAGTTGATTAAATCTAGGGACAGTAAATATAATTTTATCTTTTGATATGTTATTCTAAACTTTATTTAATAATTTTTTTCGAATTTATTTTAATAAAAATTTGTAATTATATTAAAATTAGATATGAGATAAAAATTAAAAAAATATAATTTTTAATATATTATGAAATAAAATCTATTATATTAAAATTTATTTTTAATTTATTAGTTATTTATTATTTTAATATAATCAAAAATTCTGATTGAAACATATATATAGTTGGGATGTCATTATAATTTTAAAAATATATAGTTTAATATGTTGAATGTTGTATTTTTTAACTTATTAGTGTATTTAATTATATATATTTTTTATATTTTAATAACATATTTACTTTATTAAAATGAAAATATTCTCATTTTATATATATATGCATAAGTTAGAAGGAATATTTAATTATTATTAAAGTTCATGATAAATTAAAATATAAAAAATATATATTTAAATATATTATAAAATAAAATATATTGTATTAAAAAATAATTTAAATTTATCTATAATTTTAAGATAATCAATAATTCTTAATTAAAAATTTATATAGGGTGGAACTAAAGGGAGGCTAACCCGACCTGGAGCTCGGGTAACATCTTTGGAAACAATATTTTAGTTAATTACACAAATTTTCGGGCTTGCATGCCTGATTTGAAAATTTCAAACAAATCCCTGTAATTGAAGAAAACCTTCCAAATTGAGATGAATTATTGGTTTATTTGGAACGTGAACGTGAACAGTTGGTGGATTGCATGCCTAACAGACTGATGTGAACAATAATTGAAAAAATTTTAGCCCACCCTATAAGATGGTGTTGGCTTCACCCTTGATTAATATATGTATATATGGGAGGGGCTACCTTATAGTTTGCTATAAGATACGCCCATCGCAATGAATAACGCTCCAGTTGTGAGCTTAAATGAGATCCATGATCGACTGTAAGATAGTGATAAGTTGGAGAATCTGTAATTTATCAAGGTTCCATATATATATATAGGTGTAGTGGTGGTGGTGGTGAGATCATCCGAACAAGCGAGGGAGGCGTGGCAACCAGTTGGTACTCTAGAGGTGGTGGAATTGGCATTAAAATGATGGTCATTCTCTCTGTGCATTTTTGCGTGTTGTTTATTTTCAACTTTATGGTATGAGTACCATGCACCTAGTTGAATGCCTTGCCATTGCCATTTAGAAAATATTTATGAATATATTTGATTCACCATGTTAGATTAATTTTCAACCCACCATTCATAATACCCAACTATTTAGCATAATTAGCAGTAAAAATCTCTTAAAGTATGAGTTATAATGGGAATATGCAGTGTACTCAATTTCTCACCATATTATTATAGTCTTGAATTTATCTATTTATCTTTTGAGAACTAATTAAATGTGTCATGATGCACAACGTTACACATATTAAATTTTTATTAACTAAATTATAGGCTTATAACATCATCCTACAAAAAAATAAATAAAAAACAAAAAACTCATCACCAAAATTAGGGAAATTTACACAAATAACGCTTAAACTTTCTATTTTTCATAAATAATCCACCCATTTTATTTCTATCAATATTAGCCAAACAATTGCGCCAGTGACGGAAATACCCTCTTAATTTTCTCCCCAATCTTCTCCTTTCTATCTCACCGAACACTGTTTCTTGATTGGTCTGACATCACCAACAACTTTATTCAGCGGCTATTATTCTTAAATTCTCAAGTTAGTTTAAATTCTCCAAATTTTTAGTTTTATTTTTTTCTATGTTGTTATTATTGTGTTATGTTGGTGATGGCGGTAGAGAATTGTTGAGGGTGAGGGCTGTAGACGAGTATTGTGGGCAGCAATGGACAGATTAGGTGCAGATCGCACCTGATCTGTACACGCCCAGTGCTAGTAGCGCTTGTGCATGACTAGCTTATGCCTGTCACCCAAAACTTACTGCGACAGGACCCTGTCGCATAAAATTCTAAATTGCACTCTCTCTGAAATTTAGTATGATAAGATGACTTTTGTGCGATAGGCACTTTGTCGTACCAAATTCCAGAGAGTGTACAACCAATAATTTGGTGTGACAGGGTCCAATGTGACCAAATGATAGTTTTTGAGTTTATCATTAATTTTTTTTAATTTTTTAAATTATATAAATATAATATAATAATGTTATAAATGTAACAAATATATAGCACAATTTGAGTATGTACCAGGTATGATGTTGATACCTTATATTGATCATGTTCCTGAGAGTATTACGAGTATGTATAAATTAGATGTAGTCATAAAAGACATTGAGAGAAAGTTAATAAAAAAACAGTTGTAATTATTCAAAAAAGACATATTTGGGCATTTTTTGGAGTGTCGAAACTTTCTGTTCAGTGGCATCATTATGCATAATTTATTGCTTAGACAAGTGGCTTGCAATGATAGAAATCAGTTATGGTTTGAAATTGGTAAGTATTTGATACGCTTATCAATTGGAGAGTGGTGTTTAGCTACCAAACTTTCTTATGGTGAAGATATTGTACCCAAAATGCCAAAAACAAGATTGCCTAATACGTATTTTGATGGTTTATTTCACAACTTAAATTTCGGCGAATTCAACGAAAGATTTGGTAATTTGAACTTCGACACTTGAACGACGTTGATTACAATAAAGATTGCAATCTTATATTTTATAGATAAAGTACTAAATAAAAGAAAAGTTCATAGTCAGAACAATTTTTCATTGCTTAACGAAGTAGATGACATTAATCACTTTCAATGATATACTACATGCATATACATGGAATGACAACCTTGGTGACGTTTTCCAACCAATCAGAGAGTGACACGTGGTGCAATCTTGGGTGTCTGAATTGTTTTCATCTGATGGTTATGATTTACTTGTTATATCTATAAATAAGGGCTCCCCCTTAATTTGACACCCCTGAATCTATTTTTGGTCTCTATTTTCTGTAGTTCCTTCTACATTTTGTATTTTATATATATTTTAATAAAATTTTCATTTTACCCCTAGTTATAAAATGAGTAACTAATTTATTTGTAAGCTTGGGTTAAAGGTGAAGCATCAATATAATATATGGGCTTAAGTTGGTAAATTTATTTTCTCTAATTCATTTAAATTATTTTGACTTGTCATAGACAGATAGTAATAATCTTATCTAGATATTACATTGGTATAGCAGCTCTCTAGTACAAGATTATTATTATTTGGCACGTTGAGTACTTTACACAGATTTATTAGAGAAAAACATCATCTAATTTATGTGGTAGGTTTTGACTCATTATTGACATAAAATTTATCTAGGTTAATTAATGGATAGTCTTGCCACCTTATGGACCGTTATATTATTATTACCTGACACAACGTGTTCTTGATACCACATTTAACATATGATTATTCTTCCTGGCACAATGAGCGCTTGATGTCATATTTATTAGAGTTAGGTTTATGAGAAATGGACATGCCCTCCGCATAAATTAATCGAAACTAAAAAGGAATATTAAGTCCATTGTAAAATGTTGAGTGTGAATCCTAAAACCCAAATACTTTATTCTATTGAGTTCCCAATTTATTCTGCCATTTTAATTTCAATCTTAAAATAAAATAAACTAGAAAATTTCACAACAAGCACATTAAATAATAAATAATAATAATAACTTTACATAACTGAAAATCTACCTCCTTGTGGGATCCATACTTGTCACCATGTATCTTTACTTCAATAGATTCGTACGCTTGCGAGTTCAATAAAATTTGCACAACAATACCCTTATCATCAATTAGACTCCTACGGTGAGTGACCTTCATACTCTTATATATCTCCACACAAACATCATCTACTTTTGTATTGCCCATATCATCAATAGGATCATCATTTTCACAGAAATAATTATTGTGGAATGGAGAGTAAGGTTCTTCTATCTCTATTGGTAACACCTATTCTCCAATATCCACCAACGTAATGCTGTTATCGTCAACAACGACATTATTGTCGTGGAGTGGAGAGTAATATTGCTGCAACTATGTTGTCCTTAGTAACACCTCTTCTTCAACATCGGGGACAGAGACAGGTTCTACAAGTGCTTCAACATCTTGCCTCGGAACTCGAGAAGATGTGGTAATAAATATAGGGATGCATCTACAGTTGGCTATATCAGAGGCCAGATGTAACACAACTTTAACCATTTCATCATTACATATGTTCATAGGTAGCGAACATTCACAATGGGTTGTGTTATTAGATCTCAAAGTTATCTTCATCGTGATATTTATTCATTATGATTTATTTGTAAAACTTCATATACTCTTGCTAGAAACTGAAAAAATATATAATCTTTCGAAATAAAAAATTTTGTATTATTAGCATTCACATAATCCATATGGTCAAATAAATTCAAGTACAAATAAATCCATATTGTAACATAATTCAAGTACAAATAAATTCATTAATTCTGAAATTATTAAAAAAACAAAACAAATTAATTAGACAATAGAAAATATAATCATTCAAAGAAAAAAAACTATATTTAGCATGTCGCACCAAATTTTATGCGACATGCAAGACAATCATGGCAGCACGGTCATTGACGCTATCTCTTGGCTGTGTAAAAACATAACACAATGCTACACAAAGGCCCCTTCACACCTTATAAATAATTCATTATTCAAACTACTCAAGAGAAATTTTATTAAATACTCAGTTATACAAAAATTTACATAATTACTTTACCTAGATTTTCAAGTGTGAAATTCAAATTCTCATATTTGTACACATTTGCTAGATTTCCAACGAATTCACGTGAATTTGGATAGAATTTACTTTTATCATTGACTCTTTTCGGTGTCCTGTTTGACACTGTTAATGATGATTAAAATAAAAAAATTGAATAATGCATGGTTTGAGAAGACAAAGACAAACTGAAATAAAGATGAAATAAGAAAGGTAATTTGGGACAAAACATTTTGTTTAGCTAATATTGATAGAAAATAATTACAGGGGTTAATTTTAAAAATTAAAAAATTTTAATAGTTATTTGTTTCAATTTCTCCCTAAATTATCACTCCACCTACAATAACACACAATTGATCAAGATTCTCTATCAATCTATTTATATTTTATAAATGGTTGGCACAGCATTGATAGTAGTAGATTAATATAGGAGGAGTAAAACAAAGCTTTGAAATGGGTAGGTATAGTAAAATCTTTCATAAATTTAGGGTTTTATAAGATTCTATCTAAAATAAAATGAATTCTGAATAAATTTTAGAAAATGAGATGAGAAATGAAAGAAAAATAATTTCTAAATTTTAAATAGACTGGATCTTAATTTTCTACTCTCTATTCCACCTCAATTCATATTATATATAAATATTTTAAATTTTTTTATTAATTACAATATTAGTTAATAATTTTTTTTTTAATTTTCACTTAATATAAATGGTTATAAATAAAAGAAAATCCTACAACATAATCTTTCTTCAACTCTAAAATATTGTTATATTATTTTCTTTTAAAATTTTTAAACATCTTATAATTTTAATATTATTTAAAAATATTTATTTAAATTTTTAAATTTTTTTTAATAATTTAAGTATTTTATAATATAATAATAATTTTATTTAAATTTTTAATTTATTAAATTATGTATTTATATTTATTATAAAATAAATAAATAAAGATAAAAAATTATTTTTTATACAAAATTTTTTTTATCTCTATTTTATTAAATTTATTAAAAATTGATTAGATTTATTAAAAACTGAGTTGACAAATAAAAGCGAAATTTGTAATAACGGGAAAATAAAGTAGGCGTTTCCAGCCGTACCCCATCCATCACCATCCCTAGCGGTGGGGTCATCATCACTCATGTTCTACGAGAGACAGCTAGCAGGGGCCAGTTGTATGAGCTACCCACGGTACGGATCACATCACTGGTAATTGGTAAACGAGCTCTGTCTTAAATAATCAAACAGCTTTTGTTTTGAGTTGATCATTTAACCATTATCATTAATTAATTCACAAGAAAAAGAAAAAAGCGAGTCCGTACAAGTGTCACGACTTTCGATGCAACGAGCCTGATGGTCTGACTTGTCCCATCCATCCATCCACACGTACGTACACAGTAACACAGGCATAGTTATAGGAGTGAAGATTACCCAGCCCCCTAGCCCCCTAGCCCCCTAGCTAATTACTAAAAGAGAGAAGATCACGCCTTTGCCATTTACTCATTACAGCCGATAAAATTATGACTATTATTTTCTTATGTAATATGAGGGTGAATGCGTTAAGTTGCTCAAAAGTCTTCTCATCTCCTGTGTGAAAGTGCAAAATTGCAAAGTTTCTTCCTCAATTAACGCTACCATTGGCTGACACTTAACATGCCAAACAAAACGGAAAAATGAAATCAAGGGACCATATAGCACGACGGGTCCAAACTGTTGACCTTTGTTTCTTTAATGATTTGACTTTCTCCTACATTACGTGTACATTCATGAATCATGATCATGAACCATCGTTTCATTTTCATTACTCCTACGCGTAAACAGCGATCCAGCAAAACTCATTCTCACTGCTACCTAAACCACTCTGATACCACGTGTCATTTTCTTACACGTATATAAAATCCATTTCATTGCGGCGGTCAACACTGAAAATTACCTTTTTTTTAATATTTTTTGAATAGGCCTTTTGATCCCTTTAAATTTTGTGTAAGAATAATCTTATATATTTTAAATAATATAGTAATTATTAATTAATTAATAAAATAATATAATTAATTTATTTTAAAATTTATCAATTAATTAATTAATACTACATTATTTATAATAGTTATTTAAAATAAAAAATTTAAGATGTATAATATTATTATACTTATAAAACTCTTATTTAACAAAAATTAATTAAATAATTAAAAATAAATTAATTCTTTTTTATTTTAAATAATAATTTAATTAAATACTTAAATAAATTATTCTTTTAATAATTTTTTTTACACCCACCTTGTTTCATAATTTATATCTAAATTTTAAATTTTAATTCAAAATATTTTTTTGAGAAGCTCTAATAATTTAGAACTATGGAGATGAATATTATGTAAAAGAAAATTCTCTTTTAAGGATTGATTTTAATTTATGGGATAATATTTTATAAATTAAGCTGGAAATTTAAGGAAATTAGATTTTTTTTTTTTTTAAAAGGCCTGTTACAATGACTTGCAAGGGGTGCTAAAAGCTCCACTCTTATCCTTATCATCCGTTTCACTCACAAGAACATGGGCTGCAACAGCTCTTCTCAAAGGACCTGTTCTCATCGCGGTTGAATCTTTTGGGCATTGACTCGTAATATATAATAAAATTTAAGTGGTATTTATTTTTTTATCTAAAATTTAAATGAATTTGAATAAGTCTGAACGCATATGTTTGAAAAATATATTTATTTTTTATTCTTTGACGTCTGAATATAAGTAGTAAGTTGTTTATTTTTATAAACTCAAAACATCTTAATTCTAATATTTTTACACTTATTACTTTGAAAATGTTATATATATTTTAAGTTTAAATAAGTTTATATTTACAATATATTATAATACAATAGTTTTTATATGTTATAAATATTTATAAGGTAAGCACTTGATATATAATTTATGAAAAATAATTTTGATAACATTATATATATATATATATAGGAGGTTATCATATAATTTGTTTATTTTCTGTGTCGGATTAAAATCTCAATATTTTGATACGATTATTAAATAGATCGTGTTTTGATTGATCTAAATTTGAGAAGTTGACACATTATAAATACTGATCCAATGACTGATTTTGCTAGCTCAGTAAACCTTCTTGATAATTATAATGTGGACAAAGTAACTTTATTAATATAAATTATGCACTACATCAAAAAAAAAAAAACTGATGAAGTATGTTAAATTTAATTTATAAATATTGATTAAAAAGATAAACATAATTTTAAAAAATTAGTACAAATATCTATCCAGTATTAGAAATATGAGAAGTTATCTTTAAAGTCTAAACGATTGCATTATTTTTAACATTTTTCTCTCAAAATAATTTCCATTAATATTGTACATTGTATAAATCATTGTCCTAATCAACTTTTGCAAAAATATTTTAATTCATCGTAATTTTTTATGTAACATAGCATATATTTTTTTATATTATATACAGTTAATTTTTACTATATGGAAGCAAATTCTTTAAAACAAAATATAGAAAAATTATAATAATAAAATTTATTATTATTTATAACCGGTTCGAATTAAGGTCAAATTTTTTATAACTGTATCTAAGTTATTCTTATGTAGTATGTATATCAAAAGAAATTAATATACCCTCAGCACGTGCTTGTATTTGCTGTGGCTCAAAACTTCAACTAGTATATGGTTAAATAGGCCATGATTTCGATCAAGCCTACCAAATACTCTATTAATGATATATTAGAGATTGAGATTAAACAATTATAACTTTTAAATTATAATATTAAAATATTTAATAAATACTAACTACTGTAACTTATATATAATTTTTACTTGTATAATACAAAATTTATTATGTCTTTAATAATTTTACTAAAATTATATTTACTACATATTATTAACTTTTATTTTATAATTATAATTTTTTTCATAACTATAATTTTTAAAATACAACACCTCAATCTCAAACATTCCCTCGGATCATAAGTCATGAACAGTTTTAAGGTGATCAAACACATCCTACAACTCATTATCAGGACCATGCAACAACGTATCATAAAAAGAAGTCAGCCGCCAAACCTGTTGAACAAGCGAAGCAACCGGAGTGTGAACGATAGTCTCCCCCAAAGCATGAGACACAGCTCACATGCTGCATCCCCCACTATCTTCGTCGTCATAAGATTAAGCTTTGTAGGAAGAATATCAGAACACAAAATATAATAGAATCAACCGACGGCACACATGGCAAATGAATCAACACAGATATATTCCAACTGCCATGACGTATCAAAGAACCCACCGTCGGATCCTCCAACGAAGAAATCGGATCGTCGCAGCCAATTACTGTTATAACTATTAACCTCAGACCCCAAGCCGACGCGCCAACGAATTCCCCCTTTTTCTTTCTTGCTTTCTTTTTTGAATTTGGGGAGTGGACTACTTTTCTATATAGAAGAAATTAAACGACAGCGAGATAGACATTAGATTAGAGCCAAATATCTCATGATTATATATTTTATTTCAAACTAAACAGGACCAATACTCAAGAAATTATGTTTGAATCAATATATTATGACAAATATATTTCTTTTCACTAAAAAATGAATAATAATTAAGGTAACCTATGGCTCAGAATGAAAGAAAAAGCCACTTATAGTAACAAACAATCAGATTCAGTACTAGATAACAAACCTGAGACAACCACAAAAGAATAGCCTATAATTTCTATGTAAATTATCACACCAAATAGCAGTATTGGTTGTTTAATTCATAAGCATATATATTTAGAAACCGAAACCTTCAAGGCCAAATTTAAAGGAGGTGCTGCTGTTGCCCAACAGAAACAAGCCAAAACCAACCAGTGCTACGATCAGGACCCACGTCCATGATGGCATTCTTCTTTTACCCCGATTGCGAAGAGACAGAGGGATAGATTTTGCCTTGGCCTGCTTGGTGAATTGTGATACGCTTTTAGGCTTCTTTGTCGCAGTCAGTGCCTTATCTCTTAACTCAGGAGTCTGAGGAACTTCAAGTCGAGTTTCCGAGCTTTGAGTATATTCTTCTTCATTTGTAATAGCAGTATCCTCTGCTGCAGCGGCTTTTCTTTTTTCCTTCTTCCTTGCCCTCTTTTCTCTTTCCTGCACGAAATATAATTTACACTGAATAAATGTGAAAATATATAGCTTCATGGTGGATAGTGTAATTTTAAATGAAGTGAATGATTAGGGTAACTGGCTTGAGCATTCTTACCTTTTCTTTCTGTTCAGCTTCCTTCTGAGCACGTAGTGCCGCCCTGGCTTGAGCCTTCTCAGCAATTCGTTTCTTCCTCTCCAAAGCCTCTTGGGCTTTTGCCTTCTCCTCTAACCGTCGCTGCTCTCTCAACTTGGCTGCTGCTTCTTCCTTTCTCTTCTCTTCAGCTTTTCTGGCCATTTCATCTTCCTCCTTTGTTAGCTTTCGTACTTCTTCTTGTGCCTCTTTACACTCATCATCCCTGCCAGAAACGGTTGTTGAGACATTCTCTGGACAAGAAGGTTTTGCAGGCTTTTTGAATTTGGCTGTCTGATCCCTTTGTTCACAAACTTCTGGAAGAGGCTTGTCATCCTCTTTTTCAGATTTTATAGGTGCAACTTGTTCTGTTTCTTCTCTTTCGAGGGCTGAAGTCTGCGTCAGAGAGATATTCTTGGCAACTCTGTCATTTAAAAAATGGGGAAGCAAAGGTGCCTCCTCATCAGGACCAAGGGAACGGCCATCCACCGTCTTCAGTCTTCTAAGTGTACTCCTGATGTTGCTATTGACATACTCTTTACGAAACTCATCATTGTTGTTCCACAGCTCCAAAACTCTCTCCACCTAAAGAATTGGTTTGCTAGTGAAAAGACTAATCAATTGGATCAAAGCAACGGACTGCGTGATCTAACCTGTTTAACACAAAATTGTTGGAGTGCCTCTCTATCTCCTTTAAATACCAAATCATTAGCTTGCTTGGTATCATCTTTGTACTTCCAAAAATGCTGGTTCTACAAATTTAAGACAAAAGAAGTTAAGGTCAACCTCATTATTCTCCAAAGTTCTATTTTTCTAGTTCCCATCAAGAATTAAGTTTTGCAATTTCTAGGAGGAATAAGTGTAGAAATTGAATCATATAACATGGTTTTATCACCCTGCAGGAACAAACTAATTAACAATAGCAGAAAGCTAATTTGATGAAACACAGTTAAAAGCCGATGTGTAGAACATGAGTTTTCTCATGATTCTCCTACATTGCTTTTGCATATAACCTGTGTCTAAGCTCAACTCAAACAAAACTTTTTCTACAAGCAATGGGTTTCCTTTCTACTCTATCCAATTTTCAATAGTTAACAACACATATCATAAGGTATTTAGACTTTTGGTTTCCTTTCCTAATAAAAAAATGTTTTCTATAATGGTTGTCTATGGCAGCCACAGCAGTTGCACATAAGAGAGAATCTCATCATAACAGAATTTACCCAAGAACTATAATTATCTCTTACCCGGAAGGTTTCAATACATAGCCTAATGGAAAAGAAATTTGCAGATTATAATATTATTTTAACTGTCAAATAACAGTGCCCACATACAAACATAAAAATGACATACCTTATCATATGCCTGTTTCTTCAAACTCTGCCAATATTTATATGCTTCTTGGCGAATTTCATCTGCGGTTTTAAACTGACCAAGCAACCTTTTAAGCTTTTCACTTTCTTCTCTGTGTAGCTTTTTAACAGCTTGAGTGGCTGCTTCAGCCTTGGTAACATTCTCCCTGAGTGAATCTGCCTCCTTCCTCAACAACTGCAAATGCTTGAATATTAGATAAGCAATCAATCCTAGCTAATTACCTATTCCACTCCTAACGCTTTATCATTGGAACTATCAAATATCCCTAAAGTTCAGGAGATACATGAGATAAAGGTGTTAAAGAAATATACTCATGCTCTACTGTTTTGAAATAACAAATGTATCCAACATGCATACTAGAGGACATTGAAGAGCAACCTTAAAGAACTTTAAAAATTACAAGAACATTGAAGAAAGAACAACCTTCATTTTCTCTTCAATTTGATCTTTCTGGTCAAAAGCCAGCTGAACTTCATCCTGCTCACCCATACTAGAGGAGATCCGCTCACGTCGTTGCTTCAGTTGCTTAATTTCACGAATAATCAGCTTTTCTTCCTTCAAAGGAAGGGTTTCATGTGCTATCCTGTGTTCCATATTACGTATCTGCTTACCAGTCGTGCAGTAAAACAAATATTCAGATATTGAACAATGCTTTCAAATAAATCAGACAACCTCATGAAAAATCAATCTCCTGAAAAGGCCTCCAATAAATGGAATAAGAAGAAAAACGATATAAAAAATGAGCTTACTGAGCCATCAATATCCTCTACAGAAATTGCATTCTTCACCATGTTAATCCTGGACTGAACAGAATCTATTTCCTGACGTTTGGATTTGAGCGATTCCCGTGCACTCCTCTCGTCCGAAATGGCAGCTTCTAACTTTTCAGCATATTCCTTATAAGTAGCCTGATCATGGGAAAGTTTAAGTAATCACATGAAAATAAAATAAAAAAACTTCCATTTTGTGAATACTACAAGGTCAGCAGAATTAAAATATACCCTTATTGTTTGGATATCATCTCGTATAGCATCCCGACTTCGAGTCTTTTCATCAACTTTTGACTGGGCAGCTTTGATTTGTTCTCTAAGATTTTTGTCATCATATCTTGGAATCTTAACCAAGAAGTAGAATGGCCGCTTAACCACCTCAGCACCCACATTCTGGGATTCAGAAGCATCAACCGTTGAACCTTCTGGGGTAGATGTTTGTGTTTCACACCTATCACTTCCATCAATGCCCGCTACATCTTGAAATGTTCTATCTCCACCCTCTCCAGTTCCCCCACTTTCATCAACTTCTAGGCAAGTTTTATCATCCTGCTCTTCATCAGTGAAATTAATTCCCCGATTTACATCAACCTTTTTACATGTTTTATCATCAGTCCCTCCATCGGTGGACTGAATTCCCTCAACTTCCTGAAATGTTTTATCATAATTCTGCCCATTGGTGAACTGAATTCCCCCTTTTCCCTCCACTTCTTTGCATGCTTGATCATCACTCCCGCCACCTGTGAACTGAATTCTCCCATTTTCCAATACTTCTTTACTTACTAGATCATCACTCTCTTCACCTGTAAACTGAATTTCCACATTTTCCTCCAATTCTTTACTTCTTTGATCATCACTCTCACTACCAGGGTACTGAATGCCTATATTTTCCACATTTACATCTTCAGGGATACTAGAGACAGATCCACTCACAACCTCAGATTCAGGCACAAGCGCATCATTACCAGGCACATCTCTGAAACTCAAAACATGCGCATTTTCAATTTCACACTCTGCTTTCACATCAGTAGTGCTTTCTTTATATACTGAATCACTTGTACAGGATTCACCAGCTGCATTATCAACAAGTATGGATCGTTCATCAACACCATCAATTGCCCCTTTGAAAACTTCTGGTTTTGTGCGCAGGTCATCACTAGCCAAAGCAGACACTTTCTCTTCTGCGTCAACTGTATCAAAACCAGTCTCAATTTCTGATTTTGCATCACTGATAGGTCCATTTTCAACTTCATTTACATGAGCATCATCAACAGGATGAGAATCAGAGCTTTCCCCACTTCCAACATTCAGTTTTCCAACTTCAGTGTCTCTTTCCATATCATCAACCTCACCAGATGGAGAACTTTCAGTGACTGCAGAATCCCCAAAACTGGCATCAGGCTTTGCTGCTGTATCACTGACATTGACAGCAATATCAGGATCTGTTTTAAAACTTTCAACCAGTAAATTCTCAGGATCAATCTGGGAGGGAAAGCTTTCAGCGACCTCTGAAGGCTTATCTATTTCAGCTGTTTCTTGACTAGGATCAACCAAGTCATCGACAACAGTCTTTGAAACACCATATTGACAATGACCAGCATCCAAGCCTCTCACAATTTGTGTATCCAACTGAAGATCAGCACCAGCCACAGGACATGAAGCTTCTTCAGTACTCTGATAAATTTCAACCCCAAGTTCCTCAGGGGAATCAGCTACTGGAATCTCATGGATCACGTCCACTGCACCGTTCTCACATACAGTCTCAGCAGGTAAATCTGTGTGCAAGCTTTCTGCATTTTCAGAAGAATGATTTTTGCAGGTTACCGCCCCATTGACCACAACAGTTCCAGACTCAACACCACCAGCTTGAAACTTCTGATCCCCTAACTCAGCTTCCTTAACAGACAAATTCACGAGTTGATTCTTCTGATCCGCACAACTCTCTTTAACAAGAACTAAAGACTCCTGCTTTTGAGACTCAATCTCATTCTCTTCATTCTTTGTTGCTGACTGGCTACTTTCTTCAACGATACGTTTACCATTTAACTCAACGGAATTAGTAGAATTAAGATCCATGCCAACGGGATCACCAGAACCGACATCGTTTCCGTTAACGAAAACGCAAGAGCCGTCGCCAATGGCATTGCCATTTGGCAGATCCTCTGGCGACGACAACTCACCACCGCCGTGCACTTCAACCTCCGCCGTCATTGTCATCAACAACTACAACTTAAAATAACAATAATAACCACAAAAAATGAATAAAGAAAAACTTGTTTCTAATAAATCCAAATTTAAATGAAATCAAACAAAATTACACTAAAATAGAATCTAGGTCTCAGGATCAGATCAAAAAATCAACTCAACTAACCAGTCAAGATCTAAAGGCCGATGTTGTAAATACAAATGCCAATGCGCGAGCGTAGATCTTCAGAGAAATGACGAAGTTTGTTTTAAGAGTCCTACAGGCTACAGTCTCCTCTGTGCTGTATGTATCTATGATTTGAACTCTAAACAACCCCCTCACGTCTTCCCTTCGTCCTCTCCTCTTTTTCACAATTACAGTATATGGCTGTTACCGTGTTTTTTTTTTTTGGGTAATTTTACTGGGATTAATTCCTGGTGCTTTCTAACTAAACTGTCGTAGATGCATTAGCCTACTAATCTACGTTATCCTATTTTAATAACAATATTATTAAATTAAGCAAACTTTTTATCCAAATAAATTGACATAAGCACCGCATTTATCCCCTTTTTTTTTTCCATCAGACAAAAATTGCATTAACTACGACACGCAAACTTATCCAATAAACTTTTTCCCAAATTTATTTGGAATGCAATTTGCGAACGTATGTGTTGATTTCTTATTACTACGTTAAAAAATAAATAAGCAAATAAAGAGTGGAGGGTATTTTATTTGACGGAATAAAATTGAAGCTAGTGTCCACTGTTCAGTGAGTGTGTGAGTCCAACCAAAATGGGGCCCACATAAAATGCGGAACCGCGTGATTAGAGGCCTGAAACGACACCGTAGGATGATCGAAGATAAGAACGCCGATTTAGATTGATGTTTTTATTTTTACTGGCAAACCTCGCCGGTGACCACAACAATGGGTCAATGGATCCCAATGGAGCTTTTGGGCTTTCTGCTGGTTTACAAAAACAAGTACTCAGTTCATTGGCGGTTCCAGGGAGCGAAGATAAAAGCACTTTTTGCATTCAACGGAACTTGTAATTTTTCAATCCTACGTAATGAAATGGACTATTATTCTTCGGTTCCTCTTGACTATTAATTAGCCAATACAATTACAATATTTCTGCTACTGACACTATATATATATATATGTGTGTGTGTGTGTGTTGTTTTAAAACATGAATTTACGGTTTGGTATATATTATTAAATCATTACTTAGAAGAAATAATGATATTACAAACTTTTCAAATATGAACATTGAGAAATTTTCATATTTTGGTCATTGAATCAAGATCCAGCCAGCTCATGTGACAGTTTTTCTTTTCATAAGAAGCATAGAATGGGCATGATCTTCTTAACTTAAATGGGTATGACAACTCATATGTAATAATTGTATTAAAGTAAACAGTGAAAATGACTATGAATCGGCAAGGTTCATGGTCCAAATCATGTATAGAAAAGTGACGGTGACTTAAGCCAGCTATGTGTGATGATGCGTTCTAACTCTAAAATTAATTCTGTAGTCTAATTTAATATATATAGATTTCAATTGATATTTTGACATTTTCCTTTTCTTTTAAAGCTGTTTATTTTATCTACTATATATATGATTGATGGTCGACACCCGCGTGATGAAGAAATGTGGAATATAAGCCCACGAAATGACCTATGTTTGGATGATTTAGACATGCGTAGTGATTCTAGTTTGATTGGGACCATTTGATTTCACCACTACAATTTGTCACGGTTGCACGACGCACCAAGACATTTCATAATTTGCGTTCACATATCTATTCATAATCATACCAAAAAAAATACACAGTACAAAAAGTCTAGATTATACGGATAATCAGGACTGATTTCTAATTAAAATGGAATTTTAAGAAATACACATGATATAGAGAAATTTGAGCAAAATAACATGCAAACACACATTTAGCAAATAATTAAAATATTATCAATCTTACAAATTTAAGTATATTAATTACATCAAAAAATTGGCTCCTTGTTAACCTATATTCAGGACTGACCCTTGAATTTATATTACTGTGGATTAAATTAAAAAAATTTATATTTTAAAGTGAGTGTAAAATTTCATAAATATAAAGAAATACGTCAAATAAGGAAAGATACAAGCAACTTTATTTCTATAAAATAGTATATATATATATATATATAGAGCATGAAAATAAAATGTAATTTAAATATAAAAAACTGTGTTTTTTAATTTTGAAATCTGACATTACAACCTATAATAACATGTAATTATATAATGATTAATAAATCAATGCACACAATTACAATCAATTAAAAATCTCAAGTAATACTTTAATATTTGAAATCAATTCCTTAATTACAGCCTTAAATAAAACAATTAAAATCTACTCATCTTTTAAAATTATAAAAATATTAGTAGTCAAAAGTTTTGATAATAAACTAAACTAAACTCAACAAAAATATATTTGGGTGCCGTTATTTATTTGTCAAGTGTTATGACTCTCTTTGAATAACTAAATACTAATGATTCTTTTATAAAAAAACTTCTTAATACACTCAAATTTTATTTTATTTTTTACTTGTCTTCTTAGTTAATCTATAAATGAAATATCAAAATTGATATAAAAATTTCATGAAAATATTGTTAATTACTATTATATATTATTTTTGTAAGTATTTTAAATACTATAAACAATTTTATGTTAGATTGGCATACTTTTTATATATATATATATATAATTTTTTAAAATAAATTAAAGCAACAAAAACATTTTAGCCCCTAATGTTTTCAATCTATTCAATAAATATATAATTTAATCATTTTATAAAATAATTAACTAATTTCAATTAAAAAAACTTATTATAATATATAATTGGTGAAAATACGAGGGCAATTGAATTAGGGAAATGTTGAAAACAAAATAAAATCTCTACTCATGCATTCTATATAGAAGTTTTTTTTTTATTATTGATATTTCTTAAATTTAATGATTGATAAATATTAGTTTCTTGATATTCATTAATTTTCACGACTAGTAAAAATTTATTGATATTTAGTTTTGAATGATAGGTTTTGCTCCTCTTAGTTTATGATAGTCTATAACGAAACCAATTATTTGCAGTTAAAATTAAATATATAAAATAATTGATGAGAAATGAGGAATTGAGAATGAAAATAAAATAAATAATTTCTTAAGTAATTTTATCAAAAATTATTTTGATAATAAAATTCTTAATTAAAAAGATGATGTAAAGAATAAATTAATGGATTCAAACAGCCTTTTCTTAAATTAATTATTGTTAGCTGTGCTGTTGTTATGATCAATTGTAAAACAATTAATTAAAGATTTGATAAAATTTATTTTTAAATATGATGTAAGTTTTAAAAATAGTTGTATGTGTTTGATAAATCACACAATTAAAATATATATAATATTGAATAAAATACAAATATGTAAATAAAGTATTATTATGTGTATATAATAATTGATAACTAAAATATTTTTTATTTTATTAATTGTATATTTTTATTTTATTATCTTAATATAATTGGTAATGATAATAATGATTTCTTTAAATATGATGATTTTATTTCTTAATTTAATATGAATAATTTTGGATGTTTATAATATATGATAGAATATATATAAAACTAATTCTTAAAATTAGATTTTGAAAAGTTACTCATTTTTTATTTTTTACAATTTACTGTATGATAAAGTAGTTTTACTAAAATTAATTTTTTTAAAAATGATTAACATTAAAAATAATTTTTACATTTTTAAAATCACTTTAACCTAACTGATTTATTGGCTACTGTCAACCCATTATCGATCACTAAGATGCTAATCTCACTCAATTAAATTTTATTTCATGAAATATGAGGAAAATAGTGTACCAATTAGTAATAATTATGGATCATGCAATTGATCTAATTCGTTATACACACGCACACATACCTGATTGTGTTTGTGTAAGGTGTCGTAAATTTTTATGTCAACAAAAATAGTGTCGGATCCAACATGTGATCAGCAGCGGCTCAGGTCCTGCTGGCAAAAAAAAAAAAATAATAATAAATAAAACATAAAAGATAAAAAAAAAATTTTGGGTTTTTAATTAACCCCCATTATGTCTATTAAAATAGCATGCATAAAATTATAAATTAATGAAATTTAAACTTTAATTTTTAAGAATTATAAAAATCTGAACTTTAATTAAAAATAATAATAACCCACGGCTCAAGATATTTTTCTAGTTTCCGTAGCAATAGTAAGAGAATGTTTTTAGAAAAGAAAATTGTTTAGAATTATCTTTATAATTGGATGCAATGAATAATAGTTTAATTATTTATGTAGAAAAATATACATTTAACAGTACCAATGATAAAATTTGTACATAATATTTTCAAAATATAAAAATATGTGTATTAACAAATATTTTATATATTCAAAGTTTTAGCTTTTATATTTTACTATTATTTAATTTAACCCATGATAAATAGTTTTCCAGATTTGCCACTGAAAGAAAACCAGAGGAAAAAATATTATCTCAATGTGTTGAATTGTCGATGCCCACTAACCCATCACCTGTTTATCAAAATCGTTCAAAAAAATATCAGCCACAGACACAAGCACAGCACATGGACCTTTCACTCTTAAGACTCTTGAGACTTAAGAGTGAAACATGTCAGCACGAGAGAAAATAAATAGAGTTCCACAAGGAATGGGAAATTGGAATAGATTTGAAGCAATCAAGCAATCTTGCTTCTACTTCCCACGTGAAATTGAAATTAGGCATCGTTACTTCATTCAGTCGCCTCACATCACATCTCCAGAATTTCTATTTATAGGGATAATCCATATCTTGTACTCAACGGAATCAATCACTTCATTTATAAATTGACTCTCCCTCTTTAAAAAATAATTAAAGAGGAATCCATAATCGTTCAAACTTTAAACTAGGATGACAATGATCCGAGCACAAACCCGATCCGAATTAGTGAAATTAAAAAGACGGAGTTTAAAAAAAACCTGATTATTTGAATTTCAGATACTTTTTTTTTGTTAATATTTAAGTAACTTAAATTTAAAAAAGACATAATCTTCACACACACACACACATTAAATTTAAAAAACTTTAAATTTTGTTTAAAATAATATAAAAATAAAAATGACTCAAGCTCTTAAATATATGATTATATAAATAATAAAATAAATATAAAAAATCATGTCTTATACAAATAAAAACACATAATTCAATTTCACAATTAAAAAAAAAAAAAAACTACTCTAATATTTGCAAGTCATATTTTTCTCTATCCACAAATTCTTCTTCAATAAAAATTTTACTTTGAAGAATTCTACATATAAAAAAAAAGTTAAAAAAATAATTTAAATATATAAAATTATTACTAAATAATTATTTAAATATTTTATATATTATTTATATGCATATTTTTAGAGCTCGACCGTAGCTAATGTTACGTGTATATAAGCGCTTCTAATACCGGAAGACGAAGCATGCTCTGACGTGGAGTCAAGGTATGTGATATGTTTTTTTTTTAACTTTTAATTTAGGGTGGGGTCGGTCAGTCGGGCCATGTCAAATTGCCATCTCTAGTTCAAGAAAAAGGATAAAAGAGACGGTGAACTTAGAGAAGTATAGATATGTAGAAACGCTATATATCAATTGATTGATCTATTAAAGAATAAAAAAATTATCTATTACAGTACTCTATAAACTTCTTTTTATAGATTGATGGTGTTTATTTCAAAAACCTTTTAAATAGTCACCATTTAATTTAATTCTCTTTTAACTACTTTCAACTTCTTTTAACGTTATTTTCATAACTATCATAACTTCCTCTTTTAATCAATTTTAACGTTATTAAAATAATTCAATTAACTTTCAACAATTTTATTTTCAAATTCAATTGTTTAAGATTCGGTATTTTGAAATACCCATCGCATACTCACAACAGTTAACTGATTATTTTGTTATTTTGCTTTCATTTCAAGGACACATGCGGAGGATTAAATAAATAAAGAGTGTTTTTGGGTGTCGACACTAAACTTCGTGCCGGAATATATGACAAATTAGATATTTGATTTGTTTCTTTTATATATACTTTAGCTGGGATCTCTTATCCTGGAAGAAGGGTTCATCGAATACTCCGGCAATTGGAGTCATACTTAAAAAATTATCGCCGGTAGTGATTCTCAGTAAGTAAAATTGACTAAATTTGTTGGATCAATGATCTGGGATTCATTTTGAGAAGTGAGAATGATACAAACATTCAAGTTTATAGGGAGAAATTAATTAAAACAGAAAAATTAGATGATAAATAGGATTAAACTCAGACCTTTAAATAAGCATTGATTATTCGAAAAGTCAGCAAACTCCTAAGTACAAAATTCAAGCTGCAAAAATAATCATGCTCCAAACAATTTTTTTATTGTATAACATCAAGTTTTAAATAGAGCTTTAGTTCAAAGTTACAAGCCTAAAAATAACAAACATTAAGCATGATTTACATCGTGCTCCATAAATTCACAAAATAAGGAATTAACAAACAACTTAAATTTGACTTATTATTAGAAACCACTACACTCAAGTAAATAATTAAAAATGAATATTAACATATAATTCATCATACTGGTATGACAACGGGTGACCCTCAACTTGTCGAGGATCTTTTGGTGATAGGCATGTACAGATATTTGTTTCTACTGCAACTCTTGCTTGGGGAGTGAACTTGCCTGCTCACACAGTGATCATCAAAGGAACTCAGATTTACAATCCAGAGAAAGGGGCATGGACAGAGCTCAGTCCTCTGGATATCATGCAGATGCTTGGTCGTGCAGGAAGGCCTCAGTATGATTCATTCATGTGGGGAAGGGATTATCATTACTGGTCATTCTGAACTTACTGTCTTTCTTTGATGAATCAGCAACTCCCTATTGAAAGTCACTTCGTGTCCAAGCTGTCTGATCAGTAGAAAGCAGAAAGTATCCTTGGAACTGCGCAAAATGCTAAAGAAGCCTGCAACTGTATTGGATACACTTTTTCATTCGTCTGTTATGAAATCCTGCACTCTATGGTTTGCCACCTGGGGTTCTCAAAGAAGACATAACATTAGGGGAGAGGAGGGCTGATTTGGTAAGCATCTAATCCTATAAATATACATACTGTATGAGGTATACTTTTATTGCTTTAGCTTGCACCGCCTGTTATGTTATTTTTTTGATCTAACCTGATACATGTTATGTTATTATCGTACTACTATTTATTATTTTTATTATTACTTTATGTTAATTTATCATTATTTTTGCTTGGAGGGTGGTACCATGAATTTGGACTACTTCTGAATTTATCATTATTTTTGCTTGGAGGGTGGTACCATGAATTTGGACTACTTCTGTCTGTTTGATTACATGTAATTTTGTAACAATTTTGCTGCCACAACGAATTAAATTTTTTGTTTGTATTTGTTGTTGAAGGCAATGCTACTCCTTTCATTGTATAGTGTTTTCATAGGCACCATTCACAGCAAAAGGTATATAAGGATATATGAAGTTGTTGTCTATGCATGATAATTTACATCCTGTACTAACTTAATCTTTTGCTAACTTAATCTTCCTTTTCGTAACTACAGACACTCAAAACAATAGAATCTTCAACAAACAAATAAATTAGCAACTCTTCACCATCTTCGGGTATCACACCCCATGACTAGCTTGTTTCGGGAGTATATATCTTTGATTCCAGTCTGAAGCCTATCATTGATTAATATGATAGCATTCATGTCCATCTTCTAGATTCCTGGTGTGGTTTTGCTTTCTGCTAGTAGGTTGCTTCAAGCGATGTTTGATGTTACTTCAAGTAATGGGTGGTTGAGCCTTGCACTTTTAGCTATGGATGTGAGTCAAATGGTGACACAAGGCATGTGGGAACGTGATTCCATGCTGCTACAGCTCCCACATTTCACAAAAGATTTGGCTAAGAGATGCCAAGAGAACCCTGGAAAAAGCATAGAAACCGTGTTTGATATGGTGGAAATGGAGGATGATGGAAGGTGTTTGCTTTTGCAGATGTCGGATGTGCAGTTACTTGATATTGCTAGGATTTGCAATTGTTTCCCCAACATTGACATGTCATACGAGGTGCAGGACAGTGAAAATGTTAGGGCCGGGGAAGACATATCAAATTGCAGGTTGCTGTTGAGCGTGATCTCGAAGGAAGGACAGGGGTGGGACCTGTTTATTATAATAGATATCCTAGAGCCAAAGACCTAGAGCCAAAAAGGAAGGATGGGGGCTTGTTGTTGGTGACATGAAGACTAACCAATTGCTTGGCATCAAAAGGGTGTCTAGGGTAAAGCTTGATTTTGCTGCTCCTGCAGAAACTGGGAAGAAGCATACACACTATTTCATGTGCGATTCATAAATGGGCTGTGTGTCCAGGAGTATAGCTTCATCGTTGATGTCAAAGAAGCAGGGGAAGTCTCTCTCAGTTAGTTTCAGTATTTTGTCAATTTTGATGCGTGTGCTATGATGATTTGCATGCACATGAACATGTTTTAACAAGCTTGATACATTATGCATTAGTAAGTAACACACATACTTTTATATATTTACGTGTATTACTTACTACCTTGAATCCCTTTCCTGTATTACTTACTACCTTGATAATGTATAGGGTTTTGTTGGATTGTATATTTCTTTAATTTCGATGTTGACAAAGGCTTTTTTTTAATTTGAAATAATTAATAGAAATATATTTTCTTATTAATTGATGATTTCAGCATTATCATTATATTTATTTTTTAAGGAAGTGATATATCAATTATTATAGATGCTTACAATTGTTAGTAGACTGTTGATAATCTCTGAAACTACAGAAGATGATCAGTGATACCGAAAGTTTTTTTGGCGTGAACCATCCGATACTTAAATCAATAATCGAGTATAGAAAAAAAAATTTATGTCACTTCTCCCGAAATTTCATTCATATTTCTTTTCAGCGTTAACCAGAAAAGGATTTATTTATCAAATGAAGAAGTCAAACACATATGTTCTCATAGTGCAATTGGAATAAACACAACAGTCTTTTGTTTGAGTTTTGCAAACAATAATCTACATGTTAATTACATAAAGAGTGAGGAATAGAAACTAGAAAGACAAGAGGGTTGATGTTGCTGAATAGGATAATAAGATTAGTGATATGTGACTAATCTTGGTAGATACGACACTCGTCGGTGTGAGGATTGTGGTGACAGAAGGATTTGAGAGGATCTTGTTGTTTCTAAAGGTCAAGCCTGACATCAGCCTTGGCTTAGCTCACTTCCTCAATTTGGTCCCAAGCCACCTTACACTCCTCTGACTCAAGAGGTTCATCTCCTTGGCACACTTGCTTTGCTTCCCTCACTTTCTGCCATGCGTTCCCTTGAACTTGGCCATTCCCTTCACCTTCACCTTCACCTAGCCTTCACCGTTTCTTTCTTCGAACAAAACGCATCATCTCACGAAGATCTCAAAAACAAGAACGATGCTCGTGTTCTTCTTCCTGCTCCTACTTGTGCCCGAAGAGGACGCCAAGATGCCATCGATTCTATTCAATTTTCTTAGAAGAATTGGGGCGTAGGTATCAGTATCACAATCAACATCAACGGACGGTGTTGATCCATTTTTATGTATTTTATTTATAAAAGCATTATTATTATCCACAACAACCTCCAACTTTGGAAAGTTGTGTTTTCGATTCAACAACAAAAAGTTGTCAAAAATCCAAATTAATAATATGGCAATCCTAAGTTGTAACATATAATTTTGTTATGTGTTAAAATCTCAGCTATTTAAATGTGTTAAAATTTAATTTAATAATTAATATTTAATTTATAAAAAAGTTGTAATAAGAAGAATTATAAGTTGTATGTTACATAAACTATAATATAGTAAAATCTTAATAATATATATTATCTAAAAAAATAAAATAGTGATGTTTGTACTGATTCTGATTGGTCAAAATTTATCTTCTCAGTTACGACAATTGATTAGTGCCCACTAGTGTCACGGGTTGGTGACATACACTCTCTCTAGTAGGATCGAGCAACGGTGGGGCTGCATCTAGAAGTACACTAGGTTCCCCTGCCAGCCCATTTTAACCCAAATTGTCCTTTTTTCCATTTTTTAATATTTTAATTTGCATCAACTATTAAATGGTAGTAGTCTTAACGGCTACCTCCCAAGAGCCTCGTGCGATTTCAAAATTTGAATCTTGTCTCTTTGTCTCTCTGCGTCGTGGCGAAGCAGAAGAAGAAAAAGAAGAAGTTGAAGTAAGTAAAGAGAAAATTGAGGATCCTGAAATTAAGAAAATGGACCCGGAGACAGAGTTTCTTGCATCCAAAAAGGAGACCGGGAACGAGTGGGAACTCTTCAAGGAAAACGTTAGGCCCTTGAAGAGAGGCCGCAACGTTCGTCTCTTAAACGACGCCCTTGCATCCCACAACAGTTTTCACCTCAAGAAATCTCTTCTTGATAATCGAAGGTTTTCTTTTTCTTTTCTTTTCTTTTTTTTTTCCTTTCTTTCCTTTTTATTTATTTTTAATTAATTTATAAAAATAAAAGAAGAAAGAATTCTTTAAATATTTTCTGTTTGTACATTTATTTTAAACTCATCTTTTCATAATTTGTTTATAGGAGGCTGATCGATGCGATCGACAAGTATGAAGGAGATGATCCGCTTCAGCCATGGCTAGAGTGAGTATCATTTCTCGGGACTGGATAACCATTTAGATATTTTTCTTTAACATAGTAATTTGATTTGCACTGACTCTGCACCAAAAATAATTTAAAATTAGTAAATATTTTAAGGCACGGTTGAAACTGCTGAACTTCGATTAGGGTATCTTTGTAATTGAGGTTGGACATTTATATTTTTTAAGATATAATATTAAAGTATTTTATAAATATTAACTGTTATAACTTAGAAATTATATTAATATAATATTTCACGTGTATAATAAAAAATTTATTATATATTTAATAATTTTTTATTTATATGATAAAATTATTATTAAAAAATTATATTTATTATATATCATTAATTTTTATTTTCTAATTATAATTTTTTTCTACAACAACTGTAACTTAAAAATTACACCTTAATCTCAAACATACCCTTAATTTTTAAATTACAGCAGTTACAAGTGCTTGCCAAGTGACAAGCATCCTCTTTTATTGCAATGCTTATGCTGACTAGCCATCTACCCAGTTTAAAAACTAGTGCCACAAAACCAGTCCTCAATCCCCTCTATCCCGAGCACACTCTTAATGTTCTAGGATTTGTTTGATATCTTTTTAATTACATGTTGAAGGTGTATCAAATGGGTTCAAGAGGCATTTCCAGCTGGTGGAGACAGCTCGGGATTGGTTGTGATATATGAACAATGTGTCCGCAAATTTTGGCATTCACAGCACTATAAGGATGATCTGCGCTACCTCAATGTCTGGTTGGAATATGTGGGTTCCCTTTTTTCTTTAATCCCATCTTCTTGTTGTGGTGTTTAACTACTGAAATTAATTAGTTGATCTGCTTATGAATAAATTGGCATTGTAGGCTGAAAATTGTATTGATGCACAAGTTATCTTCAGTTTCCTTGATGCAAATGATATTGGGAAGACACATTCTGTATACTACATAGCATATGCTTTGCACATGGAATCCAAATCTAAGATGAAAGCCGCAAATGACTTATTCAGTCTTGGGATATCTAGGTAAGCTCTCTTTCTGATATTTCATTAGCTTCAAGCAAATATGCTCGGTCCATTACTAGACTTTGCTTTTGAAGATTGCTGTCAGTTGTGTTAGATTGACATTAATTTGACAAATGAGTAAGTTGTGACAACATATTATCCCAATCTGAAAATTGATTATGCTGAAGCATAGTAAAACAACTGATAGTACACATTCTACTTCACATCATTTGAGAAATTTGGTCAATTACAGGAATGCTCAACCAACAGAAAAGTTGAAGGATGCCTACAAGAAATTTCTTGTGCGCTCAATGAGAAAAACACAAGTTATCGATGTACGTGATTTCCTGGAACTACATTGATTTGATTTAACTTTTAACTACAACTTATTGCTAAATTTTTGTTTCTAATTTTTCAAATATAAAGGAAAATCACTTACCTGTCAGAAGCTTTGGAACTGTCCTGGCGTGGGAGGAAAATCGTAAGTCATATTGTTGTCTATGCCTCTAAAAATTTTGCAGGATATATGAAGTATGTTTATTTTGCAGGAAGGCAGGCCATGCAGAGGAAGAAGTTGAAGCCAGATGGGTAAAGATTATATTGCTCATTTCATCACATTAACTAGTGTCTGTAATAATATTGGTTTAGAAAACATTGATGGTTTCCATCTTCCTTTTATTATGATATATTTATTTTTCCATTTTCCTTTTATTATGGTATATTTATTTTTCTGGTAGACCAAATTGTTGTCTATGTAAACTAAAGTTGATTTAATGTTAAGTTTCTTCCATATTTTCATGTCAAACTGCTTATTGATTGTTCGGTGTCCCTGAATTGGAGTAAATCTTGAAAAATCACGAACATACTAAGTTTATGCTATATTTTCATGGTTGATGTGAATTTCTAGAGTTTTTAATGTCTCAACTTTAGGAACTCTCTCGTTTGAGCATCTTTTACTTCTCCTTTTACAAGTTGGTGTTGTTTCCTGTGTAAACATCAAGGTAAACATCAAGTCATAGAAGTCAGATATGTTAAATATGTATTTTCATTTAACTTACTCTTTGTTTTTTCAGGAATCACAGGGCTTCATTTAGTGTTTACAAAGATGCAAATGTTGATATCATGTCAAAGACAGAATGTAATTCCTGGCTCACTCTTGGAGCTCAGGCTGAGAGAAATAAAGAAAATAATGCAAAACCTGCTAAGTGGACATCGTACAAGGTTTTACATATCTCCAAAACACATTTTTTCATTTTTATTTTTGTGTGTCCTGTAGAAGAAGTATCCCCTCAATAAGGATGTGGAAAACCTATTTAAGTTCCCATTTCTTCAGATTCTGCAAAGGCCAGGTCCTGGAGTTGGAGGGGCAACTGCAAGTTCCCTTATTGAAGTGTTTATTGACGAAGAATGTGCCAAGTGAGTATGTAGACTTATTTTAAACTATTTACAACAATTGTACACTTTATATCACATGGACACATGCATTCAGATTCAGAAGATCACTTAAATAGTTCAGTTGAGAGCGGTTCCTCAAAATGGTACAATGAAATGGATTAGATTAGATGATTTTCGTCAATCTGTAGCTAATTTGTTCTTTAAAAAAAAAAAAAAAATCTACCAGAATGGATAAAACAAGAAACGCAGGTGGCGGCCGCGGAGAGTCTTCAAATTTGTTCCAGGCCAAGCAGGGAGATGACCAAGATATTAAAAGGTATATAACTGATTCAAGTATTTTCAATGTGTAATATTCAGGCTTTGACTGATTAATTCTTTGGGAAAAACAAAAGATTATTTAATTCCTGCTCTCTATCTGACCTTGTGCAGGGAAACAGAGTTGTTGATGACGAACCCATTACGCAATTTCCCACCAAATAGCCTTCCCAGATGATTAAAGATTTGAATCCATCAACAACATACATGCTTCTTGGGGATTAGCAGTGCTTTAAGATGACATTAACATATGTGGGTCAGCTTTTATCTCTAAAGCATGATTCATTTCGATTCATTTATCTTCAAGTTGTCTCGGTTGTTAAGAATTTATAACCCTTCAATTCACGGTGCTTGTGCAATGTGTAAAATATGTTCGAGTTTGTAAGCCTTGAACTGAAATTATGCAATTTGAATTCTTCTAGATTTTTCAATCTTGTATGTTGATTTTCAGCAATTTACTAGTGAACCCAGGCAAACGGGCAGTTGTTTCTTATTTTTTGTTTTATATTCACGTTTCTTTTTTCCTTTTCCTTCCCTCCCCTTCTCTTTATTGTATAATGAAGCTCATATTGTAACTGCCTTTTTTTTTTTTTTCTTGTGTGTGTGTGTGTGTGGCGTCACGAAGAGACATGAGTTGATGGCTCTATTTAAATCAATGAGATAATAACGGAACTATATTGCAAGGAAAAGTGGAGTTAATGCAAAAATTAAGTATCCGGAAATTACAATTTTCCCACTCTGTAGACGGCCAGAAGAAGAAAAATATAACAATATTTCGAAATTTATTATTTTTTCCCGCAATTTTTTAAAATATTATTTTAATACTTTTAATTATTATATGATGTTTTTACTAATGGGTAATTGGAAAGAAGTGGAACCATAATAGAAAATGATAATTAAAAAAAATTGTTTACTTTACTTAAAAAAAAAATTAAAATCGAAATAAATTATATTATTATAAACGTGTTTAATTTATTTTAAAATCATAATAAATTATTATAAGTTATTAAAATAAATTTAATTAATTATTATCATTATTTATTATAATAATCAAAGCTTTGTAAAGTTTATGCATGATCTGCAGACTAATCTGTATCAGATCTGCCATAAAATCTGTTACTTAGCCTCAGAGGCATAGAGATCGGATCTCTCCCTTCTGTTGTATTCTCTTCTCCCTCCTTCCACTCAGAGCACCAGATCTGGGATCTAGATCTCGGTACTGTGTTTGAGCCTGTGTTGCTTAGGTTGCATAGGATTTAATTTTTAAAAGTCTTTATTTTAATCTAAAGTCAAAACGGTATATCAGCTGGACACCTGATGTGCAAGATCTAGATCTGTTCTAAGTCTGATCTGGTCTGAAGCGATAGAGTAAGGTCTATCGATCATCTGGTTTAACGACGCCACGTACCTAATAGTTTAAAGTTTTATTAAAATTTAAGTTTATTTGTTCTTCTTGTCCTCACTATCATCCTTCGGTCCTATTTCCCTACTAGTATCAGAGCTAAGGGGAGGATAGTGTTGTATAGTTTAGAGCGTCTAGGTTAGGTGTCTGTGTAAAGGTTGAACACTTGCAGGAGAGGTGAGTGTTACCTCTGGGTGCCGCGGTAGCATTTGGTCGTAAGTCCCCTAAGGTTGAAGGGCAGTAAAACCAATTCTTAGCCATGGATTGTAGTCTTTCCTGTCTGTCTAAAACTTGAACATAGATTTCTAAAATGGATTCTCTACTCTGTAGAGCATCATCATTTTCTAGCTCTTCCTCTGGGAGGACTAGTGATTCAAAGTATGTAGTGAATTCAGAAGAATTCATAATTGAGAATTTTAATAAAGCTATTGATTGTTGGGAACTACCAAAGATTTCCAAAGAGATGATTTATAAAAAACTAAAAAACTTGATTTTTTAAAGAATGATTATGTTATTAAAACTGAAGAGCACATAACGCTTTCAAAGCCATTTGAGACAATCCAATTGTTCTCAGAGCAATCTCTTAAGAAGTTAAGAGAAAATAATTTTAATTATGTGCATATTGGTTTAATCCAAGTTGGTATAAAGCCCCTGACCAAAGAGGGATTGGATACTTCAATCCTGGCTGTCCTCAGAGATGGGAGATTTCTCTCATTTGATGATTCCTTATTCAGTAGCATTGAATCAAGTCTCTGTAAAGGACCCATTTCATTCAGCTGTTATCCAAACATAACAGTTTCACTTAAAGATAAAAATATTTTAAAGAGCATGATTCTTCAAATCAAAACCTATAATTATCATATGGTTGAATGATCTATTCCAGTTGCATTAATATTTAAAATATCTTATAAAGCCATGCATTCTGCATTTAACACACAACACAAATATCAGTCAAAAAGAGATGAAACCCTTCTCTTGCAGACTAATTTGTCTAAAGCCAACACTGTCATTCCAAAGCCCATCCAATGGAAAGATGTCCATCTTCCTGAGGAATGGATACTTGAAGGAGCCACTGAACTAGTGATTCCAAAACAACTTGAGCCCAATACAGAGTTGCGGAATGTGACTCAGTATTCTGATGGTAAAGTCAAATTATCCTTTAGGAGATCTATATCTTCTAGATTATCTGACAAGGATTCAAGCACAAGCATACCTACTATAGAAAGGGGATTTTCGAAAATACCTTCTGTGATAAATCTTCCTTTCCAACCTGTAAAAAGTCAACCTAGGTTTTATACCTCGGACATACCTAGTTCATCCATTCATTCTGTTGACTATACCACTAGTGTGCCACATCCTATTTACACTAGCAGACAACAGGATGAAGAACAGGAAGAGAAAGAACATTCTCCTCCAACTTCTCCTACATTCTCTGCAGTCACAGAGAATAGAATAAATGTCATCATTAAAGAGTTTGAAGTTGATAAAAATCTTCTGCATAATGATTTTTATTCTGAAATCAATAAAGAAAAAAGACTTTGGTTTTTAAAGAATTTTTTAAATCAAAGGAAAGAGATTCAACAAATTTATTATGAATTTGTTAACCTGCATAAAGTTCATATTTTCTTCTTTAATTGGTTTGAGATGTATGCTTCTGATAACAATATTGATTATCCTTATAAAGAATCAAATCTCATTGTTACCAGAAAGAAGATTCCTGAATGGACTCTTTCTGATAGTGACAGAACTATAGAAGCAGAACATCCACCTCTTAGGAGTATTGCTATTGATCATGGTAATCCTCCTGTCCAGATTAAAGCTTCACTTTATAAAATCCATAAGCCTAAAGATCCAGAAGTTGATTTAGATAGTATTATACAACAGAATAATTTCTGTAATGCTAATCTAAATACTATAAGAAAACAGTTGACTAGACTGGAAAATTAATTCCAAAATTCAATCATAACTGTTTTTCCTACTCCTTCTGCTATTCCCTTTTCTTCAATGCTAACAAAGTCTGATTCTGAGAAAAAGCTTAAAAAGCCTATTTTTGAGCCTTTCCAGGTTTCTAAGACTAGTCAAAAGCTAGTCCAAGATTCTAAATCAGATTTTGCTAAACCTATTCGTGAACAGCTTGATAGGATAGAAGTTTCTTCTTCCACAAGCAAAGTCCAAATTGCTCCTGACAGTGCACAATCTAGTAAGATTGGTGTACTGGATTATGATCAGTCTTCTATTGCCTCTTCTGAGATATAAGCATTTAAGGAAGAACCTCTTCCTAAAACAAATAAAATCCATTGGGAATTAGCTCTTCCCAAAGTCAGGTCTCCACCGGACTTGGCTATTGATAACAGACCAAGTGCTTTAAACCAATCCAGGTTTAATGCATCTTCTGTCTATAAATGGAACATAGATGGAATGTCTGAATATAACATCCTTGGGTTGTTGTAACAAATGACCATGGCAGCCAATGCCTATAAAACTCAATCGAGAACTTCGACAAAGCTATTGCGTAAATCTTGATTCATTGGATTTCATCGGTCAATTAAAAGGTTGGTGGGATCATCTTCTCACTAAACAATGAATAATCCGACATTCTAAATGCTATTCAAACAGATGAATACGGAGCACCCATCTGTGATGAATTAAATGAGCCTATTCAAGATGCTGTAGCTACTTTGATAGTTACAATATCTCTTCATTTCATAGGTGATCATTCTTACTTAAGAGATAAAAATGCTGAGTTATTGCATAATTTGAGATGCAAGAAACTTAGTGACTTCCAAGATTATAAATCTACCTTCTTCACTAGACTCTTTCTGAGAGATGATGCAAATCATGTAACTTGGAAAGAAAAGTTCCTTGCAGGGTTACCAACCCTCTTGGGTGAAAAGGTTAGAAATTCCATTAAAGTTTTATATGATAACCGAAATCCTTATGACAATCTCACCTATGGTGAACTTATTAGTTTTGTCAACAAGGAAGGTTTAAAGATTTGCCAAGACTTAAAACTCCAGAAAAGATTAAAGTGGGAGCTTAAAAGATCTAAACAAGAATTGGACGGCTTCTGTAAGCAGTTCAATTATGATCCTTTTAAGGTTTCTACCTCTAAAGATTGTAATGGTAAGTGTTATTCCAAACCTTACAAGAAACGTTACAAACCCAGAAGAGATAAAAAACCTTTCAAAGACTCTAAAGAACCTTATTATAAGAAGCCTCCGAGGCCTTATATAAAGAAAAGATTTTCTAGAGATAAATCTAAACCTAAAGCCTCTTTTAATTACAAAGAAGCCACATGCTTCAAGTGTAATAAAAAAGGCCATACTGCTCAATATTGCAAAATGAGCAGAAAACTCCACGAGCTCGACCTCGAGGAGGAAGTCCTAGCAAAGTTAGCTCCTTTGCTAATTGAGTCATCCAGCTCAGAGTCTTCTATGACAGGAGATAGCGAGCCCTTACAAATTGATGAAATAGTAGACTCTGATTCTGATACAGAATACAGTAGCTCTACTAGTTCTGAGTCTTATCTAAAGAAAGTCAATGTTTTGACTACAGAGCAAGAAACTTTTCTTGAATTAGTCAAACACATCTCTGATCCTGCTCTCCAAAGAGAGTATTTAGATAAGCTTCTAAAGACCTTAGAAGTAAGAGATAAAGCTGAAACTTCCAAAACCCCTGTTCTTAAAAAGAACACATATGATCTTACTGAAATCTTGGGTAAGAAGAAGACAAAGAAGTCAACTTCAAATATTCAAGATCTTCAGAAAGAGATCAATGATATTAAAGATGAGATAAAAGAGTTAAAAGAAAAGCAGAAGAGTGATTCTGCAACAGTTCAACTTCTTTTGCAAAAACATTTGCAAGAGGATTCTGATAAAGAATTAGAATATGATGATGGCAATAAAAATGATCAAAGCCTTGAAAATATCGAGTCTGTGTCCGATGATTTTCTATTTGTTTTAAAGCAAATTACTACCAGAAAATATTTGATCAAAATCACTTTGATCTTTTCCAAAGACTTTGAGATTGACACCATTGCTCTCTTTGACACTGGTGCTGATTTAAATTGTATTAGAGAAGATATTGTCCCGAAATGTTTTCATGAGAAAACAACTGAAAGACTATCTGCACCAAACAATTCAAAGCTAAAAATTAAATCCAAAGTTGATGCCTCTGTTTATAATGGTGGGTTTAAATTTAAAACTTCATTCCTACTGACAAATGATATTCATCATGTTGTCATTTTAGGAACACCATTTATAAACCTCATTACTCCTTATACTGTCAATTATGATAGTATATCCTTTAAAGCCAGAAATAAAGAACTTGTTTTCCCTTTCATTGAAAAGCCCAAAAAAAAGAATTTAAACATTATTAAAGCATGTTCTGTTTATAAAAACCATATTGGTACCCTTCTTAGAACAAAACAAAACAATTTGGTTTGTTTGAAAAGAGATTTAAATGTACAAAGAATTGAAAGACAACTTCAAAATGAATTTGTAAAACAAAAGATTTCTGAGTTTGGGACACTCATTAAAAGAGAAGTTTGTGCTGATTTGCCATCTGCATTTTGGAACAGAAAGCAACATATGGTAGAGTTGCCTTATGAAACTTCTTTTGATGAGAAAAATATTCCTACTAAAGCCCGTCCAATCCAAATGAATATGAATTTGGAACAACATTGTAGGAATGAAATTAAAGATTTGGAGTCTAAAGGACTTATTGTTAAGTCTAGGTCTCCATGGTCTTGTGCTGCTTTCTATGTGAACAAAAATTCAGAAATAGAAAGGGGCACACCAAGACTTGTAATCAATTACAAGCCTCTAAACAAAGCTTTAAAATGGATTAGGTATCCAATACCTAATAAAAAAGATTTATTGCAAAAACTGCATTCTGCATTCATATTTTCAAAGTTTGACATGAAGTCTGGATTTTGGCAAATTCAGATTCAGCCTAAAGACAGGTATAAAACTGCATTCACTGTTCCATTTGGACAGTACGAGTGGACAGTTATGCCTTTTGGTTTAAAGAATGCCCCCTCAGAATTCCAGAGGATTATAAATGACATTTATAATCCTTATTCTGAATTCTGCATTGTTTATATTGATGATGTATTGATCTTTTCTCACACGATTGATCAACACTTCAAACACTTAAAGACTTTCTACTATGCCACTAAAAAAACTGGACTTGCAATTTCAAGTTCCAAAGTCTCTTTGTTTCAAACTAAAGTCAGATTCCTTGGACATTATATATCCAAAGGAACAATTATGCCTATTGAGAGATCTCTTGCATTTGCAGACAAGTTTTCTGATAGGATTCTTGACAAAACTCAATTGCAGAGATTTCTTAGTAGTTTAAACTATGTTCTTGAATTTTGTCCTAATATAAATAGGATTTCTAAGCCTTTGCATGATAGACTTAAGAAAACCCCTGTTGCATGGACAGATGAACATACTAAAGTTGTAAAGATAATAAAAAGTGTTGTTAAAGAAATTCCATGTTTATATCTTGCTAATCCTGCTTTACCTAAGATTGTAGAGACTGATGCATCAGACTTAGGTTATGGTGGAATTTTGAAACAAGTTGAACATGATAAAGAACAAATTGTTAGATATGTTTCTGCTCACTGGAATGATTGCCAGAGAAATTATTCTACAATTAAAAATGAAATTTTATCCATGGTCTTATGCATAACAAAATTCCAAAGTAATCTCTTAAATCAAAAGTTTTTACTTAGAATTGATTGCAAAGTTGCAAAACATGTTTTGGAAAAAGATGTTCAAAATATTGCATTAAAACAGATTTTTGCACGTTGGCAAGCTATTTTGAGTGTTTCTGATTTTGAAATTGAATATATTAAAGGTGATTCAAATTATATTCCAGATTTTCTAACCCGTGAATTTCTGCAGAATAGATAATGCCTCTAAGGAAGGAAGACAAGGGCAAAGCCCCTCTTAAAGAGTCCTCTAAAGATGTGTCCCTGACACCCTCTAAAGAAAAGCTCATTTCTTCAGCTATGCCAATCAAATCCTGGATTGACATGGTCAAGGAGCAAGAAGCTCAGTCTAAAGCCACCTCTTCCGAGGAACAGGTAAAAGAATGGATGCAATCCATCTCTAAATCCCCCGAGCTCCTGCTCGCCTTACAAAATCAAGCTTTACAAAACCTTTCCCAAACTAAAGCTCTTTCTTAAGTTTCTGGGAAAGAAAAATCTATTTCTAAAGAAATTGTAAAGTCTTATCCTGATAAAGCTGTTGTTTCCCAGGAAAGCTTCTCTTCAAAAATTGTTGTTTCTCAACAGAAGCTTTTTCAAAAGTCGGATTGGTTTAGCAAAACTCATCACCAAAATGTTTTAACCATTGAAGATGGGTTTTACCATACTGATCCATTTCAAGCTCTTTCAAAGTTTTTCCCTAAGGGCTGATTTTTCAAACCATGAGATTTAACAAAACCCCAGCCCTACTATCAAGCCATTCTTGAGTATACTGAGTCTGTCAAATTTAAACATTTCTTTCTTAGTGAGTCTCATTCTGAGCCGGCATACTTTACTGCCACAATTTTAAAAGTCTTGAGTCCAAAGCAGTGGGGAGATCTTCTCCACAATTTTAAATTTTTCCCTGCAAATCTTGAGACTTGTTTAAACCATTCTCGGTCTTTCTCTTACTGGGATTACCAACAAGCCTGGTTTAACACATTTTTCTTACCCATTCCTGGTTATTTTTCTTCAATCCGAAAATAACCGTTCAAAGCTTTTCAAATTGGTTTCAACAATGGTGGAACTATTTTGGACCTTGTCCAGAAATTCTAACACCTAATGCCAAAACTTGTTTGGACCTTTTTAAAGCTCACTATATTCCTTCTGAATCTGAGAAGAGGTTTCCTCATTTTCTATGTTTTTGTACAAATTTCTTTCTCCCTTGGGTTTGGATGTGGAACCTTCAGTACCACACTCAAGATGCCCAGCTCATTTTACAAAGAACCTTTAAAGTCAAGTGGTGGTCGAAATTCGATGAGAAGTCAAAGCTTTCTGAGCACATAGTTCAGAATTGGCTATTGTCAAAAGGCCTCCTAAAGCCATCTATCGAGCAGTCCAAAGCTCAAGCTACCTTTCAAGCTCAAAAGTCTCGAGCTCAATCCATGCTCGCCTCGGCCAAATCCGAGGATGATTATTTTAAAATTATGCAGCAGCTCTTAGAGTCAAGGTCTCAACCTTCTGTTACGAGCTCACCAGACGAATCCAGCTCGTCAGGTGATGAAGAACCATTTATTTCCCTTGGAGACGAAAACGAGGATGACTGCTTCGGTATTTTATCTCCTATAAAGCCCCAAAAATAAAAGATAGTTTATTATTGATGTAAAGCAGTTCTATAAAAAAAAAAGGAAAATAATTTTAATTTTCAGTTTGTTTCAATTTTGAGTTAGTATTTCATTTTCCTGCACTTGTAAAATCTCAGTATTATTGTTAAAGCTTGTGTAAAGATGTATTTGTTATTTCAGTTGTAATAGATTTTAAAGTTCAAGCCTCTAGCTTGTTTAAAGCCTCTGCTCTTGGTCAAGCAATAGTGTGCTCGAGCTCGAAGTCCCTATTCATGCTCAAGCTAAAGCCTGCTCAAGCTCGGAGTCATTACTCTTGCTCGAAGAAAAGCTTGCTCGTGCTCGAAGGGTCAAAGCTTGCTCGAGCTCGTTCTCACTATTTGTGCTCGAGTTTTCTAACAGTAAAGTCTTCAAAGCTACAGGACGCGCCACAGTGTACAGTGCATCGCTACAGGACGCGCCACAGTTTAAAATGAATAGTTTAAAAATTATGTATAAATTCAAGAGGAAGACTGTAGACTCCTCAGAATCCAATTTTTCAGAATTTTAACTTTTAGAATTCTCTCTCTCTCTGGAAAATGGGACGAAGACTTTGAAGAAACTATTCATATCTTCTGATTTTACTTTTCTTCTCTTCTCCTTCTGTAATTCTCTCTAAAGCTCTCAAGCTTTCAATCCAAATGTAAACATTTAATTCTATTAATACAAAGTAATTAAAGCATTTATTTAAAGTTGTATATGTAATTTAAAGCATTTATTTATTTATTTAAAGCTCTGTAAAGTTTATGCATGATCTGCAGGCTGATTATTATCATTATTTATTATAATAATTCTGATTACAATTATTATTATTTAAAAAATTATAATTAATAAATTAATAATATAATAATTGATCCCCGCATAAGTTTTATAATACTTACAAATAAGTTATTATTATTATTATTATTATTATTATTATTATTATCATCATCATTAAAATTTATTATTATTATTCAAAATAATTATTGTGATAAAACTTAATTGATGACAATTTGGAAATTATAAAAAATTTAATGGAATAAAATGAAGAGTTCAATAAATGAGAACTTTATTCACAACCTTTATGAGAATTAAATTTTTATTCTTTAATTCAAAAAATATATAAATATCACGTATTTTATTCACATTCTCCTTTTTACTTTAACAAAATAAACATTATCAATCATTTACATTCTAAATTTCAATTCTTTAATTCTACAAATAAACATATTTTTAATGAAGTTAAAATCTGTTAGTGAATCTTAATAAAAGATAATTTTATCTTTATAATGTAATTTAACATTATGATGTAGAGTATTTTTCAACTGCGGCTAAGTAGGCAAATGATATCAAAATTAGGCATATGATATAACGAAAAAAGTTGTTTGAATATATATTTTTTTTAAAAAGAGCTTCAAACATATTTTTGAGGTACTAATGACAAAATTTGGCAAATCAATTGGGCTTTCAAAATGAATAATAATACGCTGGGCCTCGAAGCCTCTGGAAAAGTCGATGATGATATACGGCAGCGGTGGGGCACACGGAAACAAACAAACGTACGCACGAAAAAGAGAACGGTGTTTGGGGAGGGAAGGGAAGCGAGAAGTAGCGTGTGTAGATAGAAACGCTTTGAAAAATTACATTTCCTTCGCAAGACAAGAATTCAGCGGACGTGGACTAGCCATGGCGGAGCACTTGGCATCAATCTTCGGAACGGAAAAGGACCGTGTGAACTGCCCTTTCTATTTCAAGATCGGCGCCTGCCGACACGGTGACCGCTGCTCCCGCCTCCACAACCGCCCCACAATCTCCCCAACCCTCCTCCTATCCAACATGTACCAGCGCCCCGACATGATCACTCCCGGCGTCGACGCCCAGGGCCAGCCCATCGACCCCCACAAGATTCAGGAACACTTCGAGGACTTTTACGAGGACATTTTCGAAGAGCTCAGCAAGTTCGGCGAAATCGAATGCTTAAACGTCTGCGATAACCTCGCCGACCACATGATTGGCAATGTCTATGTCCAGTTTAAAGAGGAAGACCAAGCTGCTGCCGCTTTACATGCTTTGCAAGGACGATTCTACTCTGGCCGCCCCATCATTGTTGATTTTTCACCCGTTACTGATTTTCGTGAGGCCACTTGTCGGCAGTTTGAGGAGAATAACTGTAACCGTGGCGGTTATTGTAACTTTATGCACGTCAAATTGATTGGCAGAGATTTGAGAACCAAACTTTTTGGAAGGTACCGCCGTAGAAGCCGAAGCAGGAGTTTCAGTCCCAGTCCTAATCCTCGTCCCCGACACAGGAGAGATAGAGACAGAGATTATAGGAGAAGCTACAGAGACCGGGATTACGAGAGGAAGAGGAGACACTCGAGGAGCAGCACTAGGTCTCCTGTTAGAGAAGGGAGCGAGGAGCGCAGAGCCAGGATTGAGCAGTGGAATCGGGAAAGGGAGGAGAATCAGTAAATTCCCCTTTGGTAATCCTACTCTAAAATGTAGTAGACTTAATTCTTATCTCACACTTACTTTTTAGCTGGCTCGGCGGTCTAGTGTTGTTACTAACTTTACTAGTGTAGGTTGATGACGAGTTAGTATTCTGATTCTGTCTGCTAGTTTCTGAGATGATGATGATGAATAGTTCCGCTTGCTGCTCTTGTTTATACACTGGATTTCTGAGCTTTTTCTTGTTACTTCTACTATTTTGGTGAGGCAACTTTTCTGTTGTGTAAATTATCTTACCTCATGTATGCTTTTGGGATGAAAAACCCGTATCTTCTCTTTTAGTTGACTTAAAAAAAATTTTTAGCCTGCTTTACGGTTGAACTCGGATGTCCTATTGGGATTGAGACGCTGCTATCAATTGACTGATTATTTACTCATTCTCTGATGGTCATTAGCTTCTATTTTGGGTTTTTTTTAAAACGTTGATTAACAGCTGCTAGCTAGTTATGGATTTCCTAGAAGAAAGATGGCCATTTATTCATAAAAGAAAAATGAAAATCCATAGATTGGTTTTTTTGTCAATTATTTACCTGCCTGGAGACAATTATTATACATGTCTTTAGCCTTTTGTTTGTCGTAAGGGGAAATATGGAGGAAGCCTTATTTGCTTTAAGCTATGTGTGAATCTGATGTTAGTATTGCTGATGGAAACTTTTTGAGTAGGATAAATATCTTTAGAGGTGCTAATTACCATTCAGCACAGCCTGCCTGGTTGATCAACCTAGGATTTTTTTAATTTAGATCTAAGCTTTCTGTTCTAGAGTTTTCACTGAATATGTGTCTGGAATGTTTTTTCTGGCAATGATTACCTAATGCCATGAGTGGGCGGCTTTTGAAGCACGTATTGATCTAGTAAATCTTGGAAGCTTTTGTAGCTTAGTTGGGTATATACTGGTTATTTACCACAGTTGTCCCATGATGATGTTTGATGGCCATGCAATTTGCTTGAGTCAATTTTATTAATGGGTTATAATTGAATGATATAAAAGTATAATTAATTTAATAATAAATAATAATTTAAAATATTTGATTATGTGGTACAGTACATACTATACTAAACATAGTTCTGTATTAATTACATATCCTTTTAGTACAATTGAGTCCGGTACAATGCGATGCTGATGCACTAAACACACCCTAATATTAATGCAGGAGAAGTATTACCCAGCTAAGAGAATCTTCTGTTAAGTCTTATTTTAATCAGGGTGATATTACCTTTTGGTTTTAATAGAGTATGTTGGTTTTTTAGGCATGCTAGTATTGGTAATTTCACAAAATTCACATAATTTGACTGTGATCTTGACATTTCCGCTATGATCTTAAAGGCCTCGCCAATAATGAGTTTGCGAAACCTGTAACACTGCACTGTAATGTGTGGGTTATAGTTGATATTATGTTTTAATTGAACATGCAATGACAAGTTATTGAGCAGGTTGTAGGTATCTGGCTTGATTGTTCCTGCAACATGAAATTCACAGGTTTGTAGATGTCATCTTGCGGTTCAAATGAAGACTATTAAGAGTATGGCGCTATTAGGTCCTGGCCTCTTTTCTCAATTTAAAATCACGTACATGTTCTTTTCCTTTTATTTTATTTTTATTTTGGCCGTGCTTTTGGGTACATTTTGTTCCTGAATTGCGCAAGCTGAATTCAGAGTTTGTCAGTATGCCCAGTGAGTAGTTTGTTTAGTATATCGGGTGTTACTTCTCTTTGCACTTCTGCCAAAAGGAAAATGCAAATTTCCCCGGAGATTAAACTAATTTTTGTTTCACTATGGATGGTGGAGGTTTTTCTTTTCTGGATGTAGATTGCAGGGATAGATTCTTTTTCCATTCCCTTGTCAACTTTCAATGTTGGTAGAGTGTGAATATGTAGCGTCTCCAAATTGGTGAAACAAGAATGAAGTGCATTTTGTCTTGGTGATCTTGAGGCTTCGGTGGAATTGTTGTAAATCCCTACCTGATTATCGTAGGCTGAGACAGGTTTTCATTTTTCATCTTTTATCTTTTCACTCCTTGGAAGTGTTGTTGGTTCAGTAATGTGCAGTGATCTGTAGCATTTGGAACAAGAGAGAGCTTTTATTATCTTGTGAATGTATATTGACACGTAGTACCGGTGATTTTTATGCCCAGTGGAACCAATGAGAGGTTTCAGAATTTTGGTATTGATAGCCTATTTTGTTCAGAATTGATCGCTAAATTTGTCTTTTTTTTTTTTTTTTTTAATATTTTGCCTATAATTGTTTGCCTGATATATTGGGATTAGTTTTCTGGAAGTAATGAGAGCAGGAATTTCATCACGAGATGAAGATTGTGATGTGTATAGAAATACCTAATGTTCCCTCCCTCTCCACCTACCCCCACAATTTGCCAAGATTCGTGATAGAATCCCTTCTGAAATGAAATTCTCTAATCACTGATTTTGGGTACACAGCTTGTATGATGAGTAAAACTTGAGTGTTTTTAGGTGATGATTATGCTAAGGAAATCGGATATGGCTGGTTACCTGCAAGACACTTGATTTTTGCCAACGTGACAATAAGCAGATACTTTTTGTCTAATTGCTATTTGATTAAAACCATACTACGGATGTGTTTGGTATGCAACATCAGCGGGTAGGATTAGATTAGATTGAATTGAATTAAGACAAAAAGGGTGGAGCGACTGGGCAATTAGGGCTTGGGTGGCCAATTTCCAGCTGTTTGTAACACCATTACTGAGCTTTGGCATCAAATCTCCTACTTCAGCTTCAGCCCTCATCATCAACTTAAAACAAATCTGTTGTTGGTTTACTTGTTATTATATTTTCTATCTGATCTGGAAATGAATTGTCATAATAAGATTAGATTCGATGAAGATGTCCGTCTCTCCTACGGTTGATATCACGCCCAGGTCAATTGATACGGCTTATATGTCCACGAAGTTCTTTAATCTTTATCTTTGCAAATTAACCGTTCTTCTGGTTCCGTACAAACATTATGGTATGGTTTTTTTTTTTATATCTTGTTTTTTATTGACTATTGATGCTCGTTTCCAAAGGTGGCTGCTGGTTATTCTGCTTAGCCTCTATTTCATTTTTGGCTTTCCTTTTCTGGTTTATGGATTTTGAGAGTTAAAGGCTTACCTATAACTCCTCACTCTAGAATAAATTATTGTTTTCAATTTTTGTGACTATTAGATAATTTATTTATTCTATAATATGATAATGAATAATGTAATGTATTATTAAATTTATTTAAATTAATTGAAATTAAAAAAACTCATCCCAAGTAATTTCATGGAGGTGGTAGATGGGTTTTTACTAATTTTAGAATGGGTAATGTTATATATTTTAAATTTTTTAAATGATGTGATATTTATTTATTAATTAATTTATTTTAATTTTATATAATTATTAATAAATATTAAATTATTTAATATAAAAAATTTAAAATATTTAACATTATTATTTTGAGATTAATAGCCTTTCCCTTCGTAAACTTACCAAACGTGGGATCGCACGGTCGCAGTAATCGTTTCACAGCCAAACGAGTCGATCTAACTTTGAAAAGGAAAAGGAACCTGCAGGAGATGGAGAGGATGAAAAATTGAAACGTAAACGACGAATGACCTTTTTAATTAGGGGAATTAGATTGCTCCACGTGTAAAGTCTAGATTGTCTCTCTACCTGCCACAATGTGTGTTCCTATTGGTCGAGTGACGACAACTCCTCCAGTAGATCCTCTGTTACACGAAGGCATTGCATCGCAATCAATCAAAATTTCAATTGGTACACGTAAGCGATCAGTAGTTCTGTGGCTTTCGTGGGACCTTCCTGATTAGAACTTTTACTTGCTGGCGAAGGTATTGAGAGTACGTGGTTTCAAAATTCCAAAACATCACAGCATAAAATCAGCCTCCGCTTTCTATATTTTATCGGCATCTTTAGTGTCCGGTGAATTTTTCATTTTTCATTTTTTTTTCTTTTTTCGTTTCTAATACCTTAGGGTTAGATAGTCATGGCAGATAATGATTTTTTAGAAGATGAAATTGATTGGAACAGTCTTTTAACGGAGTTAAGGGGTCCATCAACGGCAGAAATTTTCTCAAATCCCTCGCCGGATGGTTCGGTGTCTTCGTGGATCGGGGAGATAGAGAGCATGTTAATGAACGATAATGATGATAATTCGGAGCTGAAGCCGAATCAGCAATCTTTGGACGATTTCTTTGCAGATGTATTCGTTGATCAGCCTTCGCCTGCTTCTGGTGCAGAGCTGCCAACTGACAAGGATCAAAACGGTTCCGATGAATCTGGTAATCTTAGCCCGGCTGAGGAGAAGGTGCTCGATGAACCAGAGGTCAACAACAGCGACAAAAGCTATAACGACGCTAACAACGATAATGCTGATGATACCATCTCTAAGAAACGGAGAAGGTATCTGTAAATTAATGGCATATATTTCGCCTTTCTTTTTAATATATGGATGAGATATCTATGTTTGCTTTTTTTTCCCTTTTTTCCCCTCAGACTATTGGTTGATGCTCTGTTTCTGATTACTGAAAATATTGAATGATGTTTTAAGAGTGTTTTGGGTCGTTATATTTCCAAATAAATTTATTAATTATTACTGATATTTGATTTGTGGAGATTGGAAATTGAAGGGCTGTATGTGATGGTTGATCTGAATTTTCCAGGCAGTTGAGAAATAGGGATGCGGCAGTCAGGTCGAGGGAGAGGAAGAAAGTGTATGTGAAGGATCTGGAGATGAAGAGCAGGTATTTGGAAAGTGAATGCAGGAAACTCGGGCGGTTGCTTCAGTGTGTTCTTGCAGAAAATCAAGCCCTTAGATTTACTTTGGAAAAGGGCAATGCATATGGTGCATCCTTGACCAAGCAGGAGTCTGCTGTGCTCTTGTTGGGTATGATTCATGAATTATCTTTCCCTCGTATTCATAGCTCTTGGAATGTGGAGTTGTTTATTATGAAGTTGAATTCACCATCAATACAGCATCAATGTGGCATTGTCTTCAATGCACTGAATTTTGGTAGTTTTGAAATTTAACTGGCTTGTACATGGCTGACGCTTTTTTTTTTTTGTTATTCAAACACAATCATGTCCATGTGTATGCAAATATCCTATTCTTCATGTAATCACAGATTTAGCATCCTCACGATATTATCAACATCAACTACTTGTTTTTTGTTGCACATCAATCTTTCATGGTTCTGAAGTTTGGTTGAAGAACTATGTAACTGTTACTGTGCATATTTATTCAATCCACTGGCCGAATTTTTCTTGGGATGAGGGTTTTAACCTGTGGAAAATTTTATGCTTTTGTAGTGGTAGGGGAACAGGGGAGTGAATCTGTAGTACTTAAGTTGTCTAGAGCATCTTATTGGATTGCTTTTACATTGAAGCTTCAGGGTAGATGTAGAGGTTATAATTGGGGTTTTGATAGTGTATAGGCTTTCAAGACTGGAATGCTATATAACAACAGTTTTAGCATTTATCATGTTTGATTAACTTTATAGGCATGCAGCTTATATTGAGATTGTTAAGTTTCCTTACTGATATTCAGGTAATTTTTTAGTCCGATGGTGTACTGTGGTAAAAATAAATAAAACAGAAACCCTTTGCTGATTATTAATTTGGTTATGTTTTCCAATTTCTAGGAATTAACCATGAATTTTATTGTTAATGGTTTTCATTTGATGCTTTTTGTTATGTGGTTGAGTGGGCCTTTCATTCAGTGGCTTGATCTTTTAGGTATGCTGATTAGTACTGGTCTTCGTTGCTTTGCAGAATCCCTGCTGTTGGGTTCCCTGCTTTGGTTCCTGGGCGTCATGTGCCTATTCAGTCTGCCCAAACCCATCCATTCATATCTGGAGTCAGTACCACTGGTTCGAGTAGAAGAAAAGGCTCCGGGAAATCCAGTTCAAAGAGAAGCAGGAAGTAATAATTATGTATTCACAGTGGTGAATTCTCGGAGATGCAAAGCTTCAAGGACAAAGATGAAAATGACTTCTCATTCTCTTAGTGTTTTGGCTTGAGAATGGCTTCACCACCTCCAATTTTTTGTTTTCGTTTCAGGATATGAGAGGATGGTGAAAGGGTCTATATGATTAGAAGCAAAAATGCTACTGAATGGTTTATGTTACAGGATAAGTCAAAATAGCTCTATCTTTGAAAACTATGGCATGTGATGTGATGAAATTTTCTTCGTAATAACTAGATCGTATTTACTAGTTTCATTCTAGAACTTTAGAAAGAAAGCATCAAATTTATTAAATTCAGTTGCATAAGAGCTTCTCTATGTTCGAGAAGAGAAGACTAGAGAATTTGCTCAAGAAGATAACTTAAAATCGTTAACTTTTCTAGTCGGGGTTTGGTTAAAAACCATGGCTAGTACACAGTTTTATGAAATTTGCGTTGAAAATTTTGAAACCGTAAGGAGTAATATTAAAAGCTCCGCAACATCCAAACTAAAATAAACCTGCAAAGGCCTTTCCCCATTGCGTAGTGTTACGTGAGGGTTGCAATACATCGACTTAAAAACCAGCGTCGAGTTGCTTGTTTGGTTGGTCGGTGGGTTGGTTGGTTGGTTGGTTGACTGGTTGGTTGACTGGTAACTCAGTGGGCTTGCAGAAATTTACAAGAATATCCTCCTTTGTCAGCAAATTCCAAGTGAATGTGCGTGCGTAATTTGGACACTCGCCATTCCGTCCATCTCCCCAGTCCCGGTCAGCTGTTCAGTGGCCCGGATGATTATTGTGTACGGGCAAGCGTGTTTATATCAATTGCCATTTGGAAAATCTCATAGAATTCATGAACTTTTTATTTTTGGATATTAATAGAATCCGATCAAGTGGATAGGCATACGGCCTCAACCATTTAAGTTTATTTGTTCAAGAAATTTGCAACCCAAAATTATTTGAAATTTTATTTTTGTCATTGTAATTTTTATAAAATAAACTAGCCAATGAAGTGGTACATTTTGGGGACTAAATTTTTATGATTCCTGCCCTTGTAGAAATGAGTAAATGCGAAGCGAGATTTCAAATAATGATGTGCGTATCCAAGCTATGGATGGTAGCAACGTAATATTCATGAGATTATATGGCCGATTTTGTTGATACTGACGAGGGAAAGATTGGAAGATGTCTGAATAAATAAAATAATGGAAAACCAGGGCAAATAAGAAAAATGAGAGAGTCAGTGGCAAGATCGCAAATAACAATAGAAACCACGGGTACGCACACACGCAACACAATACAAGTACTCCTCAAGCTGGTTTGGCGATATCGCCGGTCCCACTTACCCCCCCTATAAAAATAAAGGTGTAACAAAACAAAAACCCCAATTAGCAGTATTAAACACAACAGTAATAAATATCCACTGAAACGACAACACAATGGACTCAGATTTCGGCATTCCGAGAGAACTCTCCGGCCTTCAACAACTCCGATCTCTTTACCAGCCCGAGCTCCCTCCTTGCCTCCAGGTATTGAATGAATCCACGTGTACTTCACATCTCCGTCATGTTTTTGGGGTTTTGAGTTATAGTTTTGCTTTGTTTTAGATCGATGACCTCTGCAGAATTGTTTTTTAATTCGCAGTGTGTTGCTTGCTGTTTTTCGGTCGTAGGCTAGATCTCATGCGATTTTGGCTGATTTATTTGAGTAGATCTTATGTGTTTGTCTATCCGAATATAATGCAGAACGGGGTTGGACGCTCGCTTCTTATTAATTTCCCAGGAGACTTAAATGATATATATACACATATATTTTATCAAATTAAGTTTGTAGTGTTGTACAAACTGAGCATCTAATACGTTGTGCAAATTCACTATCTGTTTTCAAATCTTCATCATCAATGCATTTTTCAGTTTTCTTATTCGAAAAAACTCTCTTATTGACAGCATTCATCCTTTCTCCATAACGGTACTACTTCTATATATCATTTCTTAAATGGTATTCTGTTTCCTTTTTAATTCTTCTGTGCCGCAATCATTTCATTTTCGGAACATCGCCTTGTTGGCTATTTATTTATTGCAAGTGTTTTCATTCAATGCCAACTCCCAGGGAACTACTGTCAGGGTGGAATTTGGTGATTCAACTACAACTGCTGACCCAGCTGATACCCATTCCATCAGCCGATCCTTTCCTCACACTTATGGTCAGCCTTTGGCTCACTTTCTTAGAGCAACTGCCAAAGTACCTGATGCTCAAATTATAACTGACCATCCTGCTATCAGGTGCACATTTAATTAATATCTCTTGCGCTAAAACTCATTTGATTTCTTTGTTGCTTTAATTTGAAAGAACGATGTTACACTGGTTTGAATTACGAAAGGAACTGGCTGTGCCTTAGGAGAAGAAAAACTTCAAAAGAATTTTGAATTTCTCTGCAATGTGTAGTTACAGAAAGTTCATTCATGGATAATCTATTTTCTTACAATAGGGTGGGAATTGTCTTCTGTGGAAGACAATCTCCTGGTGGACACAATGTTCTTTGGGGCCTTTACAATGCCCTCAAGCTACACAACCCTAAGAGTACTTTGCTTGGATTTTTGGGTAAGTAGCATTTCTGTTTCTAGTTTCAGCACAAATGGTTCCTATAATGAAGCAAACGCATAATCCTTTTTTTTGGTGTATTGTCTTTTTGTGTAATGTCAATCTCTGTTTGCATCAACAGGTGGTTCTGAAGGTTTATTTGCACAGAAAACTCTTGAGGTCACAGAAGAAATTCTTTCAACCTACAAAAATCAAGGTACATATTGCGGGTGGCAGTTTTTATGTTAAGAATTTCAATTCTCACATGGTATAAAGTCTGACAAACCTTAAAATAATTGTGCTTGACAAGGTGGTTATGACATGCTGGGACGCACAAAAGATCAAATCAGAACAACAGAGCAAGTCAATGCTGCACTAACTGCATGTAAAAATTTGAACTTGGATGGCCTTGTCATTATTGGAGGTGAATATGCTTTAGAATTTGCACATATGCTTACTACATATTTTCTCTTTTATGTTATTAAACATGAAATTGGTGCTTTTCAAGGGGTCACATCAAACACAGATGCTGCATACCTTGCTGAAACATTTGCTGTAGCAAAATGCCCGACAAAGGTAGTTCTTGGTCTTTTTCTTTTTCCTCCTCTCCTCCTTAAAATAATAGGCTCCTCTATATTGTTAGAATTAGTTGCCTTCTTCAATGCCCCTTTTGCAGTTATGCACCTACCAATCTGTATATCCTTGCAAAGTATGAATGATTTTTGAGTGATATTGATATGTTAGTGAACTAAATGGAATTTGCAGGTGGTTGGTGTTCCTGTCACTTTGAATGGAGATCTCAAGAATCAATTTGTGGAAACCAATGTTGGTTTCGATACAATATGTAAGGTATGAGTCAAATATTATAGAATCTTTCAATTTTCACAAAAGCCAAAATTGATTTGTACATGGTTCCTTCTCATAATTTTTCATCTGTTATCCTTTCTACGGAGAACGAAAGTAGAATTCAGGGGAACATTTAAAGATGTATGCGACTGTCATTTATTTACAGTAGAGGATGCGCGAAGAAAATGATCTAGGCCACTAGGAAAAAGGCAACTTGGAAATGAACAGCTCTGAACTAAATATTGACAATTGTATGAATCTATTTTAATATGTGCAAACTTTGAGTGTTTGAGTGGCCTATAAGCTTTTTGTGGTAATGTAACCATTAACTTTGTTATTATTATTTTATAGAGACCATATGCGAACTAACGGTCCTTATGTTCAGGTCAATTCCCAACTGATCAGCAATGTGTGCACTGATGCTCTATCTGCGGAGAAGGTAATGGGTTCTCCTGACATAATTTGATATCTCCTCTTAGAACTGGTCATTCAGTCTCTACTACGATCTGAGAAGTGCTTGTGTATGATAAGCATGCAGGAACAATAGTGTGGCATTGTTAAACTTGCATAATAAAGCTTTTGATGTTGGTAGATTAGAAACTTTTTTAATATATGTTTCCCTGATACTGTCTTTCCAGAAGCTCTAACTTCTTTCCCTTTTCAGTATTATTATTTTATTCGTCTGATGGGTCGGAAGGCATCACATGTTGCTTTGGAATGCACCCTTCAGTCTCATCCGAATATGGTTTGTATTTCTTGATTGTTGCTATATTTTTGTGGTGTAGCTATTATTTGCCTTCTGCATTTACAAGCTTTTTGTAAATCATCTTTACGAACTTTTTGCAGGTAATTCTGGGTGAGGAAGTGGCTGCTTCAAAGCTTACTCTGTTTGATCTGACAAAGCAAATTTGTGATGCTGTTCAAGCCAGAGCAGAACAAGGTTTTAAACTTTGTTGCTTTTGTTTTATGTTGCTTCTGACTATTGCTATTGTTGCTAACCTAATGTATTTGGACCAGACAAGAACCATGGGGTCATCTTGCTGCCAGAAGGGCTCATAGAAAGCATTCCTGAAGTATATGCTCTATTGAAGGTAACTCACGCATCTAAGTAGTGGCTTCTTTTCTGTTGCCTCTTCTCTCTTGCTCTCTCAGTCCCTCTACAGCAAGAAGAGGTTTCTCTTGTTTGAATCTCCATTTTATTGATGTTGTTCTGTCCTCTATTTGTAGTAAAGTTTTCAACAATTTTCATGGTTACTTGTTATACGAGTCTGTAAGTGTGATATTGCGATTTAACATTGCCTTTTTTCACCTCAGGAAATTCACAGTTTGCTGAGGCAAGGAGTTTCTGTTGATAACATTTCTTCGCAACTTTCACCATGGGCATCTGCTTTGTTTGAATTTTTACCACCCTTCATCAAGAAACAGGTTCGAATTTCTGTCAACATTTCCCATTTTTAAGATTCTTGCCGGTTAATGTTAACCTTAATGACTGATGATGCTTATCTAATATGTTTGATGTCACAGCTTCTTCTTCATCCCGAGTCAGATGATTCTGCACAATTGTCCCAGGTAACACACTTGAGACACTTGTTATGACAAATGTTGACTTTGGATTCTAGATATCTCATTTTATACATTTCCAGATTGAGACGGAGAAACTTCTTGCACATCTTGTGGAAGTTGAAATGAACAAGCGCCTGGTATGATGGTTATCTTTTGTTACTTTCCTATTATACTGGGTGAATATTGATTATGATGAAACTTTTAGTTACTGATATTTTTATTGTTTTTGTACAGAAAGAGGGCACATACAAGGGTAAAAAGTTCAATGCAATCTGCCACTTTTTCGGTTATCAAGCTCGTGGATCATTGCCATCGAAATTTGACTGTGACTATGCCTATGTAGGTTATCACTAAGTGTTGCCCTGGCTCCTCAGAATAATTCATGTTTTCCTTTGTCCTTTTTTTGTCTTTTTGGTGTACTCTTGTTAATAAATTATCATGTAATATACATTCAGGTTCTTGGACACATCTGCTACCATATTCTTGCTGCTGGTTTGAATGGTTACATGGCTACTGTGACTAATCTTAAGAATCCTGTGAACAAGTGGCGTTGTGGTGCTGCACCAATTGCAGTTAGGTTTTCATTCTTTTGAATGTTGTATGGTTTATCTCGTTCAAGTGGAGCTCAAATATTTTAGTTTTCCTCATCCTATGTATATTAGCTACTTTTTAAGGAAGAGTTGTTGACTTTTGCTACTTTTGCTAAACCTCAGTCAATGATGACTGTAAAACGTTGGTCTCAAAATCCGGGTGCTTCTTCAATTGGAAGACCGGCTATTCACCCCGCTACCGTGGATATGAGAGGCAAAGCTTATGAGTAAGTCCCTTTTCACTGTCCAAATTTTGCATGTTTAAGTTGATCCTTTTTGAGTGAAAAAATTGAGAACAAGTAGAGAATTCTAATGATGAAATAATGTGGGTTGAATTCATGTTTGCCGTGGTTCTCTCTCTTGCTCTCATACAAAAACACACAAACAATGGGGATACAAGTTCAATGGCAACTTTGATTTTATCTTCTGTATGGTCTTGGTGGCAGGCTCTTGAGACAGAATGCAACAAGATTCTTGTTGGATGACCTCTACAGAAACCCTGGACCCGTTCAGTTTGATGGTCCTGGTGCAGATGCTAAGGCTGTAACTCTGTGTGTTGAAGACCGGGATTACATGGGCCGTATTAAGAAACTGCAGGAGTATCTTGACAAGGTGCTTAAATCTTGTTATCTCTTTACTCTTTATGTTCTTATAAATATATATGTAACATATCTTTCAAATTTTCATCTTTTATTTGAGCTTTATGATGTGTGTGCTCATGCAATTCTGGATTCACTTAGTGTTTGCTTGTTTTTTTTTTTTTCCCAATTTTTTTCCTAGGTTCAAACCCTTGTGAAACCTGGATGTTCGCAAGAGGTATTGAAAGCAGCTTTGAGTGTTATGGCTTCTGTGACCGAAGTTCTCTCATCAATGTCTTCATCTGGAGGCCAGACAACACTTTAAGACAAACTTGGCGGATTATGCTTGCTTTCTTCTTTAAGATAATTAGCTGATTATGCTTGCTTTCTTCTGCTGCCAAGCCATTCACTGTGTATTGGTAGTAATGAATTGAGTTTCTTCTCTTTTAGTATTCTATCCAATGTTACATTTTTGTGTGAGATAGATAATAACTAGAGAGGCATGCATTGTGAGTTTTTGGAAGATTAATTTTTTTTCCAGCGGCTTAAATCTGCAGTGCATCGACATTGCAATCAAAGATTTTTACTGGTTACAGTGACTGGACGTAGCCAATGCTAGCTTCTCTATTTTTTGAGACACCCGTTAAAGAAATCAATCTCTGTTACAAAAGAATAATTTGCGAGTTTTCCGTAATGAATGCGAAATTTGCCTTATATTTTGATCATTGTGCCTTTTTCGTAGGTTTGCTCAGGAACAAACTTAGGTTCGATTGTTCTAGTGGTTTTATATCAATCAAACACACAATTTTCAGGTTGTTTACCGAAGAAAGAAAATTTACCTGCCTGTTAATAAAATAAAGTAAAATTTAGCACCAGAAAGTAAGGACGAGTGAATGCCATGCCGGTGTCACCGTGTCAGCTTGACTTCCTCAAGACGGTAATTTTATATGTACAAAAGCAAATTCTTGTAAAACACAAAAAAATACCTAATGGCTAGATGATATTGAAAATCAGTCTGATCAAGTCTTCTTCCCTTTTGTCATTGCGCCTGCTCTCAATCTTCATCTTGAAGGAATATTCGAAGGTTGGGGTTAGGGTTAGGTATGTGATTCTCTCAAAAGAATAATCCATTCTATTTAGTTGAAAGAATTTAAAGGGGTTTTGTCTGTTCATTTTTTCATTGAACTGTCCTGTACTCTGTATTTATTTAGATGACTAAATTGAAGTTGTTACTTTTTGATACATACTCACCGCATACTGCTGTGCTGTATTCTTTAATCAGTTTCGGATGTACACTTATTTTTATCATGCTTTATGAAACCATACAGCGAGAGAGTACAATGCAGGGATTTCATTCGTAATTTATAATTGGAGAAATGGAGGAAGAAAGATCTTATAAAGCTCATGTTTTGGTGTTCCCATTTCGTGGGCTTGGGCAAGGCCACACAAACCATATTCTTCAATTTTCCAAAGTCCAAACGGTTACCTTTAAAAATCACAGTGATCAAGGAACTGATTCAATTACACTAGAATCCCCGGTATATGATGATTGCAGTGAAGGTAGGATAGGAGATTGCAGTGAAGGGTTATATTGTTAAGTTTAAAGCTAGTGGGTCAAGTAATTTAGTTGAACTTATTAACAAACTGGAAATTTCTGTGAATCCCTGAGTTGTCTTGTGTATGATGCTAGTTTGACGTTGGTGCTGGATATAACTAAGCAACTGGATGTGGGCCGTGTGGCTGCTGCCGTATTTTTCACTCATTCATATGCTGTTCTTGCTACTTACTACACCATGCACTTGGAGAGGTTGGGTGAGACTGTTATCATCAATGCCTGCATTCTTGATTGGATTGCTGCAGCTTTTTCTTCCAAATTTGCCTTCGCTTGGTGCTGTTACTGGGCAGTTTCATCCTGTAATTGAACACTTGTTGGAACAATTCAGCAACATTAAGACAGCAGATTGTGTCCTTTGTGAGAAGAGGTAAGTGGACTGCGTAACAATTTATAACATATGAAAAAAAGTTGTAAAAAAGATTACAATTAATTTGATAAATCTTATTTTGTGTTGACATGTAATGACGTCTTAACAAGTTCATGTGGCTAAAAAGTAGTTGGTGACATGAATGATCAATATTCTGGCCTTTTAGGACAATTGGACCAACTGTGCCATCTATTCATCTTGACAAGTGGGCGGAAGGCCACACAGAGTATGGCTTCAGTATCTTTAAGCTAAATGATGATGCTTGCATGATTTGACTAAATGCAAAGGAAACCTGGTCACTTGTGTATGTATCATCCGGGAATAGTGCAAATTTGAATTCAGAACTGATGTCTGAAATGGTGCAGGCGTTCAGACAAAAGGGCAACAACTTCTTGTGTGTGGCAAAACAAGCTTCCCGTCAACTTTGTGGAGGAAACATCGGAAAAGGGGTTGTGGTGACATGTTCTGGCTCATCAGGCAGTGGGATGTTCAAAACACATTGCGGATAGAATTCCACAGTTGCTGCTATTAGATTTGGAGTGCCAATGGTGGGAATGCCACAGGTTTTGGGACCAAATTACTAATGCACATATTGTGGAGAAAGTTTGGGAAGTAGGAGTTAAAAACCTGAGGTCAACGCAAATGAACTTGCTACTGCAGAAGAAATCAACAGAGGCATCAGGGAAGTTATCCATGAAATTGTTTCTCGAGTCGTCGGGGTTTCGTTTTCTTGTTCAAATCGAACCTGGCTGTTCTAGCAAACAGTTTTATCTAGAGCTAGAACTGTACTTCTGATATTTTTCCTTCAATATTTGGCGTCTTTGAATCGGTGGTGACTGTTGATTCAGTCCAAAGTTTGCATTAGTTTGTGAATGAATGATTCGAATAACTGCGGTAACTTTGCATTAAGAGCCTAACCCAACTTTTAAAATTTGGGAAGCAAACTTCAGCCATTGCCCTGAGAGGAAAAAAAAAAAAACTATAGCCATTGCCTATGTTGGATTGAACATATGAGGGGAAAAAAAGGCCACATGTGAATCACTCATAAAATAAGAGAAAAAGATGAGCCAGATGTCATAAATCTACTGGATACAATGACAAGCTACACCAATACGATGAAAGGAGTTTCTCAATCAGAAGGTTATTCAGCGTGGAAGGAGACAAATGGCTATGAACCCAATTCGAGTCCCTCTTTCACACCTTAAACTCTTCCCAAACCCAAACTGAAAATAACTAGGAACCCCAATTCAAGAAACCAAATGGATACGTCTAGAGGAAGTATTTACTTCATGCATCATTAGCGTTGCTAGCATTATACCTCTGCTTCAAGCCTTCATCATAAAAAAATTTACAATACTCATAAGAGACTGCGCTTAAAGTTTTGATCTTGCGGAGCTCATCTACTCAAAATCACTCCTTTTTGTTCTTGATCAACGCTCCTGATCTCCGGTCAGTTACCCTCTTTCTTTAATAACTAATTATGTTATACGATTAATCATTTTAGTTTTAATTAGTCATGGAATTTGAACCGCTTGATATTGGGAATGGGGTGATTGAATATGATGAAATGCGTAATTCTAATGGAGAAGAAGATTCAAAACACCCTTCTGATTACTATGATCATGTACACCCAGATAATTCTAGTAATTTTGAAACTTTAAATGGTGACACTAATCTTGAACCCTTTGAGGGTATGGAGTTTGATTCTGAGCAAGCTGCACGAATTTTCTATAATTCCTATGCTCGCCGTATTGGTTTTAGTACCCGTGTTAGTGTTTACCAACGGTCCAGGCGTGATGGATCTATTATTTGCCGCCAAATTGTATGTTCACGCGAAGGGTTTCGTCGTGGGAGCAGTGAAAATAGGTCTAAGAGACAGCGTACCATTACTAGAGTTGGGTGTAGGGCTCAGATGACGGTAAAGAAACAGGGTTCTGGGAAATGGGCAGTGTCAAAACTTGTTAAAGAGCATAATCATGAGCTCGTGCCACCTGATAAAGTGCATTGTCTTAGATCACATAGACATGTATCTGGTCCTGCTCGAAGTTTGATTGATACACTTCAAGCAGCTGGGATGGGACCAAGTGGGGTTATGTCTGTGTTGATTAAGGAGTCGGGTGGAGTTAATAATGTTGGTTTTACAAAAGTTGATTGTCAAAATTATATGAGTGGTAGTAGGCAGAGGACCCTAGGAAGTGGAGGTCAGGTTGTTATCGACAACTTAAAACAAATGCAGGCTGAAGATCCCAGTTTCTTTTGTGCCTTCCAAGGTGATTTTGAGAACACGACAGGAAATATCTTTTGGGCCGATGCAAATTCACGAATGAATTATAGTTACTTTGGGGACACTGTTACCTTTGATACGACATATAGGACGAATCGTTATCGGGTCCCGTTTGCTCCTTTTACTGGATTGAACAACCACGGACAACCTGTATTGTTTGGATGTGCATTGCTCCTTAATGAGTCTGAGGCCTCATTTATTTGGCTTTTTGAGGCTTGGCTTGCTGCGATGTCTGGACACTCACCCAATTCAATTACAACTGACCAGGATAGAATTATACGAGCTGCTGTTGCACAAGTTTTTCCAGGAACCCGACACCGTTTTTGTAAGTGGAATGTGTTTAGGGAAGCCCAAGAGAGATTGTCTGATGTTTATCACTCTCACCCGCATTTTGAAGCAGAGTTCCAAAGGTGCATCAACATGATAGAGACAGTTGATGAATTTGAATCATGCTGGGAATCTCTTCTCCGAAGGTATAACCTTGGCGGTAATGAATGGCTCCAATCAATGTATAATGTTCGTCAACAGTGGGTGCCAGTCTATCTACGGGATACATTCTTTGGGGAGTTGTCCATAACTCAAGCAAGTGATAATATAAACTCATACTTTGATGGGTATATAAATGCATCAACAAATATTCAGGCCCTCATTAAGCAATATGAGAAAGCAATAGCCTCTCGGCATGAAAAGGAAGTAAAGGCTGATTATGATACAGTAAATACTGTACCAGTTTTGAAGACACCTTCTCCTATGGAAAAACAAGTGGCAAACCTTTATACTAGGAAGATATTTATGAAGTTTCAGGAGGAATTAGTGGAAACTCTTGCTTATCCTGCAACTATAGTTAATGATACAGGCTCTGAGATTATCTACCGGGTGGCAAAATTTGGGGAAGAACAAAAAGCACATTTTGTTAGGTACAATGTTTTTGAAAAGAAAGCTAGCTGTGGCTGCCAACTGTTTGAATTTTCAGGGATTATATGTAGGCACATTTTGGCAGCTTTTAGAGTAACAAATATTCTTACTCTGCCTTCTCATTATATCCTGAAACGATGGACAAGAAATGCCAAAAGTGGGGTTCTATTGAATGGTCACATTCTTGGGTTGCCAAGTAGTTCTCAGGAGTCGTCTGCTGCCCGCTATGACAATCTATGCCAGGAAGTCATCAAATATGTAGAAGAAGGGGCAGAATCGGCACGCATTTATAACATGGCAATGGATGCGCTTCGTGAGGCTGCAAAAAGGGTTGCTGCTGCAAAGAAGCATGGTCCTGGGGTCACACAGAATTCGCTGTTTAGTGGATGCCAACAGCCTCATTCTTGCTCTGTGGTCAGTTTTCTATCCACAGATAATTCTCTCCTTTTTTTTTTTTTTGTGGCTTGTGTTTCATTAATCTTGTATTTGTCCTGAAGTAGATGCTGCAAATCTCTAATTTTTTAAGTTTGTATCCTTTCTTCATTACTCAAGGCAAGAGTTATGGTTTTATATACTGCTGGGCTAATTGTGCCAAGGATACTACAATTATTTAGGTGCATTATTAATTTTCTCGGGGTTGCCTACTTTATAGTTTATTGGCTTTCTATAATTTATAAATGAGGTCCTGCCATAATCTTTCCTTTCTATTTCCTCTGATCTGGGCAAGGAATCATATTTGTTAATTAAATTCTGTCTCTGCAAATTATAATATTTTATTTATGAATTTCTTGTAAAAAACGCAATAATACGTTGATTAATACAATGGCTGGTCTCAATTTCATGCCTCTCTGTAGGAGCAGGACAAGAAAATACAGGAATTGACAGTTGAGTTGGAAAATGCAAGTCAGCGATGTGAAGCATATCGGACGAAACTGCTGGCTGTTTTGAAAGATATGGAAGAACAGAAGATAAAGATGTTGGTGAAGGTTGAGAATGTGAGGCTCGATCTAAAAGGTTGAATTGGTGGTGCCATTCCATCATATATTGTAGACTACACATAGTAGACACGGGGTTTGGCTTTTAGGTTCTTTCGCTGGTCTCCATTGCGAAATATAAATTAGTTACTGGCAGTTTTTATTTCCAGTGTAGGACAGTTGTGATGTAAATCAAGGTGAGCCCCAGGGAAATATGTAACTATTAGGCAGTTGTTTGAGTTGGATTTGATTGGTACTGATAGAATTGAGTAACATTTTCTGCTTGAGCAAGCTGTAACCAACAGTCAGTATGAAATTTCAGTTTGGAATCGATCAACTGAAGGAAGAAGGGTCTTCAGTTCTCAAGAAACATAGTTGAAATCCAGCAAAATCATGTTACGTGTTTTTTTTTTTTTTATTTAATTCAAACTATTAATCACTACTTTTATCATTTATTTATTTAATAAAGAACTCTTTCTTTCTTGTTTGCGTGAGTATATCTACCTCTGCATATATCCAATAATAATAGTAAGGCTTCGTTTAGGACGGAGATTAAAGTATAAAATTCTAATTTTACATTTTATTTCTTAAATTAAAAAAAGAAAAGAAGAGAAAGAGAGGCTTCTCTTATTTCTTAATGCAATTGGATTTGGACCGGACTATCCAAATCCGTTTCTCGTAAGGGCATATATGGAAAACTGGAGTGACATTTGAATTTCAAAAAAGAAAAGGGAAGCTGCCCGTTGGAGACGGCACGTGCCAACGCTCTCCTTAACGGTTATAAATTCCCCACTCCTTAGAAAAGGAATGCATCTAACTTGATCGATGCTTTTGTTGCTGATTTTGAAAGAGAAAAAAGAAAAGGAAAGAAAGCAAGAACGGTGATGGAGGCATTTGAGAAGCTAGAGAAAGTAGGAGAAGGAACATATGGGAAAGTATACAGAGCAAGAGAGAAGGCAACCGGGAAGATCGTTGCTCTCAAGAAGACTCGTCTCCACGAGGACGATGAAGGCGTGCCCCCCACCACTCTCCGGGAGGTCTCCATCTTGCGCATGCTCTCTCGCGATCCCCATGTCGTTAGGTACGCTTTATTTCTCCGTTCATTCATTGTTGTGCCAACTTTTTGGTGGTTTGCTCTTACTATGTGATACTTTGGTTTCAGTCTTAGGCTTGATTCTAGGTTTTTGATCTTATGCTCTGTTAAGTCCTAGAAGGTCGTTTTCATTTTTCATGTGGATCTCTCTTTTGTTATGCCCTTTACTTACAGTGGATCTCGGTATTAGTTCTTTGGAATTTTCTTCAGCTTCTTGTTAACAGTTAGCAAAAGGAAAATTAAAGATTAATGACACATCTTCTCCGTTTTTAACATGTTAATCTTTATTAGCAACGGAAACTTAAAGATTAGTGACGCGTCTTCTCCGTTTTAACATGTTCATCTTTATTTGCCTAATTCAGCGGCTAATTTATTTTCAGGTTGATGGATGTCAAACAAGGCCAGAACAAGGAGGGCAGGACGGTGCTCTACCTTGTTTTTGAGTACATGGACACTGATCTTAAGAAGTACATCCGAAGCTTCCGCCAAACTGGAGAGAACATTCCTGTTAATATTGTCAAGGTACAAACCTACCTTGATTCATTAATAATCTGTCTGTTTAATCATCAACATCCTAATTACCTTGATTTATATATATATATATATCTATCCACTTGCTCTGCAGAGCTTAATGTACCAACTTTGCAAGGGTGTTGCTTTCTGCCATGGACATGGAATCCTTCATAGGTAATTCACTTTTCCCATCTAATCTCATGTTAAGGCCCCATAAACATTAAATTGATTTGGTTTTTATCTCTCAACTCAGGGACCTTAAGCCTCACAATCTCTTGATGGACCGAAAGACTATGACACTTAAGATAGCAGATCTTGGATTAGCTCGAGCATTTACTCTTCCAATTAAGAAGTATACTCATGAGGTATCTATTCCGTGTTCTTAATTGTATACACCTCATGCATATGTATGCTTGATAACATATTACTCTTCCAATTAAGAGGTATACTCATGAGGTAATATATTCTGTGTTCTTAATTAAATGCACCTCATGCATATGTATGCTTGATTAAGAGGTATACTCATGAGGTAATATATTCTGTGTTCTTAATTAAATGCACCTCATGCATATGTATGCTTGATATAACATATTCTTCAGGTATGATAAACTAAAATAATGCCCATCAAATGTGTTGCAGATATTGACCCTCTGGTATAGGGCTCCAGAAGTCCTTTTGGGGTCCACCCATTACTCAACTGCAGTTGATATGTGGTCTGTTGCCTGTATATTTGGTATAGATCCCCTGCATTCTTTCTTTAATCTTTGAACCTAAGCAATATTCCCCTATTTGCCGGATTTGATTTGATCTCTCTGTTTCTTCTGAACTGCAGCGGAACTGGTTACCAAGACAGCACTTTTCCCTGGAGATTCTGAACTCCAACAGCTCCTTCATATTTTCAGGTTGAATATGACCACCTTAGCTTCTGACTTTTCTGCTTTGTTTATTTCTATCCATGTGCTCTTATGCATCATTGATATTGTATGCAGGTTATTAGGCACTCCCAATGAGGAAGTCTGGCCAGGAGTGAGCAGTTTAATGAACTGGCATGAGTACCCGCAATGGAGCCCTCAAAGTCTATCAACAGCTGTTCCAAATTTGGACAAGGATGGCCTGGATCTGCTTGAGGTAAGATATGAAGGACTAATTCTGCGAGGCTACTCTCATACAGAGACAGCAGCACATGATCCTATAACTAACTCGTTTCCTCTTTCTTCTTTTATCTACAATGACCTTTAAAATGTTTGTATATGCAGCAAATGTTGAAGTATGACCCCTCTAAGAGAATTTCAGCAAAGAAAGCCATGGAGCATCCATACTTTGATGATCTGGACAAGAAAAGACTCTGAGGATCTGTATTAACTAGAGGATCCTTGTTTTGTGATGATTGGAGCACCCAGCAAACGGGATTTCTGTAACGGGGGGTCTGTTTGCTTCTCTCAAGCATACTTCAGTCATGTAATATTTGTTTTTAGGATTTAATATTGTGGTGGCTCTTGTTGGATTTAATATTCGGTGACTAATTCAATGTCTAGTGATTTTGCTTCTTGCGTAAGTTGCCTAAAGCTAATTTCACAATTACCAAGTACATATATTTTCAAATTTCTAATGCACTACATCAATTCAATTTTATGGAATTGCATGAAGCATTTTACTTTTTTCTTTTTTTCACAAATCACTTCAGGAACTTCATGGTGGTCTTTGAAATAATTGGATTGCAAAGAAATATATGAAGTTATTACATTTTCAAAGTTCGACTACACCTCATTCTTTTTTCCTCTTTTCGCACAAATCATTTGGGGAACTATGCTTTTAACAATCAGCTTGACGATCTGATTCACCATAACTCTTTTCTATAGACTTAATTTAATGGGCAAAATTTTTTCCATGATAAAAATTACTCAGTAATGCGCAGTTCAAGACACAAGCCACAAGAAGAATGTTGACCAAAGAGTAAGTGAAACTGAGGCCAAGGCGTAAGTCCATAGCATGATGACAGAACATTCGCTTTTACCAGCTCCAAACAATTGAGTGATGGTACCTGCACAAAGATTTAAATCATAGGTAATTATTTCCCCTTCATGAATAAGAATGTTGAATGTAAGTTGGAAAAAAGCCTTTATCACTAAACAAATTCCAAATTTACAATGATAAAATTGGTTGTTTGTTCAGACCTACCTATGTTCATAGCAGGCGGCATTGCAAATTGAAGCAGAAGAATGAATTGATACAGAAGATCATCTGGATACACAAAACCAAACCGGAGTGCCCCTTTCACAATGACAATGCCAATCAGAGGCAGGGCAACATATCGGGCAACTACAATGCCGAAAACAATACTTTTCTGAATTCCTGAACCACGTAGACCTGAAAGCAAATTCCAATATCAGTAACAACTTGTTTGAAATTGCTTATTCAAGAGTTAGTTTAACCGGAGTATCAAAATTAATCCTTCATCAGTTACCTCTGAGGAGGTTTCCTCCAACAACCAATGTGACAGTTGGAATGGCTCCATCTCTGCAGTCAAAATTCAAACTTTAAACCATAGCTGGAGGAGTTTGCCTTTTTTTGTTTGTTATCGGGGAACAAATTATATCAGTCGACAGCGTTTCGTAAGATTAGCAGAATGTGGCTGGATCAAAACTTCTTAGAACATGACTTGATAAAAATCATAGCTACATCATTTCAAGTTTGTGGTTGATTTTCATACCCTATTAAAGAAGCAGAATCTTGAATCACACGAAGAGGAGCACTACCACCAATCATTGACTTTCGGATCAGAGGGATGAGGCCAACTATAAATCCAGCAAGCTGCACAGAACAAGAATCGGCAGTTCAGTTAATCTGATAAAATGTACAAATCAGGAGCTTGCACCAAAATCAAGACAAATTCACGAGGTTCATCCAGTAGCTGATCTTGTCTTTACAAAATCCTCTGGATCGATTCATTCAAAAAGTAAAATGAACCTTTACTAAAAATACATGAGTGCATCAAATGAGAGACCTGCTGGGCGCTTCCTTCCATTTTTCGGCAAGGGTAAATGCTTCCCTTTTAACTGAAGAAAAAGGTGCTTAATGCAGTAAGATAAAAAGCATTGAGGCCATACCGCTCCAATAGTTGACGGGGCAAATATAGACTTCAGATTAATCTTCCGAAAAAACGACTTCACTTGCTGCTTGATACTACATGAACCTTTCACCTGTCGTAGAGTACCAAAGATCAAATCCCTAACCTTGAAAGAAAATTTTTCACCACACACTTGTCTTAAGCCTCAAAAAGAATCAGTGAAGGGAGAGGTGGCTAGAGTTCATACATGAATCAACTTTTGGTCTCACCTCAGATGTAGTGCAAGGCAATGCAAGTTGATCTGCAGGATCTTCAGGTGTCAAGAACTCTTTCGAAGAAAGTAACGGTTCGCTGCAACTCTCTGTGCCTGAGATGGAGCCATCTGTCACAGACTTACCGAAAGAGTCGTCAATTGTTTTAGATTCTCTACTGGATCCAGTTGAAGATGCCCTCACAATATTGTACACGTAAGACCACAAATAGATTGCTCCAACCTGAGATGTAAAAGCAAGCCAATTAACAGAACTTGAAAGAAATCCCTCCGAGGTAAAATGATTAGAATGCGCTAAAGAATCATGCAATTAGTTGAGCAAGTTTCGAAAGTGCGGGAGATTATCATGCATGCCAAGTTTATTATAGGAAAGAAGCAGAATATATATAGGCACCGAGAATTCTGTTATGTAGATATAAAGTATTGTACTACCGCCATGGAAAGAGAAACATAAGCCAATCCATATGTTTGGCAGGTATCAGGAGACCCAAAGGGGCTTCCTCTTTCTTTACAAACTGCTGGGATTATAATAAGAGGCATGTTCCCCAAGTTTCCTGCACACATAGATTGAAAATCATAAGAAAACATTTCGTGAGTGAAACAGTAGATTTTGAGCAGACCTGCAGCACAGCAACCCACAATAAGCCCTCGGAGATGTGAGGGAGGTCTTGTAAATTGGACAACTATCCATCCCAGAATTGAACCAACGAGAAATGTGATGAGGATATTGAACGGCATGAACCATCTGTGACATTATTCAAGTATTCAACAATGCATAGATATTCTCAAAAAATTTATTGTGTTGTTGGAAGAGAGGTTCACAGAATAATTAGAATTTGACTCACAACTTGACCATGCTCTCATATGTAATTGTATTGGCAAGGTTGGAGGCCACAAGTGCCGGGTTGAATACGTAGAACACCAGCTGTTTCAGTTTCACAAACAAAAATGAAATAGGAGGTGTTAGTGATTGATTGACAATGAAGAGGTTACGTTCAAATTAAGGAGGAAGAAGAATTTGAAGTTGTAATGAAGAATCAAGAACTCACATTATTAATATGCTTCCGGGCATCTTCACCTAAAATATGGACATGATCCAGAGCCAGATACCAGCCAAGTGCGGTTATCAGAAGCACTTTCAAGACTGGAATTGACGAAGCAATGAAAAGATCCAAAAGTCCCATTGTTCTGATTACCAAATGCAAAAACCAAGTAATCTATTGCCTTCCTTGCCTTAATTAATTAAATTGCACTAGTACGAGGGAATGCAACACCGACGCTACACAACAGCAAAAAATGCAAAAGGATTTGAATATGAATATTATTAAAACAAAAAAACGATCATTACTAACACATTTGTAATTATATATATATATATATATATATCTCGATTTAGTCGAGCGCAATTTTCATATCTCATCACATGCCTACCAGAAACGTAAATAAATTTTTGTGTCTTACAAAGAAAGAATATGCAGGAAGCTGGATATAAGTGTTAAGAGCACACCAATATTTCCTATTCAATAGAAACAAATTCGTTGAAATAGTCAAACTTTTTAAGTTTTAATGTCGGCAGAAGATGTGCGGTTCAATGAATGATGAACGTATGCGTTCATACCTTTAGTCACATATGCACTGCTATTTATTTTTTATTTTTTTAAAAAAATATTTCAGGGTTTAATTAATGAGAATAATAGATAATCATCAAATAATACATATTATTTAAGATAAAATTTAAAATATTTACCCTCACTATATTTACATATGCACAACTTCTTCCGAAAAACAACAAAACGCACGATCAGTGAGTGTAAAATGTCAACTCACAATTCAAAACAGAAATACAGCGCGCTCGAACCTCAAGAGCTTTTGCCAAGCACTGGCAGCGGCGACAACGGAGATCGAGGCCTTGGACAATCTTCATTGCGAAGCCCACTCGAGTAGCAGCACCTACGTATCTCATGGGTTGACGCTTCATAGTTGTCAATATTCTCTTCTCCAACATTTTTTTAGTATTTTTTCTATGTTCAAACTAGGCCAAACAACCTGTTGTATGTATAATTAATTAAAGACTAAATTATTATGGCTCAAAAATGAAGAAGGGAACGGACAAAAAGTTCCAGCTGTCAGAATTTTACGAGTGCATATTGAAAAATATCAGTTATACCTTGGTTTAAAGATGTGGGCAAGAAAATCTATTTGATGTAAGGACTAGATTTCAGCATTAATAATGAAATTAGATTTAGCATTAATATTTTGACATCAGGGTGGGCATGACTTTAAGGGAGGTGGCAAATGAGAGTCAGGATAGAATAGTTCATGATACGATAGACCGAATAAAAAAAAAATAGAGAAACTGATGACTATCTTTTATGAGTTCAGGGATAGACAGAGGTGAGCAAGCCGTAATGTTCTTAAATTTAGTCATAGAGCCGTACTTGTTGGGTAGGATGTGAGAATTGAAATGCAAGGGCAGAGAGGACAAAATACGATAACCAGGGTGGATGTAAGCCTGGAAGAAAAGGAATTAAGGCAACACCTACTAGATACAGAGCAAGAACGTATGCAAATGGCAACACAGAATTCTTCTCGTGCTGAAGAGCTAGAAGGAGAGGTATGAAAATTGACTAAGGCCATTGATGAGATACGGGGACAGGAAAAAGTCCCAAGCTGAAGAATAATTTTAGATAATGAGTCTCCACTCTCAATAGAGATTATGAACGTTACAATCCCGAGAGATTTCATTTTCCTGATATTAAATTCTTATAAAAAAGTAATCAATTGGTGCACATTGAGTGTTTGGAAGATTTAGGTCATTTTCACTGAGATTGGAAGGGCGTGTACAAGAGTTGTATCACAGGTTGCCACGAAGGGGTATCAAGAATTTCAAACAAATGTGTACAGAATTTATTGAGTAGTTTTGTGGGGCAGTAACCCTTGAAGATGATATGGTGAAGCTAATTGGGATCACGCAAAAAGAAGAAAAGTCTCATAGAGAGTTTGTAAAAATGTACCACCGGACGATCTTGGATCTGGGGGCATTCAATCATCCACAGGCATTGAGAGGGCTTAAAGAAGGTGTGAAGATGGGGAGACCATGGTACAACTTACGAAGTCCTTTAATTCGCTCGTATTCTGATGCATATGAGCATGTGAAGAGAGATATTACAATTGAAGAGGAGAAAGCAGCGATGTTGAAAAGTAAGTAGATTGAAGGAATGAGGCAGAGAAAAGAGTTCAAAAATGAAGGGGATTAGTTGGGCAAGCTCAAGGGTTATCATCAGCTAGGGTGATAGAAAGTCGAGTTGCTCTCTACCACCATTATCAGAGGACATCTCAGCCTCAAATTGGTCGCATCCCATTCCACAGATCACCGAGTAGAGATCGAAGAGATCAGCACCAACTTTACAAGAACTTGTACTATAACATCTCAACAAGTCGACAATCCTAGAACCATGATAGAGTTGCCCGCCTGCTACTCCCATCCACAGGCAATTTTCTTAAGGACAAGACCATGTAGATGATCGACCAGAGTCCAACTTACAAGCAATATACTCCTCTAAAAATCCCACTAGAGAAATTATTTCTTATCGTGGAATAACGAAGTTTGTTGTGCCCTCTACCACCAATGTCCAAACCAGTAAATAAGAGGGATAGAAGTAGATTCTGCAGATTGCACAACAATCACAGCCATTTGACATCTCAATGTCGTGATTTGAAGAACTAGGTAAAAGATTTAGTGCGAAATCAATACCTAGACTAGTTCATCAATAGAGGGAACCCAGTGGTGGATCGACTGTATGTTAGAGATGACTAAATTAATAGGATGGATTGAGAACAGCCCATTATGAGAGTATTAGCAGGAGGTTCAATAATGGCAGGAGATTCGAACAGAGCCAGGAAAAATTATAGCAAATATACATAAACTAGTTGGGAGATTTTGTTTAATATACCGGCAGCAAAAAAGAAAAAGACCAAACAGGTGCTAATTATATAGACGGAGGAGGATGAAGAAGAGATTCTATATCCTCATGAAGATGCCTTAGTTATAAATGTTAATGAGCAAACAAGAAGTTTAATAGAATTATGGTGGATTCGGAAAACTCGTTAGACATTCTCTTCAAGTTTACTTTAGATGAGATGTGAATTACAGATGCAAGGCTCAAGCACATGAATACTTCCTTAAAATGATTTGGTGGAAGGAGATTAACGCTCTTAGGGATCATAATCTTGCCAGTTACTATAGGCTCGAGGCCTTTTGAAAAGAACATGATGTTGGACTTTGTAGTGATGGATGAAATCAACCCATACAAGATGATATTGAGAATGCCATTTATGAGAATCAGCCAGATGATACTATTAAGCAACAACAGCTGAGAAGGCTATGCGGGTGACATCGTTGAATGTAAGTGGGGATTCAAAAAAAGGAAGACAAGAGCTCGTCAAATAATCGAAGGAAGCCTTGATAAGACCAGATGACTAGGAAAAGAAAGTAAAAATCGGGTCGAATGTTAGCAAGGAAGTAAAGAGAAGTCTGATCAAGTGCTTGCAAGTACATGTAGATGTGTTCGCCTAGTCTCATGATGACATGTTGGGGATTAATCCGAAGATGGTATGTCACAAGTTAGCAATTAATAAAGATGTAAAACTAGTAAGGCAAAAGAGGAGGTGCTTTAACCAGGAGAGATAAGACACTGTGAATAGTAAGGTGAAGAAGCTATTAAAAACATTGCTCATAAGGAAAGTTAATTACCCGAAATAGATCTCGAATGTGGTCTTAGTTAGGAAGGCAAATGAGAAATAGAGGATGCGTGGGAATTTTATAGACTTGAAAAAGCTTGCCCCAAAGACAGCTTCCCACTACCTAAAATAGACCAGTTAGTTGATTCTACTGCCAGACACAACTTGCTCAGCTTTATAGATGTATTTTCTAGTTATAACTAAATTCTTATGTTTAAACAAGATGAAGAATGCACAGCCTTTGTCACCAATCAAAGCTTCTTTTATTATAAGGCCATGTCTTTTGGCCTAACAAATACAAGAGCAATATATCAAAGGTTAGTGAAAGATTTTCAAGCCCTTTATCGGCCGAACAATTGAGGTATACGTGGACAATATGATCACAAAACCCAAGAATACAGATGAACACATGAAGCATCTAAAGGAAATTTTCACACTCCTAAGAGAATATCATATGAAGTTTAATTCAGAAAAGTGCGTCTTTAGTGTGGGCTATAGAAAATTGAAACTAATCCAAAGAAAATAAGGACAGTTATAGAAATGAAGTTACTACGCACTATAAAGGAAATACAAAGTCTCACAGGCAAATTGGTAGCTTTGAATAGGTTCATCTTCCGTGCAATAGATAAATGTCATGTCTTTTTTCAAAAAATGAAGAAATGAAAGAAGATAGAATGAACATCAGAATTTGAGGAGGCATTTCAACAACTGAAGGATTATCTACTTAAGGCCCCGCTATTATCAATGCCGTGAGCAGAAGAGATATTGTACTTGTATATTATACAAGTACAATATAATATACAAGTAAAGCCTTACTTGAAGCGAAAACCAGATATCCATAGGTTGAAAAGTGGGTACTTGCTTTGGTCATAGTTACTCGAAAGTTAAAACATTATTTTCAAGCACATTCGATAATTGTTTTGATAGACTAACCACTTAGGCAAGTTTTACACAAAACAAAAACTTCTAGTCGACTAGTGAAGTGGTCGGTAGAGCTGAGCGAGTTTGACATTAATTATCAATCTCGAATAGTAATTAAAGCATAGACTCTAGCAAATTTTGTGGCTAAATGCACTGAAGCAGATAAAGGTATAAATAATAGACGAACGGATCATATGAAGATTAAGAAGTAGGAGTAAGTAGGGGTGGGCATCGGATCGGATTTATCCGAATCCGAACCGATCCGATGTAATCCGAATTTATTAAAATCAGATTCGGATTTAACATTAAATCCGATCGGATATAATTTATGCAATCCGATCGGATTTGAATCGGATCGGTTCGGATTCGGATTAATCCGAACCATCCGATCGGATTTACCCTTCTTAAAATCGGTTCAGTCACTTTACTATTCAAAAAACCAAAATCGAAAACCTAAGAGCTAAGAAAGACCAACGATCCAGTCCAGTGACTCACTAGCACTCACGGCAGCCATTACCCAAGAGCCAAGACGAACGCACCCAACCCCGAATGGCAGTCGCATCCACCGCCTACGGACCCATTTCGATCATTGCCTCTACCCACGATCCACGAAGGCACGAACCCAGCTACTGTCTCTACCATCGAATCGAACCCATTTCGTTGTCTCTACCACTGCTCTCTACCACGATCCACGATCCACTACCCATTTCAAGCATTGTCCACCGCACGAAGTCACGAACCCGACCAGAAAGAATCTCGGCGATGCAGGAAGCCAAGCAACCACGCAACCCGACCAGTGCCTCTACCACAATCCACGATCCACGATCCACTACCCATTTCGAGAATTGTCCACCGCACGAAGTCGAAACCCGACCAGTAAAGAACTCGGCAGCTGCAGGAAGCCGAAGAACCACGCGAACCCAGCTGGCGTCTACCACGATCCACGATCCACGATCCACTACCCATTTCAACAGCTGTCCACCGCACGAAGTCACGAACCCGACCAGCGAAGAACTCGAGATCGGCAGGAAGCCAGCAACCACGCAACCCAGCCAGCCAGCAACCACTACCCATTTGAAGATTTGGACTTTTGGAGAGTTGGAGAGTTTATTTAGATTAATGTTTATTTGGAGAATTTATTTAGAAAATTAATATATATTTTCATAAATTTTTAGAGAAAATTGTCAAAAAAAGTCCCACATCCGAATTCAACCCGAATCCAAAATTATGATCCGAATCGGAACTATACCGAATCCGAATTAATTCGAAATATATATCCGATCCGAATAATTCGGATCGGATTAAAGTTCGGATTGAAATCGGATTGATTTTTCCTCAATCCGAATTATCCGAAATCCGATTAAATTCGATCCGAATCCGATCCAGATCCGAAATTGCCCACCCCTAGGAGTAAGGGTGGTTTTACTTAGCCTCGAAGGCATGGAAACTCTATATGCAGTGAAACTCAGGGTCAAAGTTACTAATAACCAAGCTAATTATGAGGTCTTCATTACAGGGCTGATACTTGCATTAACATTAAAGGCCGAAAAAGTGAAAATTCGAATAGATTCTCAACTGGTGGCAAACCACTTCAATAATCAAAGCAACTAATAAGTAAGTTTCGAGTAGTTGAGGTGGAGTAAATTTGAAGAGTAGAGAATTTTCAAGTAGACATGTAGTAAGAATGGCTGCAGTGTTAGATTTGAAAATGCAAAAATCAATTATGGTAGAGATCAAAACCAGTTCGAGTATCGAACAAGTCGCAAATGTCATGAGTGTAACCATGAGAGGCATATAAATGGATCTGATTATCTCTTACATTACAGAAGAGATAATTCCCCCTGATAAGAAACAAGAAAGGAAATTGAAGTGCTAAGCGGTAAGATATACTTTGATTGATGAGGTATTATACTGAAAAGGATACATTTTGCTGTTATTACGTTGCCTAAATGAGAAGGAAGCAGATAATGTACTCAAAGAGATACATGAAGGAGTTTATGGAAACCACTTGGGTGTAATGTCTTTAGCCTTTAAAGTCTTTAGACAATGTTATTTTTGGCCCAAGATGCACATGAAAATACTAGAAGTTGCAGGAGTTTCTAGAACTTCGCCAACTTTCTATCACAACTGCCAGAAAATCTTACAGTGATGAATACGCCATGGCCATTTGCCCAATGGAGAATTGATTTGATTGGATCCCTACCAAAGAGACAGACATCTGCAACTCATGCAGTGGTTACGATTGATTATTTCACAAAGTGGATTAAGGTAAAAGGCTTTGAGCAAAATGATCGACTTCATCTAGAGAAATGTGATGTGCAGATACAGAATCCCTTATACTCTGGTAACTGATAATAAAAAGTATTTTTATAACAATAAGTTCAGGGATTTTTGCATAAATTTAGATATAGCTAGAGTTGAAGTTTTGATCGCCGGCACATCTGCAACCAAATGAACAAGTAGAAATGGCTAATAAAACCATAAAAAGACTTCTGAAAACCAGGTTAGGAGAACAGTAGAAACACTATCTGCCTTGGTGTTTGGACATGAATTTATGATTATAGCAGAAATTCACTCATCGGACAGAGTATTTTAACGAGGAGTAAAATAATTAGCAGTTCTTGAAAATCTGGACTTGTTGGAAAAGAGAAGGGAAATGGTGGCTCACTATTATAACCAAAATGTTCACGTTCAACGATTTAAAGTAGGAAATTGAGTACTCATAAATGTAAGCCAAGGCACCAAGGATCCAAACCAGGGAGTGCTAGGTCCAATGGGAAGGTGCATATACAGTTTATTAAGTGGCTGGTTCGAAGGTATACATGTTAGCTTACCCAGATAGATGAAAAGTTAAGAGGCCTTGGAATGCATAACATGTTAAAAAGTATTTTTCATAAATTTTCTTGTAAAGTAATGTCGTTTCAATTAATGAATTCAATTTTCTTAAACTTAAAGCATATAATGAATTGATAATGAATAGAAAAGAAATTATAGATGTTTTTAAAATTTTTTCGAGCAAGTAAAGCTCTTAAAAATATATTAAGGCCAGAAGTCTCAAAGCCTACTCGAGGAAAGATGAAGAGCCAAGGTTAGCCAGAATTAGTTTGAGCAAGTAAAGTTCTTAAAAATATGCTAAAGCCAGAAATCTCAAAGCTTGTTCAAAGCAAGACGAAGAGTCAAGGTTAGCTAGAATTGGTTTGAGCAAGTAAAGCTCTTAAAAATATGTTAAGGTCAAAAGTCTCAAAGCTTGCTCGATGTGAGACGAAGAGCCAGGGTTAATGAGAATTGATTCGAGCTAGTAAAACTGTAAAAAAATATATTAAGGCTAAAAGTCTCAAAGTCTGCTCGAGACAAGATGAAGAGCCAAGGTTAGCCAGAATTAGATCGAGGAAGTAAAGCTCTTAAAAATATGTTAAGGGCAGAAGTCTCAAAGCTTGCTCGATGCGAGATGAAGAGTCAAGGTTAATGAGAATTGGTTCGAGCTAATAAAGCTCTGAAAAATATGTTAAGGTCAGAAGTCTCAAAGCTTGCTTGAGACAAAACAAAGAGCCAATGTTAGCTAGAATTAGTTCGAGTAAGTAAAGCTCTTAAAAATATATTAAGACTAGAACTCTCAAAGCCTGTTCGAGATGAGGTCAGAAGTCTCAAAGCTTGCTTGAAGTAAGACGAAGAGCCAAGGTTAGCTAAAATTGGTTTGAGCAAGTAAAGCTCTTAAAAATATGTTAAGACTAGAAGTCTCAAAGCCTGTTCGAGGTGAGACAAAGAGTCAAGGTTAACCAGAATTGATTTGTGTAGGTTAAACTCTTAAAAGTATGGTAAGGCAAGTGTAAAAGCTAGATGTCCTAAAGTATGCTCAAGGCGAGATAAAAAGAGCCGAATTCTGCCAAAATTAACCCGAGCATATTTAAGCTTTCAAAAAGTGTTAAGGCAAGAATAAATGTTTAAAGTCTAAAAGTTTATTCAAGGCAGAACGAAACTTAAAACTTGCTAAAACATGTACGAATAGGTTCAAGTTCTTAAAAAATATCTTGAAATAAAAGCTTAGGTAAGAAATTCTTTTCAATTCAGCAAAGATCAGGGTTTACAAAGTTCTTACATAGACTACTGTAATGTAAACTAGGAAGCCTGGGTAAACTGGTCAGTAGCCTGATCGGTCACCTGAGTAGCTGGTTAATGTCGAATACAGCTTAAGCTTTTTTCATCCAATGGAGCAACTTCTGCAGGCTCTATAGGAACAGTTTCTACAGATGGGGCTGGTTCTTTCTGATGATGGCCCTTGGCATCCTACTCATTCATGTAAGCATCCGCACTAATTTTAAGCTTAGACATATCTAACTCATGATATTCTTTTTCCAAAACAGACCTGATGCACTCATAGTAAAATGTCAACTCATTATTATGTTCATCAGTAGAATATCAGCCCATTAAATTTATTTTTTGGGGAAGTGGTTTAACAATTACCAAGGATACCTGTAACTACTAGCAGATTATTTTTATCACCCGAAATTACAAAAGACGGTCAGAAGTCGCCAGATGTTTTTTCGGCAAAAACCCTTCGACGCTCAAGTTAGTAATAAGATTTTTATTGGAAAAAATTATATCATCTCTCATATGACTTAATTCAAATTACCTTCCAGCTTAAAATTTTTCAACCAAATATACCAGAAAATCATTTTTTTTGTTAGAGGAAGAGAGTATCCCTCTAATCTTATCATAATCCTCTCATAAAGATGGTAATAATAATTATAATAAATAATAGTCATAATAATCATAATAATGATGATAATAATAATCATAATGATAATAATAATTATTATTACCATAATGTAATGGGTCGATTACATAACTACTAGTTAGCTGGCCTCGTGTTTGGATTTTTCGGAGGGAATAAATGAGGTTTAACTAAAACTTGTTTTCTGGTGACTTGGTTGAAGGCTTCCTTAAAATCCATCTGGTCAAGGTGCTATGCTCGAAGTCACCAAACTTCCTTCTTGGTCGATGTTATCCAGTCAATATGATATGCTCAACTAGTCAAGATAACCTACTCAAAATGATCTGCTCATTTGGTCAAGATGATCGTCTGATCGAGATGATCGGTTCAAGATTACTAAATAATCATCTGATGGAGATGATCTACTCAAGGTTACTAAATAACCACCTAATTAAGATACTTTGCTTGAGCTCGCCAGATAACCATTTGGTCATAGTGGTCTACTCAAGGTCACACTAATTTATTCCTCAAACAAGTAATTTAAAAAAAAAAACACACATACACATAGTCACAGATGGTTTGGTAAAAAAAGAATACTATAAACCATACATTACAATAATTGGAACAAACATTAAGCAAAAATATCTCACCAGATCATACCACTATTTTTTTGACACGATAGCTAAGATAATGGCAGTGACTATATATTGAACATGCGAGTATGGGCTTAAATCCCTCATGGCATGAAGAAAGAATAGGAACAAAAGAGACAAGGAAAATTTTAAAAATAAGGCGAAGAGTCGTAGAAATCGAAAGCAAACTTAACAAACACATTTAAAGCTAAGTAAAGAGAGCCATAAGAGATAGTAATTGAGGGAATTCAAACAAAAAAAAAACATACAAGAATCTGCTTTTGGCTTCTAAGTTGATTATTGCTATATTTACAACTTCTAGGCGATAAATGGAACAAAACAGAGGTATTTCTGTCTAATTTCCATAGCATGCTAGTAAACTTCCTAATTCTTCTTAAACCTACCACCCTATATACACATTAAGCTTCCATATATGTGAAAAATAGTTTCCTTTGGATTCTATTTTAAAAATAAAGAGTGCTAAAAATAGCATAGCATCATCCACAAAATCACAAATTAAAGTCTACCAATGAATTAAGAAAGAAATTTCCAAACCAAACAACCATCTTGAGGAAAAACTTTAAATGTTTAATAGGGTAGGGAATTATAAACCATATGGATGGTCGTCCAATCTAGACAAATAAGGCCATGCTTTTAGTGTGAATTAAAGTTTAGTCCTTACACTTTTATGCTACCGACTATTTGCCTGGTTGAGCTCCATCCAGAAACAATAGTGCTAGAATTGTGAAGTCTTCCAAAGCATGTTTTAACTCTGCTTTAGCTTTATTAACAGACTCTTTAGTAGGGCTTTCAATAAACAAGTAAAGCTTGTGTTCCCCTAAACCTAGGATCCAGTTACGTGGGGATATATTGGCCCTTTGTGGTAATGGCAACTACTGTTCATTCAGAAATTGGACCCAATGTTTCCTTGTGTGTGAAATTCCTTCGAGCATTCTGTAGAAAATCATTAATCTCAAACTCTGCTTTATAATGTTCGGGCATTGCATCGACTTGAATATATGCCAAATTTTACTGCAAGTTAATGGCAGCTGCTATTGCTGCCGCCCGAGCTGGCCCATCATTTAGTACCACAAGCAGCCCAGTAGCAGAGACAATTGGTGCTGCTTCAGTGTTGATAGGCAAAGAACACCAGTAGAGAAATAGGCATCCCAACATTTGGAAGCAGTTGAGCAGCACCAATAAAAGCTAGCATTGAAGCTAAGGCCTTGGAGGCAGCAGTAATAGATGCAATCCTAGGAAGGGCATCCTGAAATGAGATGTCACTACCAACCTTCTGGATTCCTTCATCTTTAGAATCTGACTTGTATTTCAGAAAGCCATATTCTTTCGCCTAAGTTTTCTTTCCTGCTTTCCTCTTCTCATCTACCTCTTCATTAAGATAGCGTTTATTTTTCGGATTGCATTGATAATCCTGTAGAGTGGAAATCTTGAGATTGGGAGTGTAAAATAAGAGTGTGACTAGATTATTTACTTTCATTGAACTAAGAGTGTGGAATAGAAATTAGAATATTATTTATGTGTTCAATTTGTCTTGAATTAAGAGCAAGTTATTTCAAATTATAATTTTACCCTTAAAAAATTGTAGTTTTTAATTATAAAATGAATAAAAAAATATCTTTTTAAAATAAACTATTTATTTTATTATTAATTTTAATTATATAAATTAATAATTATTATTAATATTCTTAAGTATGTAAATCAATTTTTTAATTTTAATTATGTGAATTAAAATTATTGATAAGAGTAACAAAAATGAATCATTATTATTAATAATATAGTACAAAATTAATATTTTCTTAGAATAAATTATTTATTATTAATAATCATTAATATTAAATAAATATAATATTATTAAAATTAAATAAATATAATAATTATTTTTAAGTAATTTTTACATATAATTAATGTAAATTATTATTTCTAATAAATGTAATATTATTAAATAAAATAATATTATTATTTAAATAAATATGATATTATTATTTTTAAATAAATATATTATTATTTTATTTTAATTAATATAATTATAATTTAAAGAAAATGGTAAAAATAGAACAGGTGGGAGTTGATTCACACTCTTACATCTTCCCATAAGAGTAGGAATCTCACTCAACACTTTAAAGGTAGGTGAAACCCATGGAGTGAAATTTTCACTCTCCATCCAAATAAGTTATGTAAACATTGGAGTGGAAGGAATCCACACTCCTTACTTCCACTCCAATAAATAAACATAGCATAAATTTAAAACTACTTCCACTATTATTTGTTCCATAAGCTTATTAAAGTCCTTGATTCACTATAGCCACAAACTATTAGTGAGAGCTTATAGGTCATTAAGAATAACTTGCTCAGATAGCTTCAAAGCCTTTACAAGATTTGGTGCATATTTTGCATCCTCCTTAGAGATAAATGTAATGGCACAGCCTTTTCAACCAGATCTGCCAGTTCTACCAACATGGTAAGCATAATTCTTATAGTGACTTTGGCACATCAAAGTTGATCACTAGTTCAAGCTTCTTTATATCTAAACCTCTAGCTGCAACACTAGTAGCAATCAACAAATTACGGACATTGCTCTCAAAATCAGAAATTGTTTACTTACGATCTGTCTGATCCTTTGCCCTACAAAGCGAAAGGCAAGGATACCCACTCTTAAGCAAATCCTTGAACAAAGCATGGCATATTTCCTGACCATGGACAAATATCAAAATCTTTCCCTTCTTATACCATTCACCTAACAGTTCTAAAAATCCTAAGGCCATGTTTGGTTGACAGGAGATGATAAAAGAAAGAGTGTGAATTTAAAATCCTTATTGATTTCTTTTATTTGGTTAAAATAAAGTAGTTGAAAATTAATTTCCACGTAAATTCGATTTATGTTGTAGTAAAGAATTCAGATTCTTCTTTAACAAAGTAGGAATTTAGATTCCATGATTTAGAAATATCAAAATTGTCATTTCTAACCCTAAAACATTTCTTAATTTTCCGTTTTACCTTTACTTAAATTTTAAAAATTGAAACCCTAAAATATTACCTATCTCACGATTTCTCTCTAACTAGCAGCCTTCTCCTCAATTTTCATTTCATTTTCACGCTGCTGTCATCGATTTATGAGTTGCTGCTGTCAATTCATCTTTAAATAAGCTGCTGCCTTCAATTTATCATAACTTGTAGGTAACTCATGTTGGGATAAAATTAAGTTTTTCAATTTTTTAATTAAAACCTTTTAAGGACTGATCTCATACAACACATAAGAATTAAGTAATCTAGAAATTCATACCTTGATGTTTTGAGAAGATGAACAATTGAGAGTTGTAGATTCGTCTCGAAACGATCTTCCAGACTATGACTCAAGATTGATCAACACTGGACATGTGAGCGTCAGTTTCACCACTCCCCAATTGCAACTGGCTCTTTTTAGATGTCTTCTGTATTTTTCTCAAAAGCCCTAAGATTCTCTCCTCTCTTTTTTAAGAAAGTGAATAATGTCTCTTTTATAATATCTTATGAAAAACCCTAGTATGTTAGGATTAAAATTCCTATTTAAAATAGAATTTCTCTTTTTAATTTAAATATTTAAATATTTAAATTAAATACTATCTCTCCACTTAAGTAAAAGTGGAGAGAATGCGTAACTAACTAGGGGAGCACTTTATACAATATCACAAGCCCCCTTTTACACTTGAATATAACATACTAAACCTTAACAAATATTACAATTATGATTTTTATCTAAAATGCCAGTTTTTATTCCTTTTATGTCCAGTGATGGTGTTGTCAATTAAATGAGCTAACCCATGGATCATTTGGGAACATACAATAGTGGCTACAATAATTAAATTTGTAATTAAAAAAATATAATTATTTAATTCCAATTCTAAATTCTACTCCACTATAAGATTGGAACTGACCTCCATAATTGTATGCTCGAATATAATTCGTCCAAGCCACATTGATTTCTTTACTGCACAATCCTTTGTACCACATCGTTAATTTAAATTGATATCTCAACTGTCCAATCAATTTAATATATCTTGTTCCTTGATACTTACTGGTTTTCTCTAATGATCATTTTCAACATACTTATTTATGTTGAGATACTCTGGCCAAAGAATTCTATGATAAAGTACTGAAAACCCATCAAGAGATGTGTCGTACAAATTCTATATTATTAATTTATAATTTCAATACTTGTAATTGCTCCCACCAAAATACCGGCTAATCTTGACTACATATATATGTTGTGCCTATTGGTAACTCAAATGAAATAACAACTATAATCATTAAATTATAACTAACTCAAGATTAAGATTACAGTAAATCAATGCCTATGAGATTTAATAAGTCTGACAGTTATTACTAGGTTAATTAAATCTCATATGTGATACAGTTCAATGTAGGCATACTACATCAATAAATTCAAACATGATCAAGACAAATCACTTAATAAATTTATTACAGTCTATACCTAAATAAAGTGTCCAACTTTATTTATCAATTGCGAATTTAATTTATTTAATCATAAAATAACTTGTATTTATATCTTTCGCGAATCCACATAATGATCACATAAATACATATAATATAATTAAATGGATTTTACTCAAAATATTAATGCAATAAAGATATATGGATAAAATACCTTATCTTATTTTATTAATCAAAAATATATTATTATAAGAAATATATAAATATGCTTTAAAAAGTATATTTTTCCAACAACTCATTCATCAGATTCTTTCTTATTTACTTGTTAGTATGTTGATTATTTTTTATTTGTTGAGTTTATGATTCTGTTTGGTTCCTAAGAAAATTATGATTGAGTTATTTTTGATTTGTTTGTTGATTAGGTTGCTGTGAAGCAAACCATCACATGCCCATCTCTCTCGGGTTTGCTTCTCGATTTTCTTTCATTTTTTGCTGTTGCTACTTTAATTTGATACTGCTTTATTTGGAGGGGATGAACTAATTGTTGGAGAGTTTGCGGTATTGAGTGATGCAAATCAAGTCTGCATGTTTTATTTTATAACCTTAAATAATGCTAGTGCCCTGCATGTTCCAATTTAGTTTGTTTAATTAATGCTAATGCCCTGCATATTCAAATTCAGTTTGTTTTATTTGCCAATTGCTATAACTTCCACAACAAAGAATAAAGTGAACCAACTGACTCGCTAGCCCAACTCCATGTGAGTTTTAAGAAAGATTCAAATTGAAGTTTGAAAGGGAAGAAGATGAAATAAACATAAGAAATTAATCTCATTAATAATATTTCAATGTTTATTTAAAAAAAAAAAAGCAAAAATTTGAAGGCAATCATGTTGATATAATTGCTAGTCTACTTGTGAATGTATATAGTATATAGAAATGATATTATTATTACAAACTTAATAGTTTGTACTATATATTTCCTGTGTTTTTTGTTTTCCCTGTAAGTAAACTTTTGCAATTATTATGCATATCCTGCAATTTTTAACCTCATTAATCTTATTGAGTATATATGTATGACTTTTTTGTTTAATTAAGATATAGATAATTCTTTGTGCAGTCATGGATGACTTAAACTTAGCTGAAACAGGTAATATGAGAAAGAAGAAATTCGTTGGGCTCTTTATGCATTGATTACATACCATGCAAGTCTATTTTTATTTCTTGAATTTTATGAAGAAACAAAATGAGAGAAAATCTTAAGAAGTGAAATGTATGTGCTTAAGTTTTTTGTAAATAGGAGAATTGTTCACCGATTAGCTTATAAGAGTGATGCAACTTGCATAGTCCAACTTAAAATGGATAGGCGTGCTTTTACATATTTATGCACAAGGCTTGAAACAGTTGAGGGGTTAAAACCATCAAGACATTTATTAGTAGATCAAGAAGTTATTATGTTTTTACACATAATAGTACATTTATTTGTACTTAGAAATTAAAATTAAAATTTACAGTTACTCATCTTTTGCATGTTTCATTGTTGCAATCATTAGATGTAGAATGAGAAATGTTTACATGTGAATCTACATATTTAGTATCAAATGTTGTCACTGAGAAATGATTATGTATTGTGTGCATGAGTTAAAAATAAAGAAATGATTTAAATTGCTATTCTTATATACAAATATGTCAACTGTGAAGTTAAAGAGGAGTCTCCGAAAATGCAACTCAGATTGGATATTGGTGGACATGAATGATTCTAATTTTTAACTTAAATATTATTTGTTCTAGATTGTCATCACAAGTTTGATTTATTTGTTCTAGATTATTATCACAAGTTTAATGTATTTAAATAATTGTAGAGTCATAAAGAGTCAGTAAATTTTAAATATAAAGCATTCTCATTTTATAATAATTTGTGTTTGATTTATGGTAAATATCATGCAATTGGAAAGAATGTAGAGGCTCCTGCAAATGCTATAGAGAAAATTGAGTGAACAAGAGAGAGCAAATAAACTGAATGAGATAATTTGAATTTTGAGGGTGTGCAAGATGATCTTGATGATAGTATATTTATTTCACATGCTCTGAAAAAATGCCTAACAACTTCAAACTTCTCATCAAGAAAAATGAGAAGAACCGAGGATTTAAAAGAGAGTAGAAAATCATTTAAAGAGCTGACAATTCTTTTTGTCATGAAAATGAAAGAAACTTCTAGTCACTTAAGTAGAGCTTCAGGGTAAAAAATTAATGAAAAGCAATTAAGATTGAGTAATGAGTTAAAGAAGATTGGTAGCCTTACAAGGATAGAATACTTTAAAGCCACCACTTTAATTGCTCGTGATAATACTGCATTTAATGTTTTTTATAATCTTTGTAATGAAAAATCTTAGTGGTGAATTTAAATAATTTTAGACTTATTATTATTTTGAATTTTAATGACTTATTTTATATTTATTATTGTTTTGATGATTTATTTTAGACTTCTTGTTGTTTTGATACACTCATTTTTTACGGTGCAAAAAAAAAAAAAAGTTTTTGGATTGATGAAAGTTTAGTATTAATATTTAATTACTTATATTGATAGTTTAATATTTAAGGGAAAGGATAAATTTGTTCAAAAAAATTTTAATTTCTTTTCTCATAAAATTTTATGTTCTATATATATATATATATATATAGAGGACATTTTGACAATACAAGAAAATATATATATAATTTATAAGTTGATGAAAATTTAGTATTAACATTTAATTATATTTAATTACTAATATTAATAGTTCAATATCTAGGATAAAGGATAAATTTATCTAAAAAAAAAAATATTATAATTCTTTTTCCCATCAAATTTTATGTTAAATCAAAGAAAGAAATTTAATATCGCCATTCCCCTCCTCTCCTTTCTTCTCCTTTCTCCTCCATTTCTTTCCTCTCCTCTCCTCTCCTTTCATCAAACCAAACATCACATCAGAACCTATCACTTTCTGGCGTCACCTCACCTCACCTCAAAAAAGTCCAGTTTGGTGCAAGGATTTAATTAGCTTAGGCACATCCATTTCCATGTATCCTCGATTCTAGTAGTTTCCATCTTCAGGAGTCGCTATGGCATTACTCCTATCGCTCTTATGACGCCACATTAAATGAAGATTCCATGGGATGGTTTAGCTTCAGGTAACACCATAGAGCGGATCAATGTCCTCAACATCAGCAATCTCGTTTTGCAAAAGAGGAGCAGCTGTACCGCTCGCTGTCAGAGTCTAGCGCCAAAGCATCTCCGAGTTGGTTATGAGAAGGGGGTTGGGATCTTCATTTCCAGTTTGGGGTACTTGTTTGTCGTGAGAATCTTCTCCGTCAAGGGTCCAGCCGCCACAATTGCACCAACATGGTTTTCTCTCTTGAGGTTCTTCCTTCTTGCCACTCTTGAACTCTTTTCCAATTTCCTCTCGGCCAGCCAACACTGAATTCACAAACTTTCTCCTTCCTGCTATCACCACACTTGTCTTCGATCACCACTGTCATCACTTTCAGCTTTCCGGAGCATCTCCCTTGCTTTTGCCTCCTCCCTCCCTCCCTCCCTACGTTATGTCTCTCGACATTCCTCACAGATGCCAATCCCCCCACTCCATTCTCACAAAGCTATTCATTCAATCATAATCGTGAATGAATCACTTCACTTCGATGCCAATCCCCCCCACTCCATTCTCACAAAGCTATTCATTCAATCATAATCGTGAATGAATCACTTCACTTCGACTAAGTAATACGACATAACCTAACCTCATTCCAAATCAATCGAACAAAGATAAACAAAAGGTCCAGTTGGATAATCAGTTGTTAAGTATTAAAAAACCTTGCCGATGATGAATCCATTCCAGTGTCCACATCGAGTTTCGACTTCTATTTGATTTGTGTGTTTTATTCAAATTGGCTGCTTTGCTTCGCTTATCTTATATTATCAATCGGCCTATTGCTGCTACCCGGCCCAGTCTCAAATTCCTATACCACCAAAAAAACAAAAAAAAAAAAGGCAACAGCCATAGGTTGCAAATAGTTATTTGGCCAGAATAAAATAGAACCATTTCTCAAACCATTAAAAGTAAGTAAAATGTTATTATAAAAAATAAAGTGATTATGTTAGCATGTTGTTCACGTTAGTTACATGTATGACGGTGTTACAGGTGTAATAATAGTGTAATAATTACACTAGTTTGGCTAGCAATTGTTGATCAATTTAATTAGCACGCCACGCCGCACCAGCTTATAAGAAAAGAATATGGTTGGCTAATTGTTTCTTTTGGAAAAAAAAAATTAACATGTTTTCAACTGTTTCATACAAATAAAGTCTTTTAAAAAGATAAGACAAATGAAAAAAATAGAACCGGCCCAGGTCCAGGGGTTCAGCGGTGCGGACATAGAAACGGAACGAGTGATCGCGGTGGCATTATTATTAATTTTGGCTGAGCTGAATTGCTTTATTATTATTTGTCTTTTCAAAATTAAATCTCCGTTTTGTTGTTGGTCATAAAATAAATAATTTGACTTCACCGTCGTTTTAAGCAAACGTTCAAACATAGAAACGAAACCACACTGGTGGCGAGTTGCAGAGTTTACGGTACATATTGCTTTCTTTCTTTCTATGTACGCTGGATAAGATCTCTCCGGTTTCCATTTATTGTTCCCTCTGACTCTTGTAATTACCAGCATTGTCAATTTCTAGCTGAACTAAACCCTAATACGCGCTGTTGAGCCTCCTCCTCCTCCTCCTCCTCTCCCCTAATCTCTTCACTCCTGCTTGTTTCGCCTCTACTACCCACCGTCGCTCAGGCAAGCTCTTTTTTTTTTTTTTTTTTTAAGAAAGAAGAATAATTTATCTTGTTTATTAAATAATGAAGAATTTATCTTGTTTAGCTGAGGACTGAAACAATTTTTTTCTCCTTTTTTTTTTTGGTCGTATGTCTTGTGCAAGTTTTTGAAAAAAAAAAAAGGAAGTTGAAGCTCTTCGCTTTATCCAAACAAAAGCGAGGGAAGTAAAGGGATTTTTTTTTTTTTAAAAGAAAAAGTTAAATTGTTTTCTTCATCCTTTATTAAATCAAACTTAAAATTAGGGTTTAGTTTTCAATTTTGAAGTACATGTGTAAATTACTGAGGTAGGATGAGAATTTAGGAGCATTTGATGTCGTTTTATCTGCAGTATCTGCTTGTTTTGGTAAAATTCATTGATATATTGTGTATTTTACTCTCTATCTGTGTGTTTGGAGAGTAGAATCAATATAAGGGAAATGGGAGACACTGAAATGGTGGACCAAGATTTGCTGAATATTTCAGAAGCTAATCTTGTTGATGCAAGTGTTCAACAGCAACAATCCTCTCTGCAACATAGTGAAAATGGGCAGTCATCAGGTCGAGAAACCGCAGAGGATAAGCCTGAGACTTTGCCTAGTGTTGATGAAGTTTTTCCTGATAAGTCTGATGGTGAAGCCACTGCTGGTGTGAATACAAAATCTGGTGGTGCTGGTACTGATGAGCTGCCAGAGAGTACAAGTAAAACCAATGGTGATGATACCCATGTTGAGAATGAGCCAAAAACTAATACCTCTGTAACTCCCATTCCACACGGGGAATATTCGACTTCTAAAGCTGAGGATGAGACTCTGAGGAAATCAAAGAATTGGTTGAATGATACTGAGGTACTTCAGGTCAAGACAAGTAGGATATAGAAACTAGTATTATCAAAATTGCTTTTATTTTTGACAATTTTATTTCTTGTTCAATTTGGAGATGGGAGAGGCTGATGAAGGGACGCCTGAGGAGCAAGCAGAGTTCATGAAGGACATTGAAAGTTTCTATAGGGAGAATGCCCTGGAATTTAAACCGCCAAAGTTTTATGGAGAGCCACTAAACTGCCTTAAGTAAGTTTCTGGTCGTGATTGTTTTAAAATTGGGAAAATGGACATCTTTGTTTCCCTTTTTTGAGGGGATGCTAAATTCTCTGTGTTTTTCACGGATGCAGGTTATGGAGGGCTGTTGTTAGATTGGGTGGCTATGAAGTGGTATGATTGAACATTTATATGCTATTTGTTTCAGTTTCCTGGATTATCTTGTAGTTCTACTTGTACTTCAGTATTCTTAGCAATCACCTTTTGTACCTTATTAGATTTCATGGGGCAACGGGTTTTCCTTGATCAGATTCAATAGATGTTTAAAGTGATCACTCCCATTTAAAGTGCTTTTTGTATGTTGTATTTTCTGTTATGATTTACATATTCTTTTATGACATTTTCTTATATGAATGAAACTTTTCTTTGTTAAGGTAGTTTTTTTCCCAATTTTCTTCTTTTCTGTTTTTTCAAAAGGTTTTGTTCTTGGTGTCAGAAGCAAGGTGATGCCACTAAAACATTACTGGATTGCTTGTTGTAACTTAATCATCAACACGTTTTCTTCCAAGTTTAAACTATGATGCGTTCATCCATGAGTGCAGAAGGTTGGCCACTAGGTTGAGTTTACATATTTTAGAGAGGGATGACAAAATATAGTTGAATCTTGTGGTTGAATTTAGTTACTTTCTGCTGACAGTTTGTGTATCAATATTTTAAAATATGAATCTTGAGCTATTAGTCATTATCAAGATATGACAACTATTTTTACTCTTATGGTTAACTGTAGGTGACTGCTTCAAAGTTATGGCGGCAAGTAGGAGAGTCATTTCACCCCCCAAAGTAAGAATATTGTAGATGATTATTTTTAATCTATCATGTCAGTCTCAGTGGCTTAGGAATATGAAATTTTCTGTTTAATGTCACATTTTCCAAATACTTTTCAATTGATGCTTTATTCTGGTTTGATCTTTATATCTTATCATGTCTAACCCATTACCACTTGATGTCTGCATAAATTTGTCTCAAAATGGAGAATAAGTGCAATATTCTAGTTAGTAAAAGTCCTTATGCAATTGATTGTATTCATGTTCTCAATCTTTCAGGACCTGCACCACTGTATCTTGGACATTCCGCATTTTCTATGAAAAGGTACTGCTTCCTAACTTGGGACATCATGTAATTGTGTACATTGGAATTAAGTTATATGCGACCATGCATTTGTTTCTCTTGATATGACTCTAGAATTTGCCCAATATTTCATAACTACTGTAGTATATGCATCTGTATTCTCTCTAGAAATTGGGAGTGTTCATTGAGAATCAAATGCGTGTGCAGCATTTAGCTGGAAACTTATTTCTTATGATTTTCATCACATTCTTCTTTCTCTGTAGTCTGTACTTATTGTTCCTTATAAGTTGTTTGAAAAGTAAACTGAATTCAAGGTTTTATATTGTACTTATCTTTCTTGGGTCCTTAGTTTCTCCCTTCTATCACTTTTCTGCATGAATGCCTTTTTGTTTGCTGTTCCTTGATCTTATCAAGTTTGTGCAGGCACTGTTGGAATATGAAAAGCATAAGAGGCTAAGCGGCGAGCTTCAGCTCCCTGCTTCATCTTTCCCTCAGCCTACAAGTGCTGGAAAGGAGGTAGAACTTTTTTTTTTTTTTATTGCATTTGCTTTATGCTTTATGATGGACTGACCTAGAAATATTTGTCAGCTCAACAGCATTTGTAAGGTTCCTTCATGTTCACGATAGAAATCATTCGCTGAATGGGAGTGGATATAGAAAACCTGTAGAGGGAATGGGTAGAGAGTATATATCTAGGCTAATGCATGTTACCCTGCGTTCACTGGTGCGTGACTGCATTTAAATGTTTTAGATGGGAAAAATATCTGATTATATGGAACACTATGAGGCACATTGCTGTTGACTCTTTTCCTCTCCCTTCAATGAGCAAATGTTGTGGATAGGTTTGCATTTTATTTGGCACATTAGAGTTTACTCTTTTTGCATTGTATTTGGCATGATAAAAGCCTATCATGTCATGACCACTGATTTCTTATTCCTTTGATTTTTTCCAATTTGATGACTTGCCCGTCTTCCTTTTGGCTTGGATTTCATGTTTGTTGGAGCATCAGTCATTGTGTTTGATTCTCTAACATGGAACTCTGTTATTGTAAGTGTGTGTATTTTCTCTGTTGAGATGCCTTCATCATGCAAATTTTTCCTAAGGTAGAGGGTTTAAGTCCCCCTCTTTGACTCTAATTTGGCCAAGATTAACTTGTTCTGCATTTTCAAGGGTATTTACAGGAAAACACTATTATTGAATGAAATTCTCTATGCTCATACATGCTAACTGAAAAACTTGGGCACCATGCTTAGTTTGGTACATAAGTTGAATGCGTATATTGTTGGTTTTTTTTTTTTTTTTAATCCTGCATTGCATTATGAATCTAGGCTACTTCTGCAGTAGTTTGCTGACATGTTCTTTGCTCTCTTTCCCTCTGCAGGCAAGTGGTTACCAAACTCCAGGATCCAGTAGGGCACGTAGGGATGCTGCAGCTCGTGCTATGCAGGGTTGGCATGCTCAGCGTCTTCTTGGACATGGTGAAGTTGCTGAGCCTATTATCAAGGTCTATTAATTCTCTAAAATTTGATCATTTTAATTTCTTAATCTCGATTCATTTATAATTTTATGTGATAATTAATGCATCACACTGATGCTTATAAGAGGTTTAATTTTTCATTGAATAGGACAAGAGCTTTACTTCTCCCGCTAGGCGTGAAAAACAGCTTAAGAACATTGGTAAGCTGCACTGTCGATGGAGAGATTTCCTGCTAAATGTACATAAACCTGATGTTTGGTTTTGTTGGAGTCAGGTTTGCCCAAAAACAGGACATTGGATTGTGCTGAGAAAGCTGCACTGACTGAAGCAGATAAACAGTTAAGACTAGTGATTATTTTTCCTTTAATTTATTTCTTATTCTTTTCCCTACTTTTTCAATTCAGTTATGATTTTTTTTTTTTTTTATGTTTTGTTCTTTTCTTTGCCCCAGATTCATCCATGTCAACAGTGTTATAAAATACATCGGTGGACATACCATAAATGATTATGTAGCACATGAAATCAGCTTCGTCATTATTGAAAGACTTTCAATCTTTCATAACTTAAGAACCAATGCTTTTTAACTAATTGGATCTCTGTGCTTGTGAAACTTGACATGTTGTAGAGCTCAATGGGAGAGAACCTATATGGATGTAGATATCAACCTAATGCCTACCTCAGAAACTGCTTTCCTTTCTCAGTTGTTTTCTTTTGTTAAAGGCTTGAAAGGAGTGAAGGATCTTTAAGCATTGCATCGTCAAAATATAATTATTTTTTTTTTTATGGATTAATTTTCACTCTGCTCAAGAGAGAGTGGGTATCTATGTAAGGCCTACCAAATGGTGCTTATCCTCTCTTGAGTCTTTTCTCCTGAAAAAAAGGCCACAAGCTACTGCATTTGTCGTTGCTTCACTCAACAAAAAAGTTCAACTCTGCCATGGTGCACATTAAAATACAGTATGCCACTTCCTCTTGAAAGGAAGAAAGAAAAAGTACAAAATCCTTGAAGTATAAAAGTAAACGACTAAACTACACTCTTGCTCAACAAGTCTGTGGTTTTTAAGATTTTTCTTGCCCTTTCTTATCTGAGAAGGCTAAAAGGTTTTTATCTTGTAGAATCATTACAGAAATTGTTGATGTTGGACCCCCTGCTGATTGGGTGAAGATTAATGTGCGGGAAGCGGTATGCTTCTTTTGTCTTGTTTTCTCATAATTTTCTCATATTCTGCAATGTCCAGTTGTTTTGTGTCAATATTTCTGAGTATGCAGCTTTTGATACACAGAAAGATTGCTATGAGGTGTATGCTCTGGTGCCAGGGCTTCTTCGTGAGGAGGTAAGCACTTATCTTTGAAGTTGAAACCCTCTTCTTATTCTTGGATTTCAATTCTCTTCCCTGCTGCATAGATTATCAGCTGGATCTAAAATAAATAGCCCCTTCTTATTAACCTTCTCAAATAAAATAACAGTTGACAGCTTGACATTAACAGGGGCATGGTCTGCATTGGTAATTCTGAATAACTGTAGATGGATGTTATGATCTTCTGATCACATTGGTTTAAAATTGGGAAATCTCTTGAAACATTCTGTCGCCAAATGGTGTTACCTGATCTGCATGTGTATTATATGCTTCCATCGACTACCATAGTGTTGATATTGGTGACAATACAGGCTTTTGTTTTTTTAAAAAGAATACTCAATACAAGCCATTTTATTTTGCTTTTATTTCATCTTATATTGAGTTATAATTTCAGTGGAACAGGTGGGTATATCATTTACTCTTGGCTCGATGAATGATTCATTTCATCGCCACTTTTCTGATGCATGAGGTTTATGATTACTTTTTGAATTTCTGAATCTGCATTACCACATTTAGATATTTATTCATGTGATTTATTGCTTGGCATTCTTGAAGTCACAATAAAACAGTAGCTTTTTTGCAAATGATGACTTCCTTTATCACCTGGTCTTTGATGTTTAACCGGACTTGACTTTTGGTGGATTCAGGTGCGTGTTCAATCAGATCCTGCTGGACGTTTAGTTATAACAGGCGAACCAGAGCAAGTTGACAATCCTTGGGGTATCACACCATTTAAAAAGGTATAATAACTTTTCTGTCAAGTATGGATTGCACATTGCTTGGCTGTATGCCAGAGGACAGAGGACATAGGATGATAATTGAGTGAAAAATTAAAGAAGAAAATAGACCCACATATCCTTGATAGGGATTTTGCTTAACTGCTGAATTGTAACAATTAAGAATCTATCGAGTACGAGCTATGAGTATAAATGGTCTTGATGTTGTAATGTTGTTAGGATAAACCTTTGATGTCCTATCTTGTTTATCGGTCCTGGAAAAATCTGACCAAAGAGTGGTTGTTCAGGTTGTTATCTTGCCCTCAAGAATCGATCCTCTTCAGACATCTGCGGTTGTTAGTCTACATGGTCGGCTCTATGTACGTGTCCCTTTTGAAGGTTCAGCTTGAGCTTTTCTCCTACTGTCTTGAGCAGCTCCATCAAATTTTTGTGTAGGGACGTTAAGCTTGGGGGGAGAGAAATATATGAAGGTCGGGATTGGAATTTGTAGCGTTGTTGATTCAATAACTTTTCATTTTTCTTTTCTGTGCTTACTTCAAAAATTGTTTTGGAGGACCCATGAATGATAGATTGAGGTCCATCTTACTTAGCTTGTAACAATTATGTTACGTTCATTATAAATTTTATATCACCTATCACCATTTTATATATATATATATATATATATATATATATATATATATATATTATAATACCTGTCGGTGACTGTTGAATTTTGTATCACCCTTCTCAAGTTAAAGCATATGTTTGTAAATTTACCGGAAAGAATCAGAGGTAGTTTCCTCCCAATTAGCAGATATTGGAGGTCATTCAAAATAGGACGAGGAATGATGCCTTGCATGCGACGGTGCGCGATTGATGCTGATGGCATGAGCAAAAGTTCCTTTACTCCATTAATTTTCCTTTTCAGCCAGTAGAGAATATTATACATGTAAAACTCGAATCCAATTTAAATATTCATTAGAGGAAGAATTGGCGGACAACTAATTTGACACTGATTGGAAGTTCCACACACAGTAAAATCAAAGTAAGAAGTGAACTGGGCTCGATGCTTATGTTGGGAACCCAACAAATGTCATTTAATCACGACTCTTTTTCACATTATTATTATTGTTTTCTTTTTTATTATTTTTAAGGAGGCCATTACATTATTATTTATTAAATGCACCTTCTTATTACAATGGCTAATGGATCGCATAATGTTTTTTTGAGAAATTTTACAGTATATGAGATATTATTATGTTAGTTATATAAAAAAAATAAATAGTTAGTTATATAAAAAAAATAAATAGGTATGATATGTGTTTTTATTTTAAAAAATCTTTATATATGTAGTAGCAGTTATATTAAATCTAATTACACTTGTCATATATATATTAATTAGTTATAATGTATTGTAAAATTTCTCCCTTATCCTCACTTTACAAACTAAAGAGTACACCACTATTGACTTCACACATCCTAAAGAATTAATAAATATTAAGTTCTTCTTCTCAAACTCAAACATGCTTATATCTTCTAATATTAATTTAAAACTTACCATTTTGTGAATGTAATTTTGTGATATACATATAAATTAGTAATGCGTAATAAATATAATTTTTAAATAATAATTTTAATAAAAAAAAATATATTAAATATATTATAAATTTTTTATCATCTAAATGATAGATTAAATGAACTTAATTTTTAAAATAAAATATGTAACTAATATTTATTAAATATTTTAATATTATAATTATTTAACCTTAATACTAAAATGAATCTTATCCACTGTCAAAAGGTAAGATTATGTATAATTAAGAACAAGGCGGTTTTCAATTAATTTGAAGGCTGCCGCCTAGTGTATGTCATGAGGTTCGTTTGACTTGTTCTGGCGGAAGATTTCATACAGACATGGATGGGCAAGCTGTGAATATTACTGAAAAGAATAAGCAAGTACATATATATAATCTTAAAAGAAGCTGCAGAATTAATTAATTAAGCACGGTCATCATGGAGGCTGCAGCTCAAGAATAATATCATTATCACGTAACTTTCTATTCATCAGATCCTATTTCTGATATTAAAAATGTCCCGCTCCCATATTTATCAAGATGACAACTCATCATTTTTGTGACAAGTAATTATCAAGAACATGTATGTATACAACACAGCATGTAATTAAAATTTCCTGTTGCATGTGTTGTGTTGTGTTGGGCTGGGCTGTGGTTCATTAATTAACTAATTAGTTAGTTAATTTTGTTGTGTACCTTGAATAATGAACACTGTTGAAATTAACATCCATGTCTTTGATAATAAAATTTGTCTTGTACCTATCTCTATCAGTTTAGTTGGGTTGAGCGCTAAATATTTGATGTTTACTCTTGACATGCAATCATTTTTCTGCTGATTATTATGCGGCATATGTGACGACAAGAGCGAGACAAGATGCCATTGTTTATGATAGTCCGTTAATCTTTCCTTCGGCAGGCGATCCTCATACTGCTACTAAATCTAATTAATTAAGCCGAGAGCTTAGCTGCTTAGGCGATCCTCATACGGTCGATACGCCAGTAAAAGGAAAATGAAATGGGTCAAGGGAGCAAATTGGAACATGCCTCTTGACTGCTCACCATATTCAGCTGAATTTTCTAACCCTGCTGAAGGCCTGAAGTTGATGATGATCACACCACACGAGAAAGAAATCACTCGGCTCACAAATCTCACTTTCAGGCTTCTCTTCTCATTCTTCTACTAATTCCCATTCTTAGCAGCACACTCATTTCAATTATTAGGTATAATAAAAATAAGCCAAGATAGCTTTAATTTTGTGACTTCTTAACACCGATTAGGACGACAAACCAGCAGCATTCTCTCCTCTCTTCTCTTGATCTAATTAAGCTTTTACTCAAGTAAGTTAATATATATATATACACACGTCTGCAATCGGTACTTGATAAATTAAAAAGTAATAATATCAAAATATCTTATAACCTAATTGATCAATTCGATTGACTAGGTTTTCTTATATAAACAGACAGCTATCTCCACTTTTACTATGCATTTATACTTGATCAAGGATACGTAGAGGAGAAGACTACTTGGAATAATTAGATGAGCTAAAAGTGAAAATTATAATAATCTTGCCATAGTCGAATTAGGGTTCTATTATTCTAACACCTTAAAGGTAACGCTTAGGAGCTTCAAATGGAAGTTGAACAAATTTTGAAGAACACAAGACTCCACTTTCAGTACAAATTAATAATTAAATTAAGTTGTAATATGATTGTAAAAACTGAGGCGCACATGCATGCTATATATATTATACTCAAGAATTCGCACTTTCTGAAGTCTATGAGATACAAAAATAGATGCATGAGAGAACCATCACATGAAGTAGGGAAAAAAGGAAAGTGGTTAAATAAAATAAAAGAAGATAATTATTGATTATATATATATATATTATATGTGACCACCAATCACCAAAGTATTACCCTTAAACTGTTAAACACCATTATATAAATCTAGCTAGCTGTTTACTTCTTTTAATTCACCTTCCCTGTATAACAATAAATGAATAAAAAAAAAATTATCTTTCTCACACGATTAAGTCAAAAATTTAAGTTAGAATAACTTAACCTTATACATATATGTATAATCATTCTCCGGTATAATCATTCTCAAAGTTCTTCTCTCTAATTCTCTCTGGTAGCTGTTGAGTTACAGAAGGAAAGATGCTACAGAAACCTTGTTCTTGATAAAAGACACTTCATATGCAACACAAGATTTGTAGCTAAAGGGATTCATTTTCCACATATACAAACCTAGCTAGCTGATCAATGCAAGGTAATCTTATAAATCTCAAAAGAAGCCCTTGATACTATATAAAGCAGAATATTCTGTCTTTTTCAAGTTTCAAAAAACCAAAAAGTTCCAACGAAAATCTTCAACTCATCAACTTCTTTCTTTGGGAAGTGGGTAGTTTCTTTTTTTTTTTTTTTGCTTCAAGTTGACACAAATCGTTGAGAGCACAAGTTCCATTCTCAAACTCCAAGAATTGAAATTGATCAACAAATGCTCATGTCTTGCATATAGCAAAAGGCATGTTTTAAATGGAAAATTATTTGAAAATCTCTAAAATTTATCTGCCGCGTAACTGACAACTTTGTTTCCAAAGCTTTATTGCTGTAACGCTTGGTCAGAGTCACGAGTAAGGGAAAAAATTGGAAAAAAAAAGTGAGATCTATTGACTAGATATGTTCATTCTCCTCCTCCAAGTTCAAAATAAGGATTCCCCCCCCAGAGAAACATGCTTTCAGTGTTTTCTAAGGAGCATTTTCTTTTTAATATTACCTATTGATTGAGCTGCAGATATGATAAAATTAGGACCAAAAAGATGAAATAAACATGGCTACGAATGCAAAGACAAACACAAATTTTTTATGCAAAATGCAGTTTAGTGTGACCTAGGGACCCTGTCTTGTATGCAACACAACCGCGCGTGTGTGTGTGTGTGTTAATTAAAACTATAGAGCATAACGCTGGATTGGTGTACATTTCAAGTTAACGAATAAGAAACTCACAGGCTCAAACACACATGACAATGTGCAGCAATATCTAGGAATTATTGATTAAACTAGCTAGGTTATATAAAGGGAAAGAACCAAAATGTTTATATACATGAAGTTAACTAAAACTTACCGAAATTGAAGAAGCCTTGTAACTGCAAATTCATAAAATGTCCCAAAGCAACAAGTACTGCCATTTCATTTCCGTTGCAATATCTCCACCTGATGAGTCTCCATGAATTTGCAACTTCAAACTCAACAAAGGATATACAAAACACAACAGGCTAGCTGGCTTGCAGCTTACTTCGTGTGACCTCGATGGATATATCCCCAATTAATTATTCAAATTAAAGATCAATAAATTAAATAAAACATGTATATATTGAAAATTCTATGCATGAGATCAAACTGTCATAACGTAATATATATGATATAAAAAATAATATGATCTCTTCATACTAATTATATATTATTATATAATTAAAATGGTGGCCTGGCAGTGGCAGCACTTGCAGTAGTAGCAGCCCACCCAAACAAATCACCTGAAAAAGGATAATTCCCCACATTTCCAGTAGTACTAGTAGTACCCGTATTAAAGAAAGAAGCGCCACCGGCACCGCGTCCTTCAGCGAGCTGATGCTGCTGATGGCCTCCTCCGGTCACACCGGATGATTGTGAATTAGCGGAAGGCTGAACTTGATGAACGCCACCACCCTTTTCCTCCTCCTCCTGCTGCTGCTGCTGCTGAGGATGATCATCATCTAAGGGCAAGGGCAAGGGGAAGGGCAACCTCTCAAAAACAGCGTTAGAAAATGAAGCAGCCATCAAAATAACAGGGGCAGATGCCACTAAAGGCCCCACCACAGTCCCTCCAACAACCTGGCCTTGCCCGCCTGACAGAAAAATAGACAATCCACCGGCACCGGGTGGTGCGGGCGGCGGAAGCACAGTCCCAGAGAGGGAAAGAATCTCAAACCTACCGTGCAAGGTGAGCACACTCCCAGCAGGTTGCCTTAACGTAACGTTCGCAGCAGTACCACTTCCACTGAGTACACAAACACCTCTCCCTCTTCTTCTAGCATAATTTCTCATGCTCTCCACAATATCAGCCCCCACTGACACTTCTAGGACGTGCGATCGCAGAGCGTTTGGGCTCTCACGCGTCACTACAATGGGTGGTTTCGGTTTGTTCTTTGAACCCGGAGGGCGGCCACGCGGCCTCCGGTTTGAAGAAGAAGCCGCCGCTGCATCTAAATCATCATGAGCTTTACCCACTTTGCTGCTGCTGCTGTTGTTGATGTTGTCACCATCTTCGGAATCCGAACTATGAGAGCAGGGTTGCGGTTGCGTTTGTATTATATTTTGAGGTGAATCGATTGTGCTTGCAATTGGTCTTTGAAGGTGCAGTTCAGGTCTCATCAGAAGTTGATAAAAGTAACGACCTCCGCCTTGCCTTTGTTCGTATCCACCCATCATCCCCGCCGCCAATTCTATTCTAGATCGATCGATATCCAACCCCCCTTCGACTTCGATTTCGATGATTCTCGGCGATATATATGGCAGAGAGCAGCTGATCGGTTACGGATTCGTTAATTTGTATATGCACAGTGTACTGATCTGCTGCTATGTGCTAGCTGGGCCAGATTTTGTAGCACCAATTTCATACATGATATTTACTGTGCAAGCAAAAGTCATAATTTAACAACTGTTTGTTTTAAAGAGGTTTTGGTTCTTTCTGCTGTCAATATTTATCACCCAATAAGCAATAACCGTCACTATCTCAGCCACTTATCACGTGTCTAGTTGCCTTATTTGGAATCAAAACGATGAATGAGAAATCAGAGACCATTCTATGTACAAATTAGTACAATTCATTCAAAGAAAATTGAGGACATTGATTACTTATTATTATTTATTTTCACGGCAGTGCAATTTGATATAATTTCTTTCTTTTTCTTTTTCTTTTTCTTTTTTTTAGGGAAGATAATTACGTTGCCAATAATATTATCGATGATGAACTTTGAATGTAATAAAAGAAAAATTAAGATATATAAAAATCTTTAGAAAAATATCAAAGTTAAGTATAGTTGTCATTTTCAATATGAATTTATAGTATGGTGCGATTAGAGAATTATAATCATTAATAACATTTATTTCATAAAATAAGAGCGGAAACCAAAATCAATTAAGTGAACCCACGTCAAAATGAGTTTGAGAGATGGGAGAGTACCGATTTTACCCCATTAAAATTTATTATTTCAAAACTGCTGTCAATTTAAATTTAAAAAAAAAATCTCCAAACTCATCGCAGCTATTGCAGCCAAACAACGCATTCACTGTCGTTGCCAAAAGCACAACCCCCATCGTCGTCGCAAGCAGGTAGTCGACGATTGACCAGCACATCGTCTCCGTTTGGGTAGCACTCAGCAGCAGCCGTCGTGGCAGTAGCAGTCATCACGTCGCCAACCGCCACTGGTACTGATCTAATGAAGATGATGATGTCAACAATGATGATGATTTATGGCTGTTGTTGATGAAGATGATGATTTTGATTATTATATTATTATTATTATTTTGAAATGAATTATTATTATCATTAATTTTTTAAATAACAGTAATCATAATAATTAAAATATGAATAACAATTATAACAAGAGATAATTAAGGTTATTTTAATAATTTGTAATAATTTAATTTATTTATATTTTGATTTTAAAATAAAATAAATATATTAATATTAATATAATTAATTTTAATTTTATAAATAAATTAAATAATTTATTTTAAATTTTATTTTTATTCTAATTCTAATTCGTTCCGATTAATAAATACATAATTAGAGAAAGAGATCGAAAAAAAAAGCCTTGTTAATATGGTAATGTTTTTGTAACATACAGAGAGTTAGCTCATTCCACACGCTCACTAGTAGCGCGTGCTTTCTTATTGCATGTATCTGTTATGTATTGCTAAGCTAACTTGGACTATATATATACCATTATCTTCAGAATCATCTAGATTCACATGACTTAATAGTAACAATTAACAACAACGTGGAAACTGTTGCAAGCACGCATGATGATGGCTGTTGTGTTGTTTTTTTTTTTTGGCCCTTTTTTGGAATTTGGATAGAGAGATCCAAGTATGCATGAATTAGGACAAGGCGTATGTTCCGTTTAATTAACTTGCCCAATGCCTCACCGACTGGATCCAACCCTGAGCGATATTAGTTGTTGGTGGTGGGTTACTGGGTTCATTCCGTTAGCTGGTATTTGTTTAGTCATTAAGCATTTTTATATCTCAGAACTTCAGCAGATCGCTTTGTGCCGTTCATCTTCTGCGCGAGTGCTCGATCACTGAGTCACTATGCACTCTTTCAAAACTCTTTCTTTTTAATTTCTCTTAGAAAAGAAAATTTCATCCCTAGAATTACAATTGAGTAAAAGGATTTGACGAATAAGTTTTTTTTATTGAGTCAGGTCAGGATGGAGACACCCAAATTCGCACCGTAGTAAATTCTCAAATTCGCTCGAAGATTTATGCAGACATCCACAAATATGAAGACCTCGCGTGTATGTATATTAAGATTATGCATTTATTAAAATCAAAAAAAGAAAAAAAAAAACCAATTATAAAATCATTTGGTTTAATCATATAATGAGCATTATTAAATCAGAACGATCATGTTCATGTATTTTACTTCGTTATGAACCCCGACCCACACACTGAGACTGAGAGTTCGAGAAATAGCTGGCTCCTGGCTAGGGCTTGATTCAATCACACGTGGCAAAACGGAGGGCCACGTGTGGTCAACAAGACGGAGCGGGAAAGTAGAGGTGTCATAGTTGAGACCACGTGGAAACTGTCGGGACATCTGTACTTGGTCCACCTTATCTAATAATCTCGTAAATTTGTTTTGTAAATGGAAAACCAGAGGCAAATACTAGATTTGGAATTGGCGGAAACTCTTGTCTTCGCTCCCCAATCCACAGTATAAATATTTTCACAGCCAAATAAGGGAAGGGACCATTTCATACTTTTGCCAACAGTCATCAATGCGATCACTAGCATTTCTCCATCAAATAGCAGCTGTCACGGCACGTTGTTGGATTTGATGTAATTAATGATCTGAATTGATTGAAACTATTCTATTATGAATATGATACATCCTTGCGTTAATCTGTATGCATGTGTTACGATATACATATATTCTTAAATTTTTCGTCCGGCTCATCAAGTTTTTCAATGTAACCAACAACATGAAGGTGTAACAAAGTGCTAAAAAAGTTTTTCCATTACATCGATTTTTGACCATCAACCGAGGTATGTTTAAGATACATATGCTTGAAATAATTGTTTCACTTCAGCTTAATTAATTACATTTGAAAGTGGTGATGACCATGTATAAGTTTATGTGGCATAATTTATTTAGTTTGTTTCCATTAAGTATTTCTTATCCTATTTTATTTTTTCATCTAACTAGTGAATTTATTTCATTTTTATTTGTACAAAATAAATTTAAGTAAAAGTTTGTGGCTCTATCATCACTCTTTTAAAAATTTTGAGTGAAATTTTTAACTCAAAAACTAAATTAAACTAACCTTGAACTAAACCAAACCAACTTAATTTCAATATACATTTACTGTTGTTTGGAAATACATATCTAAAATGCTTAGTTACACTCAATTGTGGATAAAAATAAAATTCATAATTTCATAAAATTCATAATTCATAAAAATAAAATTCATAATGAAATGTAGTTTTTTATTTCATAGTTTTATTATTTTTTTTACTAAATTCTTTAACAATTATATTATCATATAATTAAAACAGATCAACGGCATAATTAAATTGGAGAGAAAATAAAGTTATGGAATTGCATTAGCATTCAATTGAATCAAATTTATTCAGTTTAATTTTTAAGAGTAAGGCTGAGCGGAATAATATGCTATCTTATTGTCATAGGATGAGTGTCTTGAGCAACAAAGCCGTACATCACTTAAATAACTGTTGCTCAAAAGTTGTTAAGTAAGTCCTAAACTTCTCAACTAACTAAACTAAAATACTTTTGGAAAAGTTAAAGAGTAGAGAGAACAATATAGTCAAAGAGAAAGCATATTATTCACAAGAGTGTGTACAAGAGAGATTGAGAGCTTACAAATATGTTTAAGTTGCTCTTGTTTGGTGTGTACTCAAATGGCAAGCCCTATTTATATGGGAGGCTTGCCCAAATATAGAATGTTCTATATTTAGAGAGTTCTTAAAGCTTAGCGAGAGCTCTTATGTCTAGCATTTCCTAGTGAGTTTTAAAGAATTCTATGTACATGGTACATGCTATACTACTCTAATAAATTTTAGAGAATTCTTAGCTATATACAAGTATGAGAGTATGCTGAAAATTTCTAGAATCAAGTCAAGCTAGTACAACTTAGCTCAATTAACCTCAACTTGGCTCCCCTACATAAGCTCGTGACATCCTCATTGCGGTCTTGTGCTTGAACCAGTGAATGTGTTACACGAACTGTCATAAGTTGTCTTCCTATTCTCAACTGGCTTTGTTTTCAATGAGATATTTTCAATTCACTAAACACTCATTATAAGCATGTACCCCCCTTCTTGAAATTACTCAATCGGCAAGGATGTACCCCACACATCTTTATTAAACGCAATGACAATGGCTATTGGCACACATCTTGATTCTCAGGGGCTTAGGTCTCTTACGTCTCAGTGGTATAGCTTAAGAAGGCTTACGTGGAAGATCAGATGAATTTGAGTCTTGATAGAAGTTGGAGTTGGTATGAGATATTACCCACACGTCAAATGATCGGGAAAGGCCCTTCGTATCTCCTTACTAACCCTTGTGAACTGTTGAAGTAAAAGCTTGATCATGATTTGATGTCTTTCTTGTACTCGATATGATATCTCCTTATGTCCGATAACTTTTTCATTTTCCTTACTACTTTGTCAAGATATGTTTATGTGATATTCACTTCTTTATGCTCTTTATGAGCAAGCTTATGAGCCATAAGGCTTTTTCTCCCATAAGTCGAGACTATGACATTAAAGGTCATGGGCTGAAATCTCATAATGATCTCAAATGGGCTCTTGCCCATAGTCTCTCTTTGTCGAAGGTTGTACAAGAATTAAACAACATCCAGTAATTTCACCCAATTTTACTGATAAGTACTTATATAGTACTTTAGATATATCTCGAGAAAGTCGTTGATGCACTCAATCTATCCGTCTGTTTGTAAATGGAAGTTTATTGAGAACTTGAATCAATTTCTAACAACTTAAAGAACTTTGTGTAAAAACTTTCGGTGAATCGTGGTTTTCGATCACTTACAATATTATTTGGAACTCCCCAAAACTTGACGACATTATGCTCAGCCATCACATCAAAATTTTGATCATGACAAATTTAAATCAATATCCACTTGTTTCATTGTGTCGGCTTTTTAATCAACCATCTATCAAAACTTATTTTCTCTTAAGAGATCAATGGTCTAATTATTATAAGCATAATTATTAAGGTGACTGAGTTTAGATTAATTACTAAGGGAAAGTTTCACTTGATGATCCAAAAGAAAATCAAAGTAAAATCCTTTTGCATTATTTATTTAGAAGAATAATAGAGTAACATGTTTCATGTTATCATTTTATAGTAAGACTATTAAGTAATTGTTATATTTGCTTTCATGATTAGTCCATGAAGCTGACAATCACATTGTTTATCCCATTTATCAAAACTAATTAAATGGTTGTTAAAGAACTGGTTTTTATTTTTTATTCTAGTTCTGAGTCAATCACATACAAAAAAGTACTGTCAGCCGATGCTCGTTAACTTGGTTAATTGTAATTTCCATTTCGTTTTTGGACAGTTATATATAACCAAAAAAAAAAAAACCCAAAAAATGGGAATCAACTAATATTTGTTATAACATTAAACATGTTACTTTATAATTCTTCTAAATAATAACATGCTTGTAATATTTGTAAAGTAATAATATTATGTTATTTATTCAAAGTGAGGTTATTATGTTAATAACATGTTCAATGTTAATGTTATAATATGTTTAATATTTAACAACTAATATCTGTAATAATCAACTAATTAATTAATATTTTCATTATTATGTTTCACTTTGAATAATTAATTAACATAATATTATTATTTTTACAGAGCTTCGCTTTGAGCCACTGAAGTGAAAGTTCAAAGCTTTGATCTGGGTTTTAATGAATCCCAAGTTCAGAGGTTATGCTGATGCATAATCGCAATCTCGTGGGCAGCCATTACCACCAATAAAGATTGAAATATATTTTCTCCCCAAGCAAACACCACTTTTGTCGTGGATGTAATCATTTTTATATTCTTATTTCTCAGTACAGATGATAGTTACAACCAGTCAGCTGTATTAAATTTAATCAATCTAAAACCTTAGGGCTTCAGCATTTTATATTAAATTTAAAACTTATAACTTTCCCAGATAGTTTTTGTCAATTATATCTAAAATGAAAACTAGGTTCAAGTGACTGAAAGCAAATGTTGAAATACTTAATATTTGAAATGGACAAGCAAAGTGGATAAAAATAATGAATAATCTTAAAATAAGAGCTCGATCGAGAGTGGTCTTGTGTTCAAAATTCCTAATGTGCAACTTTCTTTGAGAGTTGTGATCCGTTTGTTGTTAAAGAGTTGTGTTGGATCACGTGATTATCAAGCAATGGACACGTGGATAAGCTGACGTGGACGGATCACGTGACTTGCGTCCAGTTGGGCAAGTGGGTGGCTGGGAGAGCCTAGACCAATAATTGCCCGACTTCCGAAAGAGATAGGCGAGGGTGGGGTTTCCAATCCAAATTCCATCCGCATATGGGCCCCGTCACACGTGAACATGTCCCATCGTGGTTCGTGGGTGGCCCACCCGACGCCAGCAGCCAGCCAGCCCGCCATTAAAAATATTGTTGTCATGGTTTGACCATTATAAAAATTATAAAATATTAAATAATTATTTCATATCTATTATTTTATTATTATATGTTATAATTTTTTATTATATTTTTATTTACATTATTAATTAACAGTTATTTAATTAATAAAATATTAATATATTCTTATTTTAAAAATTAATTAAATAAAAAAGTAAGAGAACAAAAATAAAATAAAAAATCCTCCAAACAATATACTTTCTGCTAATCCTAATTTGTATTTCGTCATAATCCCTCAAACTCATAATAATAAAATTTCATAACCAAATCAAACTCGATAATTTTATATATATAATAATAATAATAATAATTTTTTAGTAAAGATATCATCATTTTAATAAAATAAAAATATTATTAATATATAAAAAATATAACTTATAATACATATATTTATTTATTTTAATAAAATAATGATATCCTCATTAAAAAAATATTTTATAATTATTTTTTCGTGAAGGTATTTTTATTTAGTTGTCATTAACAAATAAAAAATATAGTGTCTAATCTTTTAATGTATATATATATATATATATATATTTAAAAAAAAAATTAAAGACATTTTTATTTCGGCAAAATAAAAATATCTTAGAAAATATTATATACACATATATGTATGTATACACACATCACAACTATTACTGTCGTGAAATTTCCTCTAATTCTTATTTTCAATGACACCCATAAATGTCAATGCATGGCTTTTACCAATTCAAAAGTGCCAATAACATTTCAAAGGAGGTGGACCATTGTCTAAGAAAAAAAATATGAAGAAGGAGAAGAATATGATGACATATCGGTTCATGCAATTTTTTTGACACTATTTTAGCATTATAATTTCTTCTCCAAATACTCTTTTCAATTAGTCTTTTATTATTAATAATTTCTTTTCAATTACCTAACTAACGATATTTTCTCTTTCTCTTTTCAATTAGGCTTTTATATCGTTCCATTAGTTTTTCACTAATTTTTATATTTTTTTTCCAGTGATAGATTGCAAATAATTTTGAGAGATGAGACAAACTGCTCAAAATTCAAATAGATGTTGTTATAATCTATTAAGAATCAAGAATTTTGTTTTCTATTAAGAATCAAGAATTTTGTTTACAATAACATAAATTAACTGAATTCTATTTTAATTTCTATCTAAAGTTAAGAGAGTTTTGTTTACAGACAATCATGATAAAGAGATAATTTTATTACTATGAGATTAGAGAAGGAAGAAATTAGTGAGGGTTAACTTTGGAATTTTAAAAAATGAAAATCTTAAAAAAAAAAAAATTAATTCACATGGATTTAAAGAGGAGAGGAGTTCAAATAGTCCTACCCTTCATTTTATTCTTTTTTTTTTTTATCCTTTTAACCAATAATAACTATATTTCCCTTGCAATTTTAAAGTACATACAATTTTATCTTAGTTTTGAATGTAAAGATATTTTTACCACTTCAATATCAGCATTGGACTAATAGTGACAACAAAAATATAGTAAAATAAAAGATGTTCAAAAGATAATAGTAGTAAATTATAGACACTAATATTTCTTGTAGTCATTTAATATTTTACAATATATATATATATATACACACACACAAAGTAAAGATATTATTAAAGATTAAAAAATATAATCTTCAATATATTAAAATTTATATTTTTTGAATTACTATATTATTTAATAATTATTCTCTTATTTTAATATAGTAAAGAATTAATTAAAAGTAAAAAAAATATAAATTTCAATACACAATATTAAAATATGTGTTTTACTTATATGTTTCTTTAAAATAAGAAATCTATTATTAAAAAAATTATTTTATATATAATATACAAAATCTAGAGTACATAATTTTTATTTCATTCTTGTAAGAAAAAAAAAAGTGGTTTTATTACTATTGGTGGTATTTATTTATTTATTTCAATTTGGTAATTTGTTGTTGCATTATTTTCCAACTGTTAAAATGAAAACAAAAATCAATAATAAGAGCTTTTTGCCCGACATTAAAGTTCAAAATTGTAAAAAGTTTAAAATTCACAATCACTGATTTATATTTAAATTTCAGACTTTGTTAAATTATAATTTAGATAACTTATAATCTTTAAAAAAAATTATGTAAAAAATAATGTTAGTAAAAGTGTAAATTACTAAATTATAATTGAGGGGACTCTCGAATCTTTTCTTCCTGTGTGCGCTTAAGTCAAATCAGCCAATTATAAATAGAAGCAGGCCATGCTAATGATACCGACCGTGATGCATGACATGTTATTAATTAATTAATTTTTGCGAGGATGAAATGAAACAAAAGCGAAGAAGCAAGCAAGCAAGGAAAGGGAGTTAGATAGGCTTTTGCCAATGTCACCCAAACAGATGATTACTTTCTAAACTGACACCAGTCCAATGAAGCCGAGCCCAATTGGTCAGCTGTCATGACCCATGAGTCAGTCCGCCCTTACGTGCAGCCCAATGTTTAGAGTAGAGGCCATTTGACACCTCCTAAACTCCTTATAAAACTTCTCTTACTTGAAATTACCTAAATAATAAATTAATTCCTTTTTTGTTTTAAACAAAAATTTAATTAAACACTTCAATAAGTTATTCTTTTAACAATTTTTTCCACTCACTCCCTTTCATAATTTTATATTTATATTTTAAAGTATAACTGATCTTTTCTTTTTTTGGGAGAAACTTTAAAGAATTAAGAATTACAGAGAGATTGAAATTATGTAACAAGAAAAAACAATTTAAAGCTTTAGGATTTGCATGTATTTATAATTAAAATATAAAAAAAAATCTTTTCAGGGTACCATTTAACGAGAAGATGATTGATTTTAATTTAAGTTGGGGATACTTTAGAGGGATATAATTCAAAGGGTGTGTTATAAAGATTTTTTAGTGGAGCTAACAGTTGCACTCCTATGTTTATCCATACACAATGACAATTCTACTATTATATCATTCTATGGTCTCAGTCCAACCTCTATTCCTTTCTCCCACTAAGACCTCTGGCATGGCAATGATTAGGTCATCCGACTTATGATCTCAACAGTTTTTCCGTTCCACTGCCACAACTGCAAGCATAGAGGCACATAGCTCAAATGACATGATTCCATCCATCACTCAATACCCAACAATTTTATTTTGTTTGCTTATCACAAGGTGGGACTCTCCTCTCTAATTCAACCTGCAATCAACCCAAACTCTTCCACATGAAAACTCATTAGCTGCTCTTGATTTGACTCATTCATTCACAGCTAGTTATAGTTTTGCAGCTTCCAAGTCCAAGATATCAAGGTCAGCATTCTATCATTCACAGACAACCACCCAGGTTGGCCTAGGCCAATAAAGATAAAGAAACACTAGCATCTCCACTGTCAAAAACCAACCTCCGACCGCCTGACAACACAATCTCAACAAGACTCCGGTTGTCATCAAGGCTATCAGCCGATCAGTCAGATCCCTCGTATATGCTGGGCTCAACTCTAACACTACGCAACAGTCAACAACAAAGTACTTCTACTTCCCAGCCAACACAAAAATACATGACTATTTTGGTCATGCAGACCCATAGCTTTTATTAATCCTGATATAAAGCTAAACTAATCTCATTACTCCAACAACCGCCTGCCACAATCTCCTTCCTGTCTAAATTTGAATCATATGAGGGGTTCTCCTTGTTTAAATTCAACAACACAACCGAGTTAATTGTAAATATGAGAGCCTTGTCACTAGGCATTCTATCCTTCTAAGCCCAACCTTAATAAATTCTAAGAAACATAACCTTAAAAAACTATAACTGATTCCCATGGATTGGACCACATGGTTCGAAAGCATTACTCAACAATTCAGGCACAAATAACCATTACCAATACATTTCTTGGATTCTAGTATTTAAATCCCATCATTATTCATTTAAGAAATAAGAGCAATACTTGAACGAAAAGCAAAATGCAAGTCCTATAGTTCTCCTCCTCCTTTATGCAATACAGAAAGTAAAAGTCCATACATCATGTAGATACAAATTTAACATTCCTACTCAGTTTACATGATACACAGAACTAATACTTCCGGCGATTCAAAGTAGAATTCACCATCCCCCAACATATTCTAACTTACAAGTTAAAGATGTGTAGCGAGCAAATCACTCCTCTGATTTACTACTTCTATTCTTGTTTCCGTATATCAAACCAGTTTCCTGCAAACAAGTTCAAAAAATCACTAATCAATAATATGCAAGAAAACGACGAAGAAAGCAAAAATTATACGAAATAAACATTACCTGTGGATCAGGAATCGGTTTTCGCTTTTCGACGTACCGATTAGTATCAAGAGCTGCAAGGGCTGCTCTTGCCTGCAATTCAGAGAGTCTCATCGCATGGAAAACTTAAAATCGATAACAATCAAATAGTAAGTGAATAAAAAATTGAACCTCTTGTTCTCGCTTGAGGTCTTGAGAGGGCTTGACCCAGAGGTAATAGGCCAGGGTTCCGGCGACGACCCACGAAGCCAAGTTGGCTCCGCCTCTCACACCTCCCATAGAATTACCGACGAATGACCTCAAATTCCCGATTGTTCTTCTCCAGCTGCTCGCCATTAGATTCAATTCGATTTTGTGGCTTTTATGGGAAGTTCAAAGATTTTTTTTTTGTTTTTTTTTTCTTTTATCCCAAAATTTTTCAATAACGTTTTACGTTTGTTACCAAATCACAATTTGATTCACTCGTCGCTTTGCCGTTTCAGTCTCAGAACATGGAAGAATCCGGGAAACAGGCAAAATTTTTTTTTTTTTTGTTTTCTAATGAGATCAGATTGTGTTTGGGCTGATACGTGGCACGATATTAGTGTCAGAAACATGAATGATAGATGTTGAGGCCCAGCCCACAAAACACACTACCAAAGTGCCAATGGCTACAGTCTATTATACTATTATTCAACTACAACCGCTCTCCTTCCACAAGGATTTCACATCTCAAGGTCATTATCGTAATTAGCTGATCATAAGAACTTCAAGCATACACAAGAGTGATTTCCACCACTATTTAAGAGGATGACCCATGAAACATCCCAAGGATTCAGAAGTCTAGTGAATTTCGTTACCAAAGGCAAAAGATTCGTAGCAAATCCCACTATTTGGATATTTCAAAAACCAACATCGAGGCTGCAATTGAGAGAGACAAGTTTCTTAAAGAGTTAAAGGGCAATTATATACATAACAATTGGTTTTAGTTACAAGCAGTTAGTTGATTAATACTATAGACAAAGTACTCGAGCAATTCTTGTTTTTGAGAGGGTGAACATTACGAAGGAATATTCATAAGATTTGATTAGACCTAGTATTTAGGAAAAACAAAATTTTTTTTAAAAATAGTATAGCTTCATTTTGATTAGACCTATGAAGACGTACAGCAATCACTTGACGTGCTTAGCTTCATTATTTAATTGTGTTTGTTTAGTACAGGGGTTTCAAGAGGACCTTAGACATTGTAGAGAGAGAAAGAGAAGGCAGTGATAGCCGATAAACTAATTTATCACATTCTTTGTTCAGTGTCCATTCAAGTATGATGATAAGAGCAAATTAAAATGTTTAATATTGCTCACAAATCACAGTACTAGAACATCAAAAGACCAGTTTTTGATTTTGATAATGAAATAAAAATTAATTACTTACTTGCCTTAGTACAATCCAAATCGAAATCAAATCTTGGGAAGGACACAATCTTGTGTACAGGAAACCCCCCACCCCAAAAAAAAAAAAAAATGGAACCGGTCAGGGAACCCGGTCCCCAACTCGGTCCCCAGCTACAAACACATAACAGCAGCTATTAGCAAGAACAATAAACACCTCTCAAAGAAACATAAACAAGAACAATAAACAGAGAGGACAGATAAAAATTTCTCATGTAGGACAGGACTCGCAACAAAGGCCAGCAGGGCCAAAATTATTCTGATTCAGAGCCCTTTCTGCTTTCAGGTTACCGATACAGCTAGCCACGTTGTGATTCCCACCCTCACTTGACTTTACAGCTATAGGCTATAGTAGATAAGAAATTTCACATTGGCGCCAACAGCTTTCATTTTTCCTTCTTGCTTACTTCCTTGCCTACTCAATGCCTATCCTCATCTTAAATTTTATTTTCTAGTTCATTTTACTATGTGGGTGCACCTCATCATCTATGATGTGGCCTTGCATACATCTTTGCTGGATCTGTTGTATTTCATGTGACTCCTGACGAGCTGACCAGCTGCAATGGCAGACATCAGAGAGAGCTCCCCTGCCAGAACCGAACCGGCAACAATTGTGGCCAAGACCCTTGAGTTTGATCCTGGTGATTCTTTGCTTGCACCCTTCACACCAAGTAAATTCAGACACGCAGACTGAGATGCAAGTTGAGTTCCGCCTCCGACAGTACCCACCTGATGATAGTAACTGAAATTAAATACCTAAACTATAAGGCTATCGTCAAACTTAATGCCCAATTACCTCTATGGATGGCATGGTAACAGAGATGTGTAGATCCTTCCCATCATTTAGGGGTTCCATCATTGTGATGCAGTGAGAACTCTCAACATTTTGCGCTGGATCCTGGCCGGTTGCTATGAAGATAGCAGAGACAATGTTGGCAGCATGAGCATTGAATCCACCAAGGGCACCAGCAACGGCAGAGCCAGCAAGGTTCTTGAGTGTGTTGAGCTCTACCAATGTAGCCACATTAGTCTTCAAAACTTTCGTCACTACATCTTCCTTAATCGTTGCCTCACAAACAACTGATTTACCACGCCCTTCAATCCAATTAACCGCAGCAGGTTTCTTGTCCGAACAAAAGTTTCCTGGCAATTTAAATTTATGTGTAAATATCTTGAAATCAAACAAATATTGCCATCATAATGAAGTTTCAGCCACATAATTTCTCATACAAAGAAATCAAGAATTCAAAGAAATAAGGGAAAATTCAGACATATCTCACTGTTTTTAAGTTATTTTCTCTTCCCTCTCCAATTTATTCTATAAATAGTACATAGGGTATATCCAAGTAAAATCAAATTAAAAAATGGTACTACTAATAATATTCAAGTATCCATAGTTGGATCTACGTCCAATCAAAGTTTGAATAATATAAATTACAAATTATGGCTTCTCTTCAATAATGCTCAAGAGCTAAAAACGTAAACTATATATAACGAAATTTTTGAAATAAAAACTAGGCGACATTCTTTTTTTATTTTTAAATGACACAGATTCGTCCAGATGAAATATGCAGTTGACCAGGCAAGCTCTAAGTCTATAGTGTTAAGAATAAATAAACCCAAATATGGACAGCAACTTATTTCTGAAAATTCAAAAACGTTATTTGCATGATATGATAGTCATTATAATAATACCAAAATGTCAAAAACATCAAATGAGATGATGACTAAAAACTAATAAACATATCATTTCTTAGAGAAACAATGACATATTTCAACACATATTAATAGCGTGGGACAGAAACCATGAGATGATTACTAGCAAAAATTCTATGACATGCAAGAGGAAACTAGAGGATAAAGCCAAATTTCATTAGTGACAGAAAGTAAAATATAACTACGACTTCAAGGTAAATGACAAGACACATACCAGATATTCCAATGACATCCATGTCTGGGAAATCATTTTGAAGGAAATCAAGAACATTCTGAACTCCTTTGGACACCATGTTCATTCCCATTGCATCACCGGTGGTACAGCAAAATCTGATGTAAAGATTCTTACCCGCAATAGAGCACTGAATATGTTGCAGCCTTGCAAATCTACTCGACCTGCAACGAACAAACGAACACACGGCACCATCTTTTACTTTTGATGACAACAATAACTTGAAAATTTAAGTATCCCATAATTGGTTTCTTTTATTTTTCGTGTTCAATAAAAATCTAAAGTTAGAAAGGCTGTTTTTAATTGTAAAGTTTCAAATATTTAGTTACCGAGATATGATTATGAGTTATTAAATAGTAAAATGAATAAAAATTCGCTTAACTTACTAATATAGAAATCCAATGAAAAACAGAGAGTCACCGCCTAAAACAACTATGTCATAATAATAATTCAAAATAGCATTATTATATTTATTTATTATGTAATATGAAAAAAAAAAAAACCCAACAACATGAATGAAAAGAAACGACGAAGGAAAAGGAATGAGTGACCTGTTAAAAACGACGGCCAAGGTTTCAAAATTGCTGGGATCCTCCAAGAAGAACTTCAATTCAGAAGCTCTCTTAGCAGTAGCGAATCTAACAACAGGGGCCCTGGTCATCCCATCTCTCAACAACATACTTGCGGCCCCACCGGAGGCATAGATCGCTTTACACCCTCTATTAGTACTCGCCACCAAACAACCTTCGGTGGTCGCCATGGGAACCATATATTCAAACCCATCAAGCAACAACGGCCCGGCAATTCCCACCGGAATCTGCACGTAACCCACCGGCATTTCACAACACTGACCTAAAATCGAGTCGTAATCGAATCCATCCAATGGCAATCCCTGCAGCGACCTCCCGGTCATTTTCTGCAATGCCTCGCGACGAATCGCAGCCGCTCGTCTGCAATCACCGAGCTTGGATTCGAGCGCATAAGACGGAATCGAACCGTCGATGACAGATTGAACAACATCCTCGTCTTGGACGGAGGACAGAGTTGTGATAGAAATGGGAGCGGGAGGACGGGATATGATATCGCTGCCGTCTTCTTCGAGATCCCACGCGTCGGAGGAGGCGCGTGAGATGAACGACTGGACGAAGTCAATGCCGAAGAAGCCGAGGAGGTAGATGAAGGAAGCGATGAGCGAGACAATGGCGGCGATTTCGGAAAGAGTGACCACGTGGAGGGGAGTTGAGTTGCGGATCTTCTCACGCCAACGGTGTAGCAAGTAATACGCAACGGAAAAGAACAGCGTGAAGAATATGGCGTTAGTTAGGTATAACGGAAGTGGCAACGCGTCAGATGCTTTTGGCGTCGGCGAATTTGGTCGCTTCTCTTTGTTCACTCCGTCGTCAACTTTCTGATGCCGCCGGCGGATGTCCATTTTTCAGCTTCCCGGCGGCAATCTCAACTATAATTATTATTACAATTTTCTTTCTTTCTTTCTTTCTTTTGCCTTTTACGGAAAAAATGGATGAAAATTAATAATAAGAAAAATAATTGAGCTTTCGTTTGGAGGGATTTGTTGTTGTAACTTAAAACTGAGGACACTCAGAAGCTCATTTTATAGGGGAAGCGCGCGCGTGCTGCGGCCACACGTGTGGTTCCATACTTTCACACGATTCACCAAGACTGTGTTTGGTTGGACTTCGACGGGGACCCGGTTAATAAAACCGTTAACAGCAATAATGATAATAGTAATAATGGCGAATTTCTTAGAAATAATATTCATTTTCTTGTTTGGTCCCCGAGTCATGTAAATCCACTGGAATGGACAATTTATTATTCTTATTTTGTCTCCATTTTGTAAATAATAACCTTAAATGAAAGTTTGTTACGAGTCAAATCGAAATCAAGATCCGTAAGTTGTGTCATTCTTTCTAGTGTGGAATGTGGATATTGTATTTACTGTATGCATCGCTGTTTAGTAATTATACACCCCTAATTAGTATATGCATCGTTGTACATGGTCAGAAAGATTTTGTCGTTTTGTGAACCAAAAAAAGTATATATTATATAAATTAGCAATCGCGTCTTTCAAACTTAATTATTATATTTTAATTTTTTCTACATTACTGTTACAACCACACTATAACTCATATTATTGAATCAAATTATTATTATTATTATTATTATAATCAGTATATTTATATGAAACTACTACTTAGTTAAATTATTATTGAGATTAATTTATCACCACAATCTAAATTTTTATCTTCATTAATATATTTGGTAAACATATTTTTATCTTTAATAATATATTTAATAACTCCCACTAATACATTTTGTAAATAAATTTTTAATTTTTATAAAATACTGTTTAAATTTTTACTTACACGAGAATCCAACGTAAACATAGTCCAAACTTTTACTTTCTGATACCACCATTTTACAAGCAATTGTTGCTCTCACAAGTCCTCACAATTGCTGGGGCAACAGCCAACTCGGACAAAGAAAGAGGGGTTATTACGTTTTACACGTAAAAATGAAAGGTTAGTGACATGTAAATTGATGAACTTGCGTTTAGGAATTTTCTAAGTGGATGTGGCACTCTCTTATGTTGTGGGGCAACAATGAACACGTTTTACACCTTTTTGTCTTCATTTGGATACAATCACCTCTTGGTAAGAGACACATGAGTTACAGGTAAGCAACAATAGCTTCTTTTGACTCTTTGTTTCTCATTTTTCGGAGCTCGACTCAATTATTCCATTCGAGTTTTTCTCTTTAAATTTGGGATTTTAGAGAGTATTATTATGTTATGTTTATTAAATGAGAATTAAAATGCTCTGGAATTAAAATAATTAATAATGGAAATGAGTTAGAAATAGATAATAAAATTTAGAATAAATTATTTATTTGAACAGTAAAAATCATAATCGTAATGAATTAGATGGTAATAAATTATTAAATAATTTTTAATAATTATTATTATAATTAATGTATTAATTATTTATAATAATTTTTATCATAACAATAATAATATTGTTAATAATTGTTATTAATAATAATTATCGTTAATATATTAATTAATTATAATTTATCATTAATGATTATATTATTATTATTAATAATAATCAAAATAAAAAATCATCATTATCAACAAAATAATAATCCATTTCAAAAAAATAATAACAATCATAATCGGAATCATCATCATCGAAAAAATACTCGATTTCTAAAATAATAATAATAATAATGATCAAAATCCCCGATAATCAAAATCAGCAAAATTCCAAATAATCAAAATCAAAATCATCATAACGGCAACAATAAATCATCATCAGATTGGCGGTGAAGGGGATCGGTGAACAAGAACGGCATCGACCACGAATAACTGTAGCAGAGCTCGAGCTAAACGACAGTAGCGTGACCACAAATTGTAGCAAAAGCGATCACAAACGGCAACAGATGCCACCACGAATGGCAGTAATAGGAGCACGAGGACGATCGGCAGCAGATGCGATTATTTGGACATCATTTTTTTTTTAATTTATATTTTTTATTTTCAAATAAGGTCTTTTAGGAATATTAAAAGGTTATCAAAGATAAGGAGCCTCATTCTCATTCCCATTCTCAGCCTCCATTTAACAAGTAAACAATTTATTTATTATGATTTTCATTTCGAGTCAATAAACATTGCCTTAAGCTTCTCTCTCTCTCTCTCTCTCTCTCTCAACTCCAAATAAGGTATAAATTAGATTACAATGACATTCATTATCATATTATTAAAATACTATGCAATTCAATATTTGTATTTCACCAAAAATAAATCTTTATCAATACAAAGTATTATTACGTCATTCATATATCAAATAACTTGATTTTAATCTCGATTAAGATACAAAATTTTATAAAGCTAAAGTTGCTTTACCGAAAATCAGATTTATTAATTAACCATGCCCATTGATTTGTTTTGCAATGTATGTAAATGAATCTGGCTTTTCCTCTGACATGTTATGTATTTAATAATAATATCTAATATTTACATTATATTGAATACCTATAGTAATTACATAAATATTTTGCATTGTTATGGTATTCCATTCATCTAAAGTGGATTTTGTACCAAATTTAGCCAAGATTTCATGTTAAATAGGATGACAATGAAGAATAAAGAATAAATGTTAATGTTTTATAAGTGGAAATATTAGAAGAGAAATGCTATATATCCCAAATTTTTTATTCCAAATAACTATCTCAAATGATTTAGCATTCATCAATTGGTTGGTAAGATAATATAATTAATTTACTTTAATTTTTATTAACCATTTGATGAATTGTCATTTGGAATAGTTTTTTGGAATAAAAAATTTAGGATGTGTAGCATTATTGATATTAGAATCTTGTAATTTTTTTTTTCAAATTCCTTCATGTCAAAACCTATTTTAATTTTCAAAACATCTTTTCTTAATTTTTGAGTTTTTTTTTCATGATTTTTTTTTAAAAAAAGTTTCTTCCACACAAATCTAATTCCAATTGATTAAAAAACGAACTCAATTATAATTTTTTTAAAAAAAAAATTAGTTATTAAGTAGAATTAAAAGTGGACTCAAATAACTATTATATAATTTTTTTAAAATAAAAAATGATAAGCCAGCAAATAATCGGGGAAAAAAGTTTAGAAGTGTTTATGAGGAAACAAAACTATAAAAAGCTTTGGGGTATTTTGTGGGTGTAAAGTGTGAGAGAGAGAAATACAAGGGTTTAATTAGATATATTGTGTCTTTTAGTATAATTGTACTAGGAGAAGGGTTTTATAAGGATTAATTATTGAGAGGTAACCAATAGGTTACCTCACGATGTTATTTACACTGGTAGTATGTAATTAAGCCAATTGTTGGTGTAATACTACTCGCACCCCTCAATAATCCTAATAAAATCCTTTTTCTTATTATATCACTTAAATATATTGAGTAATGATAGACATCTTATATTTTTTTTATCTTAAATAATATGTCATTCATTAATTGGTTATTAATTCTTTACAAAATTTAAGTGAATTAATTATATTATATCATCAACTAATTGATAAATGAGTAATGTTAGGCACTCCAATATATAAGTCTCATTTTGAGTTTAAACTGATGTGTCATTCATTTATTTGATAGTAGTTAAGTAATTAATTTTACTAGTAATGAAACTATCATTTAATAGATGAATGACACATAATATTAAGACTCAAGTTGAGACTCGAATATTAAAATTCCTAATATTATTATTAATTAATACCACATTATGTAAAATAATTTTTAGAATAAAATATTTGGAATATGTGTAACAATAATCTAAATAATTTTGAAATTTAATATTTGTTCTAAAAACACCTACTTTATTTCCTTAACTAAATAGAAGTGGAGGCTGCCTTTGAATTCATAAAATAAAAGAGAGGTTAGGTTTTGATAAACAAAATAGAAAACTATTTGTAGTGAGGCAATGGTAAAAAAAATATATATGTGAGTGTATGTGTGTGTGTGTGTGTGTGGAAATGGAGAAAGCTAGCAGATGAAATTTCAACGATGATTAATGGTAATTTTTTCTCTTTCAGATTTCCATACTGGTCGCTGCTTGAATAGAAAACTCTAGCCATTGCAAATATTTGCAATTAACATTTATGATGATTAATGGTGTACTAAACACTAAGTGAAGCATACAATACATGACGACTGGGAACTTCAAAGCACATGAGGATATTTTGCAAGAACAACCATTTTGTTCACCATACTCAGCTAATAAATTCAAGTATCGAAAAAAAATTGGAAATTCAATTGCAGATAATCAACTTCTTGTTGCAAAATTTTTTCCTCTATTATATGCAACTGACAAGAGATGGTGATGAAACGAAAGCTAAAAGTTTGTTAAGATGAAAATTAAAGATTTTTAAATAATATTAATTTTATTGAAAAGAAAACTGAATGAAAAATACTAGAGTTTTAAGTCCCTTTTATAACAAACCTAAGTATCAAGAATTTACCAAAATAGACAAATTTGAAATATAATCTTATAATAAAATTTTCCTATCCGAAATATAAAAAAAAAAGCAAAGAAAACGGAAATCAAATCCGAGTTGTAGACAAAAAGATAAAAATCCTAGAAGAATCTGGAAAAATAAGAAAAAATCTTAAAATCAAAAAACGACAAGAAAAGAAAAGAAATTTTCGGGCTGAGTATTGACCAGAACGACTTTAGCAAATAGGTTTTGCTCGTCTCGTCGCAAGTTTCGAAATAATATATTATACGTAAAAACGGACACCTGTAGCCAAAGTTATAACATCCAGAAGTACCCTATTTGCAATACATAACATCCCACCTTAGTTCCTCTCACTTGGAAAAGAACTCGTTCTCAATTAGAGCTCGTACATAGGGCTCGGGCTCGGGCTTATACATATCAAGCCCTTTAAATTCGGGCCAGGACTCGGGCTTTATATAGCCGTACTGTCCGACCGACTCGACTTAAAAAAAAATAAACGTATGTCCATAAATATTGGAGTAATTTTTTTTTTTTCATGTTGGATTGTGAATTGCCATTTTTAAACTAAAGAACTTCTTGTTTAAATTGTGTAATCGAATTATGTGTTTTTATTTGTTTGTTAAATTAATGAAATCTTTAGTTGGATTATTGAATTAAATTGTGTTTTTATTTGAATTAGATCTAAGTTTTGTTTGTGTTTAATTATTTATATAATTTATGGTAAAGATGTTGATTAGAATAATTTTTATATTTATGTTATTTTAATTTATTTGTTTGTTAAATTAATAAAATCTTTAGTTAGATTATTGAATTAAATTGTGTTTTTATTTGAATTAGATCTAATTTTTGTTTGTGTTTAATTATTTATATAATTTATGGTAAAGATGTTGATTAGAATAATTTTTATATTTATGTTATTTTAATAAGGTTTTAAAGTTTTTAAATATTAATATATTATAATATTTTAAATTGGAATTGTTTAAATATTAAAAAAAATTTTGTCGGGCCCGGATAAAGCCCGAGCCCGGCCCTAATTTTAAACATTCGGGCTTTTATAGGGCTCGGGCTTATGTTTGTAATGTCGGGCTCGGGCTTGGCCAAGCCCTGTCCCGGCCCGGCCCATTGCCATCCCTATTCGTACAACTCCTCATCATCGGGAAGATATTCAAACAAATCAGCCACATGGAAAGTATGAGAGATATTCTAATTATCAGGTAACTGAAATACATAGGCATTATCACGCGAAACGGTCCATACTTGCGCTTCTCCAACTTGGCGCGAATGCCAGGAAATCGACTTCGTCACAAGTATGTCATCACTAAATCACCCTCAGCAAACACTTTCTTACACCGATACTTGTCTGCTTCAACCTTGTACTTTGCATTGGCAGCCTCTAAGTGAGCTCTAACTTCTACTTGAATCTTTAGAGCCTTTTCTGCCGTATTGTCTACTGTCTTGCATTCTTCAACCGCAGCTGCTGGTGGTATGATGGCCAATTCACAAACTTGTCTTGAAGAACTAGTATAGACAATCTCAAAAAGTGCATTGCCAGTTGATCGATTCACCATACTGTTGTAAGCGAACTCAACCTGAGGCAATGCAGCTTCCCAGTTCAATTACTTGTCACCACACACACACATCGTAATATATTATCCAAAGTGTGATTGACCACCTCCTTTTGCCTATCTATCTGTGGATAGAAAGCAATACTAAAATGCAACTGCATGCCAAACTTATACAAGAGATGATGCTAAAATTTACTAATAAATTTTACATCCTTGTCGGAAATGATAGTCTTTGGAATTCCATGCAAACACAATACTTCCTGAAAGAAAAAATATGCCTCCAAGCAGCATCTTCAGTTTTCTTACATGCAATGAAATGTGTCATCTTGGAAAACCTGTTCACTACAACTAATATCGAATCTTAACCTGTCCTTGTGTGCGGCAACCTTAACACAAAATTTATGGATAGATCTAACAAAATATTTTTACGAACAGGTAAAGGCATGTACAAATCAATATTCTGTGCATGTCCCTTACCTTCTTGGCAAAATCGACAGCTCTGCACAATCTTGCGGACGTCCCTATTTAGTTGAAGCTAATAATAACGCTCCTCTACAAGTACCTTAGTCTTGTCTCAACCCATGTATCTGCCTAATACTCCTCCATGCAACTTGCGGATTATCTATTCCGCAAATAACTTCGAGACACACATAATTGGTTGGACTTGAATAAATATCCATCTTGTATTAAGAAATCCTCCGCATTTTGATAGTTAATAAGCGATCTCAAATGTGTACAAGGTCATCATCTTCTATATACAATGCCTTCAAGCACTCAAAACCAGTAACTTCATTGACTAAAGTCACTAGTAAAGTTGCTCGCCTACTTAATGTATCTGCCACTTTATTTTGTTGCCCAAATTTATGCTTCAAGACAAAAGTGAACTTCTGCATATAACTCACCCATCTTGCATGCATTTTGCTCAGGTTCTGCTAGTTATTAAAATACTTTAGTACTTGACAATCACTGTATAGCACAAATTCTTTCTTAATCAAGTAATGCTCCCAATTCTCCAACGCTCTAAGGATAGTATAAAACTCTTGGTCATAAGTAGACCACTTCTGTCGTGCCTCATTTAACTTCTCACTTATATGCTCAATTGGTGGCCCTTTTTGGGAAAGAACAACGCCAATTCTTTTTCCAAAAGTATCACACTCGACTTCAAATAATTTGTTGAAATTCAGCAAGGCCAATATAAGAGCAGTGGACAACTTCTCCTTTAGTACAACAAAACTAGCCTCTTCTTCTTCTCCCCATTTAAATTTTCCTTTCTTCAAGGACTCCGTAATAGGTGTGGCTATCGTACTAAAGTCACAAATGAACCTCCTATAAAACGTAGCTAGGCCATGAAAACTTCTAACTTCACCCACTGTCTTGGGCGTATGTCAATCTCTAATAGCTTATATTTTCGACTCAATAGCTCGAATCTCATTTGTACCAATAATAAAACCCAAAAACTTCATATTATTCTGTACGAAACTACACTTTTTCAGATTATTGTAAAGCTTATTTCTTCTTAAAACTTCCAAAACCATCCTCAAAAGCTCCAAATGCGTCACCACATCAACAGAATATACGCGTCACCACATCAACAGAATATACCAAAATATTACTAAAATATACCACAATAAATTTACAAGAAAATAGTTTAAGAATCTAGTTAATTAAACGCATGAAGGTACTTGATGCATTGGATAATCCGAAAGGCATCATGGACTACTGGTACAACCCTTTCTTCGTCTTAAACGCTGTCTTTCATTCATCTCCCAACTTAATCTGAATCTAATGATACCCACTGAGCAAATCTATCTTTGAAAAAATTCAAGCGCCGTCTAACTGGTCAAACAAATTTCGTAATGTAGGAATGAGTTATCGATACTTCACAGTAATCTGGTTGATTTATTGGCTATCCACAAACATTCCCTAACTTTCATCCTTTTTAGGCACCAACAATACTGGTACAACACATGGACTCATGCTATCACGAATGAATCCCTTGCGCAACAACTCATTAACTTATCCTTGCAAAATCGCATGCTCATGTGGATTCAAGCGATAATGGGCCAAATTATGTAAAGTTACACCAGAGACTAGGTCTATATGATGCTGAAAATCTCGCAAAAGTGGCAGCCCATTCGACATGTTCAATGGTTGGCTGTACTTCCTCAGGAATAACCTTTTCCTCGAGTTTATCTTCTTACACCCATCGCAATCTTTTTCTAGATGGTTCTTGATAATAGCCAAAAACTTCTTTCCTTTGACCTTAGAATTTTTCTTCTTGTTTGTCAAAGTTATCAAACGAACCTTCTTGCTATTCCATCAAAACTCATACATATTATCTCTTCCCCTATAGACCACATCTACATCAAACTGCCAGGGTCTGCCTAATAACACATGGCATGCATCTATATCCACTATATCACACACTACATCACTCTTATACACCTTTCCAATGGAGAAAGGAACTCGACACACCTTCGTCACTTGCGTTTCCGTTCCTTTCTTTATCCGTCCTATTCTATAAGGCATTGAATATTTTTCTATCGAAAGCCTCATTACATCAACCAGCACCTTGACACTATATTCTTACTACTGCAGCTGTCAATTATCATATTGCACATCTTGTCATTAATAATGCTATGTATTGTGAAAAATTTATTGCACTAGTGATACTCTTCAAACTTTGGCGGTAATAAAATAATACAATTCAACAACTCTCCTTCATCTGCCTTTAACTCCAAGGCTTAATTATCATCTACATCATCGTTCGCATCTGCCTCGCCAACTTCAGTATCTACCAAATTCAAATTTTTATAACGACATTCATTCGATTGATGTCCTAGCTCACCACATTTCAAACACTTATTCAACATTGGCTTTCTGTATGGGTTGTTCTGCACTTGTATTTGGAAATGCTGCCTTAATGACTGTTGCCTTGATGGTTGCTGCCTTAGCTGCTATTGTACTGATTATTTTGTCTGACTTTTATTACCCTATGCTTTAGAAAGTGCACGTTGCTTCATTCTTCTGACTTCTTTACTCTAGTAACTATTGTACCCATATCCCAAATTGCATATACAATCTCATCTTGTAATTCTTGTTTTAATCCACCAATATATTTTGAAACTTTTCGAAACTCTGGCTCATTCATGTTATTTCTTGTGTGCAGACAATAAAATTCTTTTGTATATTCATCCACACTGTGATTTCCTTACCTATAATTTTGATACTTCACATATAACTGCTGCTAGTAATCTGTTGGCAGGAAATAGTTCTTCATCATCCTCTGCATTCTAGGCTATGACTTGATTAATGGCTTCCCCACAACTTTTATTCAATTTTATAAATTTTACCACTATGCAGATGCTGACCCTTCAATTTGAATGCCACAAGCTTAACCCGCTTATCCTAGGGAATATCCATATACTGGAAGAAATTTTCTACATTCGTTATCTAGTCTAAAAATTCTTCAACATGCATCCCATTATGTAAATTTGCAATATCAATATTAATTTTGTAATCTGAACTCTTCCCACGCCTCCTTTCATAATCCTCAGCGTCTTCTTCCTTCGAATCGCTTTCTAGCTCTTCCTATATATGTAGCTGTACTTGTCTCGTGGGTTCTAAATTCTGGGGATATATTTTGTGATTAATGCCCTGAAGCACTACTGTTACATGGTGATTATTCTGAGGTTATTCTTGCTATTCAATAATTTCCTCACAGTTGTCTCTTTCCCGCAATAATATCTCTTGTTATTTATGGAAAGCATGAGATTGTCGATTGCTTGCTCTATTACTGCCAACCTCGGATTATCCACATTGTCCCTGTTTTGCAAGATTGTTTCTACAATTATCTGTCTGATAGTCTCCATAGATATTGCCTGCATTCCTTAATCAATGTTATCGGAACGGTTATTCCTTTGTTCGTATAGTCGTACCATGATGATAAGCGAACTTATTCTGATACCAACTGACGAAACAGAAGCTAAAAATTTGTTAAGACGAAAATCAAAGGTTTCTGAATAATACTAATTTTATTGAAAAGAAAACTGAATGAATAAAATTAGAGTTGTGAAGTCATTTTATAACAAACTTAAAAATTGTGAATTTACCAAAATAGGTAAATCTGAAATATAATCTTGTAATAAAATTCTTATATCTGAAATAAGAAAGGCAAAGTAAACAAAAACCGAATCCGAGTTGTAGACAAAAAGATAAAAATCCTAGAAGAATAAAAAAAATAAAAAAAAAATCTTAAAATCTAAAAATGACTAGGAAGGAAAAGGAATTTTCGAGCCAAGCAAGAATTAGAATAGCTTTGGAGTTTAAATTTTGTTCATTTCATCGCAAGCTTCAAAACGGTATATTATACATAAAAAACGGACACATGTAGCTAAAGTTATGCCATCCAAAAGATACACTACTTGTAATACACAACATCCTATATCATTTAGTAATAAAAAGAAACTCGTGTCCTGATAACGTGGGGTGTAAATAGTTTGTAACTGTATATGTGTTACACATAATAGGGTTTTGAAAGGATTAATAAGGGTGCCAATAGCTCTACTCTAATTATTGCCTAGTTAGAGGATTAGAAGAAAAAATATAATTAATTTAAGACCATAAATAACAAATGCTCGTAAGAATTAGAAGGGCCATCATATAAAGGAGAAATGATTATGAGATAAATCAACAAATAATTAAGCAAGTCTACCTATATAAGTCTTCACAACAAAACAGTATTCTTATTACATTGAGATTTCATTAATTATATTCAACCTAATTGTGGTTTGGTTACTTTTCAGAAAAACCAAAAAACTAAAAATCGTACTGGCTCCTCATGATATTATGCTTTGTTTGTTTATTTAATATAGCATGAAATTGAAACTATAATTCTGAAACTTGACACACACACTCTTGTTGGTAGTTATATACCCAATTAAACATAGCTAGATTGTAAAAATTGATCAGTATTAATAATAATGCACCTTCGCATCTTTTTCAATTATGTTTCAATAAGTGGCATATGTGTGTGTGTGTGTAGAGACTAGAGAAAATATGAAAAAAGAATCAAGTGAATTCATTCCACTCTTTCTCTTACTCCTGATTGTTTGTATATATTATTTTCTTTGTAAAAATTACTTTGTCACACATACTTTTAAAAAATATTTAAAAAAAATAACGCATCTCACCAAAGAACACTTGGGAACTCTTTAGAAAATGCCAAAAACAAGAAGAAGAAGAAGAAAAAATATGTTTCCAAAACTTAAAATCAAATCTTCCACCAATTTTTTTTTTTAAAAGTACAAACTTACTTGATCACTCGAATTTTGTGTGGAAAATTGGATGGTCGAGTGATTCTCCTTCATACTGTAATTAATCCTTTGACTTTTTTTTTTTTATATATAAGATAATTAATCCTTGGACTTTTGTTTGATAAGATAATTAATCCTTTGACTACGTGCATAATAATTGAACAAAAAAGGTTTACAATTAAACAAAACCATGTTAGTTAATTCATGCTTAATTTTGGACATTATAAGGAGTTTTAGGAAATTATGGGTGCAAATTCGAACCAATGATATGATGGCACATGGCAAAAGAGTCAACAAAATAAAGCCATTATTTTTTACCAGAACGTCAAGATAGTTTATAGAGAGATGAAAGATAAGCTCCTAGTAGAAAAATGGTAATTTCGGTAAAATGTCTAATATCAGGGGGCATTATCAAAAGTCATAATTTGATGATTAGGACTCATGCATAAATAGTGTGTGTTGTGAAATAAAAAATATCTCACTTTTGGTTAAATACAAGAAACCAATGGCATCATATACTTATTGGGTAAGCAATGAAATAGAGCAACGTTAGCTACCCTCGGCAAAGCCCCAAAAAGCAATAAGGTACATATCGGAGAAGTCGCCGCGTGTCCTATATTAGAGGCAAAATGGTGGTTGAAGGTTTCCTTGCCTCCCAAACTTGTGAATGTCAACATCGTGGAACTACTTGCATAATTACCTAAATGTCCTTATTTGAATAAGAACAACCAATCAATGAGCACCACGTGTCTGAACTTATTAAAACAGGCAAATTCCACAAAAGCTAAAGAGATGCTCCCAAATGATAACCAATTTTGATTTTTCAAAATATTGTATTCATTTTCTTTCTCAGAGCTTATTCACTATTTTCGATAGTTGTAAGGTTCATTTAACTTTAAAACTGCCACTTATCACTGAAAACTTAACTTGTGCATCGAAATATTGTCGTCGACCATCGCTTTCCACCTTTTACGTAAGTTTTGACTGCGTTTTGCAAGACATATCCAACTCATGTTTGGTAGTCTCTTCATCCTCATTTTCATCCCATATTCTTCTCATTTTCATCAAGCACTCAAACCACTTAACTAACCTCCTCCATCTTATGCGTAAATACCTCAAACAAAAGACAGCCTCACATCCCTCTATTCCTTCTCCTCTAAACCATTTTCGTTGTTTTATTTTGGCTCACTCAAAATCCAACTAAAACATAAAGCATTAAAATAGTACCATCTTGTTATTTTCTTCATGGATATATAGAGAAATTAATAATTTTCTATTGATATGATGATGCGATGATGATATGTATGTGTGAATAACTACAAGAAATGACCAGGCTTGTATATTGAATACATTTCAGTTTTCCTATAATCATTTTGATTTGCAAAAACGTATGCAATAGCTTTGACTTTTATTGAAATGATTGGTTGCTGTGAATCTTTGCAAATCTTCGCTGTTATCGATTTGTCACTCGATATGCAATAGCTTGTAGTCAAGCAGCTCAGACTAGATCTGCAAAGCAATGGTCTGATACAATTCCTTTTATTGAATTGGTCTGTTAGAATTCTAAGGTCGAAATTTGAGTCAAGATGATGTTGCAGCAAATTAAATAACAAAAAAAAAAAAAGTGGCAAAATAGTCAAAGCAATGATCCATTAAATATACGTACATTCATATTGGCTTTTTGGCTGTACACACACTAACTCACACGCACATAATTTCAAATATACTTCATGGTGCATGAATTCTATGCCGACCACGTACGTCGGTCGACTTGATGCGCATGGAAACCCATACTGGCTCATCACTTCTTCTCTGCCATTCTTCTCATCAAAGTAGATTCTGATTAACGTCAGAGGTTCTAATAATTAAATCTTAATTGACATAATATTTATTAATAAAATTATAAAATATTAATTTTGTAAATTATAAAATTTATTATGTTATAAATAAATGACACGTAATAATTAAGATTCAATTGTTAGAATCTTTAACATTATTACTGTATCACTAGCTCAACAAATTATCTCAATGTGATCGTGTTCATCATTATCTGGTTTCAAAGCTTGTGAAGTTTTAATACTGGTTGTTTATTGACAGAAGCAAATGGAGCCTTAATTTGCCGCTGGCAAGCCCGCTCAGTTGCTGCAGTCAATTAATTATTGATTGTTATTCACTCTATATATTATTATACATGCATAGAATAATTTTTTATTCAGATATTTTTGATTATATTAAAATTAAAGATAGATAAAAAAATTAAAAAATATATATATTTTTTAATTTGTGTACATTAAATCAATTTATTTTTAAATCTTTTAACTTATTCATAACTTTTAATAGAGTCATAAATCATTAGTTAGAAACCTACTAGAAATAGAGTAAATGCTTAGTTCTTATATTTTGACTTAAGTATTTTTTTAAACCTCATATTTTTAAAAAAAAAATACCTCAAGACAACATTGATGTTAAATATATTATAATGATATCCTTATTTTTCTTTCTTTTTACAATAGTAACTGTGCAATAATATCTTTGGAGATATTAATAAAAAGAAAATAATGATAATTTATCAAATTATAGTTTTTTCATAATGATATTTATTGGTTTAATTTACTAATCTATAATCATTGGTTAATTTTACTAATTAACGTTTCTACAAATAAATTAATCCATATCAAGAATATTGTTAGAATAATATTATTATAAAAGGAAAAAAAAGAAAGGAGAAGAATTCACTATTTTTATCGTTGGTTTAAAAAAAGAAGTACTTTTTAAAATATATAAATTAAATAAATACTTAAAATTAAAATCTAAACAAGTATTTATCGTTGAAATATATATATATATATTGCTTATTCTTTCTTATACAAGGGCCTTCCAAATATTTTTCTTGATCCTTTGGTCCCCCGCTAAATTCCACGTGGAGTCCTTTGGCTATTAAAAGACACGGATGTTTAAACTAGAGAAGGACCGATGTGCTCTATTGTAAAAGTTAGGAATTGTCAAAGCATGCATTTAAAAGATTGTTGTCAATTTAAAAAAAAAAAAAAAGATTGTTGTCAATGGTTGTTATTAATGAATTGGAAAAAGGTCGCCAAAAAAGATTCTTAGAAGTTGCATGGGCAGGATTTAATAATAATTTGATGGAGATATTCTGTGTGCTACGACACGTACGTTAGGTGATGAGAGTATTAAAGTGATAAAATAAAAACGGATTTTATTAAATGTATGTTTGAGATTGAGGTGTTGTATCTTTTAAATTATAATTATCGTAAAAAAATTTATAATTAAAAAATAAAAGTTAATAATATGTAATAAATATAATTTTTAAATAATAATTTTAATAAAATTATTAAAAATATAATAAATTTTATATCATACAAATAAAAAATCACATTAACATAATTAATATATTTTAAAAACTACAACGCAGATAGTGTTTACCAAACACTTTAATACTACAGATTAAAAATTACAACTACCCAATCTCAATCTCAAACGTACATTCTTAAGTCTAGTCTTAATAAATTATGTGAAAATTAATAATTTGGTGGGCCATCACTGTACATAAGTGCCGTTGCATGATTTGCATGGCCATGGATGGTCGGTGAGCGTAGGCTGAGGCTGCTCGGCGATCGACTGCGACTCACTACTCTGAGTGAATTAATTAAGCTGACTTTTGTTTTTCCTTTCAAGTAGCTACGCTGGCGTGAAAACATATATGACCAATAACTCGCAACCAAATCCAACTCGCATTAAATATAAATAAGTTTCCTCAAGTCAAAGAGGAGAGAAGACAATCCACGTTAATTGTGGAACTTGGGAATGGAGCCAGCTCATTGAGCCGAACACGCGTGAGTATTGAACTGACAATTAACGACATGGCTAGAATGCGACTTCAGGTCATAAATAGACAAGACAAAACGAGCAGGACGTAGAATGATGCGTGGGCTTGGGCTTGGGCTTAGGCTTAAGCAGCCCAATGCTCATTATTACTATTGCTATTACTCACGTTGCGGAATGTCTACTACATTTATGATTTATACAAATATTCAAAGCACTGAACCAACGGGTCCAACACCAACCACATTCCAGAAAAGACAAGTTAACAAAAATTGAATTTACGGACAGTTATGGCTTCAAATCGGGGAATTAAAAAGAAGAACATATTGTATTTTATAGGATACATTTGATAAATATATATAATGCATTTACGGTCTACGCGCCTTTGCCATGTTTGTGGGTTTGATGTGAAGTGATGATGTCGTTGGCTTTTGTACTAATTAATTAGAGGGAGATGGTGCCCGTGCCAATACCACTATCACTGTATATAGGTAGGCCACGTACTACACGTGTACGACCATCAAATTAAATGATATACCGCAACACCACATACACGTACACGCATAAATGACACAATAAATGCACTTATCATTACATTTCAAAATCATTATCTCCCAACACAACCGCACAAGTACTATTTTCTTTTTCTTCTTCTTCTCTCTCTCTCTCTCTCTCTCTCTCTTTTTTTTTTCTTGTTTTGCCTTTTCTTTTTTAAATAAATAAATTTTGATTATATGCATGTCAACTACATTCAGGGATTCTTGACTATAAAGAACACCCAAGTCTAAATAATACCAACCTGGAGAAATTCTAGAAGAAAAACTAAGGGAGATTTTTTGTAATTAAGCTTTGGCGTATGCTGAAAAGGGTGAACTTGATATTGGGACATTTTGTCCGTCAATTGATATTGGGCCCATGATGCAGCCAACAATAAATGCCAGTAGCTTACTGCTTCTAGGACTTCTCTAAGGTTTCTGCTTTTCCCACAGCATCTCTTTCCTACATGTTAAAAAGGACACCAGGGAAAAACATCTTAGTAGATGTGAAATGAAATACAAATTCCCACAATTTGAATTCAAAGGAAGCCATTAACATTAGCTTGTTACATCATAGCACCTTGGAAGTTTCTTAGGCATTTAGCATAGACAGTTGCAATATACAATGAGATACATGTCTTACGGTTAGCTCAGTAACAATTGCAGAAAAAGGGAAACAGCATTTGTAATTAAGCATCCTTAGAATTTGGGGCTAAAAACAATTCTCTGTCATGCTTAGTATGCATTTTCTTCTCTTGGTTGAAGTTTATTAATTCTCTGATTTGAAATGGATGTCAGATGGAAATGAATAACTGGAAGATAAATGACAATTTCATGAAGGTTATTTAGGTCACTTGTGGATCACTTGCATTCAAAATAAATCATTGAGTTTTGTTGCATCAGTCTGCCTGCCTATTTCATTCACCATATGTATTACATGTGCTGAAGATCACTGTCTGCAATACAATAGAAGCAGCTGTCTTAAATTGTTCAATTTTACTAGGAAGAAAGACATTTTCCAAGTAGATCTTACACATCTTCTCTCAGTTACCACCATTCTACCAATTCTCTCGAGCAACCCTAAAGCTCTTGCTGGAAATTGGTTCTGAGTGGGTACATTGGACCCAAATATAGCCACACGTTTTTAAAAATAACTAAGTTGCTTTCATAGTAAATTTAGAATGAAGCCAAGCCTGGAAAAATTTTACCTCTTCAGAGCTATTCTAGAAAATACTGATGTATTGGAAGGAGATACAGCAGTTTGATAACAAGTTTTCAAAGCTGCAGTTTTATTCACAGCATCAGTGTTATTGATAGAATTAAATGACAAAATGACAACATTGAAAGTGGTTGACTGGAAGACATATACGGAACGAAAGATGTAGATGATGACTGAGTGTTTGAAGAAGGATTTATTAACAGCCTGTATAATCCTTTCTCAGCAAGTCCCTGCATCAGCATTTGCCCCTTCAGTGTATCCTTCACAAAACAAAACATTACCAAGAAATTTAACAGACAAGTTATTATCTGCAGCAGGTTTGGAAATACTTAACAGGTTCTTGGTAATGGAAGGAACCAGTAAAAATGTCTTTGAGTTCTATAGATGAGTGTTTTGTATGTTTGTGTTTGATATTGGAGCTTTTAAAAGTAAGAAATGCATCATCAATATGAGTTATGGTCAGACCTTGTCCATTGCCAATGATGAGTTGATCTGATCCATTGAATTGCTCTCTGATCTGCATATTTTCCATGCTATTTGTTAGGTGATGAGTAGCTCCACTATTAAGATACCAACCTTCATCAGCTGGACCTTCATAGTTTGTAACATAGGTAGCTGCAGGAGTGGATTCAAGAGAATGAAATGGTTGATTCATGGAATTGACATCACATATCTGGTAATTGGAGTAATCAACAGCATATGGCCTCCAAAAGGTGCAGCAAAGCTGGTGTGTGGCTCAAGATTAGCAAGATAGGCTGACCTTTAACTTCTTCCTCTTCCAAAGTTCCTAGACTGGTACATAGTTCTCATATCTATGCCAGCAGGCATCAGCAGTGTGGCCTGATTTATGGAAAATTTGGCATTCTGATATAGCTTCACCAGATCCACCTTCACTGGAGAATGGAGTTTTGTTATATAGTGTTGGCCTGTAAGTTTGCACAAGCATCAATTGTCCTCGACCATAGCTATGAACACCATTGGAAAACTTCTTTAAATTGGCATTGAATAACACACCCCTGCCAGCATTGAAATTTCTGTTGCCAACATTCAAGTGACCCTGATATCCTCCTCTCCTGTTATAACCCCTAGCCTGAGAGTAGTTCACATTCATCGTTCCACAATTTGCATTGAATGCAGTCTTAGCACTTTGGTTTTGTTCCATTCCAGCTGCATGTGTTAGGAGCAGTGCATATGCGTCATCATAAGACATTTTATTTGCAGTGATTATTGAGGCAATATCTAAGTATCCAGGTCCCAATCCATTCAAGATTTGAATCAACAGATCTTTTTCAGAAAGTGGACTACCAGCACATGCAAGCTTATCAGCAATAGCTTTCACTTTTGAGCAGTATTCTTCAACAGTCATATTTTCCTTTCTAAGTACATTCAACCCATATCTTAAGTTGCAAGATCTTAGCTTCAGATTGAACTCCAAACTGTTTCTCAATAGATTTCCATGCTTCAAATGAATTATCACAGTTAAGAATTGAGCTTAAGATACCTTCACTGATTGAGAACAAGATCCAGCCATGGAGAGTTTGATCCTGTGATCTCCAGTTGATGTAGGCTGGATTCTTAGTTTTCTGCACTGGTCCATCAGTTCCTGTGAAGGAAATGTATTGATCTGGTATAATTAAGCCATCAGAAATGAGATGCTCAAGACGATTTCCTCAGATTGATGTGAGAACTTGCTATCACCATAACAAGAAATTTGCTCGATCAAGTTTGACTGGAGAGCTGAAGATAATGAGATCTGTGATGGTTGATTATTGGTGTTTTGATTTGAATTAGACGTTGTACTGCTTGAACTAGCCATGATTGGCTCTGATACCATGAAAGAAAGGTGAAACAGAGATGTTTGTTTACTGAGAAAATGTAAGAAAGTTCCAGAGAATTTGTAAATCTGAATTCTTCTTATTTGATGAATAAAATGATACAATACAGCTGTTATTTATTCAAGCATTTCTTGATCGTGATTTCTATAACTAATCAAAGAGTAACAATCGTTAAATCACAGCTGGTTTCAACAACATACATTCCATGCTACTAACAGACTGAGCTGAGCTGGCTCTTCAACTTGAACTTCTCTTTCTTCAATTCTCCACAATGAGCTGCTTTAACATAGACGCAGACATACATCTATGCAAGCAAGGGTTTTGTACCAGTTATAAACCCCCTTTGTAGTAGTGTAGATTCTTTTGGACGCCAGCAATAATTTGGTGGATGATTGTTGATTGAAGTAATAAAATATGACGTCAATGTCTGAAAAAGGCCTAAGGTTTTCATTTCTTTATCATTTTGCAATTGCAAACAGAGACAAAACATGGCAACAATTTGGTATTAAATGTACGCAAGCATAGAAAAAGACGTTATAATCAACAAGCCAAAGAACTTTTCTCTTTTATTTGTCAACTTGGATCTCAGTAGGCAGCCAAAGAAGTACAATTACGAAGCTAGCAGACGGCTAACTGATTAGAGAAATGGGAGAGACAGAAAAGTTTGTGCGACAGGTACTGAAGGATACTTGGCATCATGGGTTGTCAAATTTCTACATTCTCAAGGTTACATTGTCCATGGAACTGTTAAGAGACCCCAGTAAGTTTCTAATCTGACTTTCATGCTCTTCTTTGTTTACTTTGTCTATTAACTTGACTCCCGGAATTTGTTTTCAGGTGACAAGAAGAATGCACATCTAAAGAAATTGGATAATACTTCTGATGAAAACCCTGCATCTCTTCAAAACTGATTTGCTAGACTGTGGGGGTCTTCATGCCGCAATTGAAGTGCTTTCCATATTACCTGCCCAGTTCCCTCTCAAGCTAGCGCATTTAAACCAGGGGCAAGAGTCCTACCTACATCCCTTTTCAATCCATGTGAAAACTTTGGTAACAAAAACACAGCCTCATAATATTGATGCTGGTTGCACAAATGCAGCCAGCTTTTACTGGCACAAGAAATGTGCTAAATGCATGCATAAAAGCCAAAGTGGAAGAGTTGTGGTTGTGTCATCAATTGGCCAAAAGGTCAGGCTAAGGATGAGGAATGCTGGACTGACTTGGAATTTTGCAAGGCAATTGAAGTGTTCAACTAACATGTCAAATTTATACTAATCCATTTCTATTCTTTTATGGTTCATAACGAACTAACCTAGTTTATCTGAACATCTGTCATCAATGCCATTAATTGTGTTGCTTAAACAATAGCAGAAACTGAAACTTGGTAGTATGTGAAAAGAGGTGAACTCAACAAAGTGACAATTTGTCCATCCATGATTATTAATGGGCCGATGCTGCAATCCACCATGAAATCCAGCTGCTCATTTCCTCTTAACGTATTTGAGTTTTGAGAGGTTTCTGTCCTCTTTACACTAGAATTGTTCCTTTTCATTTCTAGATTTAAAAATGCCATGATAGAACATTGCAAAGTAAGCATCGATAATCAATTGAAACCCAACTGCGCTGCCCGCAATGATTGCAGTCGGCTAAAATTTCGATGAATTCTTAATTATTCCCATCACCAACCATATCATTCCAAGTTGATACTTGATGGTGTATTTGGACAGGATTTTGAGTAAATGCTGAAGTTGTGTGTATCGTGCCTAGCTAGCTAGGTTACTATTGCCGACTGTCACAATTCTGCAAGTATGACAACCAGTGTCAATTTGCTTATTGATTTTTCATCTGAAAACTATACTAATACGAAAACCAGATGGATCTGAATCAACAGTAATGGCATTCGCGCATTGATTCATTGATGTTTGTGATGCGGCTGGTGCAATCTTGCAAGTGTACGAGAAGACGGATGTACATGTCATCACATGAGATTACAACACAGGATTTGGTGCAAAAGCTGAAGCGCTTTTATCCGAATTAATTACTGTACTGCTATCCCAAGAGGTAAAATAAGTATGCAACACTAATGGTACCAAGTGCCATTCGCCAAAACACAACTATGAAGTCGTACAGTACGGTGGCCAAAAGGGACCTTTGATCGATAACTGCACACCCCAGCTGTCATAAAATTTCCATTTTTTTTTAATTTATTTTCGGTCCAGTCATTATCTTTTGTGTATGTCTTTGCAGTTCCAGTGATGTAGAGACATTGGTGAAGTCGAGTTCAGATAGACCGAAGAACTTAGGATGGAAGTATAGGCCATTAGAGAAGACACTTGTTGATGCTGTCAAGTGTCAAGAACTATGAAGAAACTGGTGCCATGGCAAATGATTAATCCATCCACCACCTTACATGTTCCTTGGGGCTACTTGCAAAAGTTCTCAAGTCAAAAAAGCTGTTGAATCCCATGATTACAGTTTTCTTTTCCCTGTTCTTGTGGATCTTGACATCAAAATGACAGTGTTCATATGTAATTTGAGTAGTGATCTAGTAGGTGATATTTCCTCGTGTTGTTATATAGCGATATTTCCATGTAACATTGCATTCTTAATTCATATTTTGACCCAATTTACGAGGCATCATGAAATCATGCCGCGGATTCAGCTACGCATCTTATCTTATGATTTCAGTACAAACTGTGCATGAATTTCAGTTAAAATTTGAAATAAATCATAAGATAAAAGGGGTTTCTTCCAAGCTCTGGATAGAGGGTGCAGTTTTGCCGCAACAGCTGGTGGGATTAAAAAGAAAAAACAGTAATAAAGATGTTATCCGACCACAAATCTTTGTATTAAAGTGCTGTGAGAAAAAAAAACATATATCATGAAAGCGACAGAAACATCCTTTGTATTCTTCGAAGCGGTTATGAAAATTTCTATGCCTTCTGTGTTGTGGTCCCTTAACAAAATAAGTAGCGAAAATGCCATGGTAGCCCCAAAACAGGTGTGCTTGGACCCCATTGAACCCTCGCCCTAGCCACTGGTTCCGTTTGTTACTCTCCAATTTTCCAATTAAATTAATAGTATATGTCCTTTCACGAAAAAATAAAAATATAGTATTACGAACTTCAAACCCGTCACTACAAGGCATTGGTTCTTCAATACTTTCTGTTGTTCTGGGTGGGCGGCGCAAGTTGATTCGGCTTTATAATGAGACAGAGTATTGGTGATAACTTCTCTTGAAATCACATCAACCATTTTAAATGAAAATAAAATAAATAAATGTCAATAATGATGATGTATTTGCTGTCACAGCCAGCCTGCAACTTCATCCATTATGATTTAGTTACGTGGACATCTCCATCAGACCATCACCTTCACAATGTCTATTTACTTCCTCAAGACTGTGTTTGATGTTGGATAAAAAGTGGGATTAAATTAATTTAAATAATAAAAAATTTAATTTAATTTAATTTAAAATCATGTTTAATTGTTACGATTAATAAATTAATTTAAATTTCAGTTTAATATTTATAGAATTATTAATCCTTATTTTCACATGGGTTTGATAAGATTAGGTTTCTTGTAATATAAATTTATTACTAATATTAAAATTTTATTCCATAATTTATTTTTAACTTTTTTAAAAAATTTAAGATTAAATCAAAATTTTGATTCAATAATTTCTATTTAACCAGTATATAATACATTAAACATAAAAATTTATTCAATTATTTAATTACAATAATATTGAAATTTGAATATTAAATTTAACAAATAATCATATGATTTAAAAATAATATATAATTTAAATAGTTATTTTAGCTTCAATAAATTAAATTTAACACAGTCTTATCTGACACTATATCAAACAAAAGACAGTTCTATATAATATAGTGTAATCTAATATAATCTCAATAGTTAATCCAATCCAATTTAATATTTCAAACGTAACCCTAGGCCCTTACATGTGTATATATTATGACAAATTTGGTAATACTGTAGTTTTTAAAATAATTGTTGTTAGCTGTGTTGTAAAAATAATCAACTGTAAAGATAATCAGTTAAATATTTGATAAGTTTTATTTTTATAAGTACTATAAATTTTCAAAATAATTGTGAGTATTTGGTAAATTTATTATTAAACTACTGTAAAAAATTAAATGACTAAAATGGATATAAGTATGATAAAATTTACTTAAACATATAAAAAGATATATATACTATATTTTTTATTGTGTATTATAATGATTTAATTAAAAATAAAATTTATATAATAGTGATTTTATTTCTTTTATTTTTATAATAAAAAATTATTAAAATATTAATTTTATTTTTAATTTGAATAAGGATAGTTTTGGGTTTACGTAATAATTATAAAGTATTAAATGATAAAATTGATTCTTAAAATTATAATATAAAAACTACCCCTTTCCTACTTTTCAAATCAGCCAAAATCAGCTGTAGGAGGAGTTAATTTTGATAAAAATGATTTTGAATTTTTTTTATCAAATATTGAAATTAATTTTTAAATTTTTAAAATCACTTTTAAATCTCCAAAAGTAATAAAAAGGAGTCCTTAGTGTATATTATATGCATACGGACAAAAGCAAGGATAATTAAGAATAAAATAAATTAATCACAAATTTTAAAGAGATGATGTTATTTGAATTCATTAAAATACTTTATACATATAGTTATTAATAATTTTTTTATTAAGTAATTTATTGGAAAGGACACGAAATTATAAATTTAAAAATAAATAATATTTTACTCACCCACCACTCGGGATTAACAATACTTCAACCACAAAACGTCAATTTTATTCAATAGCAATCATCATTATAATTTTTATTTAACATTATGTTTAATTAATTTATTTATACTTTTAGGATAATTTAACAATAAAATTTACTAAATACGTACACTTACTTTTAAAAATCTCAGTCATTTTTTGAAAATAAATATAACTAAATAATTCACTAATTTTATTAATAATTAATTATTTTTACAGTACAATTAATATTAGTTATTTTAAAAATTACAACATCACTTAACTAGCTCATAGTTATCAAATTTTAATCAAAATTTAATGTATTTTTAAACTTAGGTTTGATTTTATAGTAAATCAAAATATTGACCGAACCAGTTGGTTTTGGAAAAAAAAAAAAAAGAATAGAAAGGAATCAGTTACAATCAAGAAAAACGAACAATCCAATTTGGATCGGGCGTTACTTGTGTGTAATTTTGCCCACTTCTGATGCCCTCCATTGATGGTGTTATGTATTGAGATAATTAGTGAAACGAAAATAAATTTGTGATCATTTTGCTTTTAAGGAATGGTAGTAATAGCTTCAAGAAAAAGACAAGCCGAGCTGAAATAACGATCTTGTCGTGTTACTATAAACAGAAAGATGAAATAAGACTTTATACAAAAGTAGATGACAAAGTAGATATATAAGATACCGAGCAAATTATTTGTTACCGACTGACTGACTGGCGACTGGACAGAGACCGTGTTAACTCCGTGTGCTCTGTTCTGCCTTCTGTGTCGTGCGTAGGACAGCTTCTTTTATCGGACGTGTGAAAAAATAAATAAATAAAAGAAAAGAAAAAGAAAATTAGGGTTTAGAGATTAGACAGGGTTAGAGAGTTAGAGAGCGGGTCCCATGCCCACACTATCCCAATCTGGCTTTGCTCAAGAACTCTCGAAGACAAAAGAGTGTCTTTCATTTTATATAATTTCAGAGTCTCTAGTTTTTGACAAAATCAAAAATCAAGTTGATCTTTTTATTCTTTTCAAATAGGTCCATTCTATTATCAAGAAGGACGGAAGCAGGAGGCCGTGTCATGTGCGATGATGACTCTTTCTATTTTTCACATGGTTGTTGTTGTTGTTGTTGTTGTTGTTGTTGTTGTTGTTGTTGTTGTTGTTGTTGTTGTTGTTGTTGTTGTTGTAAGGTGGATTATATATATATATATATACTATTGCAATTTATCATTTTCCGTAAATTAATCTTTGAAATAAATAAATAAATAAAAGCTCACTACAGACTACACCAACAGCAGCAGGGTTTTTTTGTAGTAAAAGTATAAACTATGTTTCAATTTGTAAGTTTTTGTAAAATATTTGTATTCAAATGTTATTATACTTTCTCAACTTTGTCGTACGTTTCTCCACTTCGGTCCTCTGGGATCTTCAGTGCAAATCATGACTACCCTTCTTCTTCATCTTGCGCTCTTAGCTCCCCATCATCATCAACATCAAAAACTGCCACAAAATCAATGAAAAATATAAAAACAAATCCATCCTGTCCCTTCTTCCGCAGTCCTATTACTTGTGTATAAAAATAATTATTGGCCAAAGCCACTATTAGTAATTTAGTATCACAATTTTGCCTTCTTAGATTCTTTTTACAAACTTATGCCCACCACCCACTCTTGCTGGCCCATCTAGGGTTTTTCCTCTTGCTTTTTCTTCTATTTATCTGATCTTTTTCTTGTCATCTTTTTATCAAAGAGTTAGCTCACCAGGCTCTTCTTTGATTCCCTTTCAATTCTATGGATTCCCAGTATATATATATATTTTTTCCATTTCAAGGGTTTATATAGGGTTTTTCTTCTACCATGTGGGTTTTTATCAATTGGGTTTACTTTAGTATCACTTGATTCTATCTAATTGATCTTCTTTCTTCTTCTCTTTCTTTCTTTTTTCTTTTTTCTTTTTTTTTAACTCTCTCTCTCTGTCTATCGATAAGATTCTTCATTCAGTCTTGCTCTGTTTGTTTATTTATAGTAAAGTATCTATCTTTTTCATATCTTTGATGGCTTTTCAGTCGATTCCGGGTCCTGGCTCGGGGTCGAGTTCAAGTTCAGGGTTTCAGTATATGAATTCTCCTTTTGGAGATACCACTTACACTAAAGTCTTTGTTGGAGGACTTGCTTGGGAGACTCAAAGTGAGACCATGAGACGATATTTCGAGCAATTCGGTGAGATTCTTGAGGCTGTCGTTATCACTGATAAGAATACTGGGCGATCCAAAGGCTATGGCTTTGTGAGTAGTTATTGATATTCTGGTTAATTTTGTTTAGTATATTCAAGTTTGGATATTTGTAGAACAGCTTGATCTCTTGAATTTAATGCAATGGTATATTATGTAATTTGTGCCTGCTGTTTGGGATGATCAAAAAGTGCTAAATGTCAGTTAATTTGTGATGGAATGTACTTGTTATTACTTGGTTAGTATTGTTCTTAATTGATTGCAGTTGTTGACAAATGTTAACTGATGTGTGAGGTGAAATTCATGGTTGTAGAATGACTTGGTTTTCTGTTTGTATTTTTATGGAGGGTGTAGGTGACTTTTCGAGAACCAGAGGCTGCTAGGAGAGCCTGTGCTGATCCAACTCCAATCATTGATGGTAGGCGAGCAAATTGTAATTTGGCTTCGCTTGGGCGACCTCGGCCACAAGTGCTCTATGGTATCATATCTATTGTGTTTAGTTGGTCCATATGTGCAACTGATGTTCCATTTGGCAGTTCTATTATCTATTGCATCATGATTACTTTTCTGATACCCGTAGGACGTCTGAGACCAGCTGCCCTATTCAGTGGCAGTACTCAAGCCACACGTGGACCTTACATTGGAAGTTTTGGCTACCAGCAACCACTTCCTTACAACTACCAACAGGGAATGGTGTATCCTTCTTATGGGTAAGTTTTAAGTTTGATTATAAATTGAAATTCGTTGAGTAATAAAGTCCAGTGCTAAATCAGTTTTGCTTCTGCTCCACCCTTTGTTCTTTTGTCAAAGCTAATGGACTAGCAGATTTTAGTATTAGAACTTCTTGCCTTGCATGTAACTGACTGACTGACTGACTGACTCACTCTTTAGTAGGCCAGGTCATGGGCCTGCACTCCATGTAGGGAAAGATATGCATATTTCTCCATATTGGCCTTTATATCTGTTGGGTAAGTGACAGCTTTAGGGTGAATATGTGGTGATAGCTTTATGTTTTCAACATATGAGCATCAATTCTTTCCTATGTCTGATGGAAAGATCAGCTGCCCTTCAGTTGAATTGGGTACATCTCCTTTGCAACTACATTTCTTTCTTCCATCATTCTGTTTTCCTTTGTTGCCAGTTTGTGCATTTACCAATCACAAAATTGAATATGAGCTTAGGGTTTAAGTTGCTCTAGGGATAATTAAACTTTTCCCTAGATTTCAAGGTTGATCATGTGGTCCAAACTACAGAGATGTGACATAGTGTGATTGGTAATTGCAGGTGGTAGTTGCAGATGATATGTGCCCAAGTTCAATGTTTATTGTACAGGCAAGAATCGTGTTCTTTTTTCTATAAGAACCATAAAAGAACCTGATAAATCTTGGTTTCAGTTTTCAGGTCTATCTTTTATTAGTTTATTTCGGATGTACTAGGGATGGCTTCTTAATAGAATAGGAGAATGCTGCCTTTAGTGCAGATGTAAAACTTGGATTCCATCTATGCTATGGATAATGTATATAACATTCTCCATTTATTCCATGCAGTGTCATCTTTCACGGCTACATTCTCAATCTACCCACAATGTTTTGTTAATATTGACATTCCATTTATTGAATGGTTGTCCTATCTGTGCAGGTATGCTACATATGGAACCGAATATGTTTACCCTCAGGTATATGGTACTCCATATTGGTAGGAGCAATCATTACTTATTGTGAGGGTTTAATGTGTTCGTAGTGCTGATTACTCATATTTGTTGCATGTTCTTGTCCTAATGGTAGGGTGTTTACAATCCATACCAGCAGTACGTTCCGATATATGGAGTACCTGGGACAGTCAACACAGCTGTCTATCCTTATGGGCAATTGGGTCAAACAATCCCTGGAAGCCATGGTTATACACCAGTGCAGGGGTATGGAATGCCTGGTCATCAGATTGTGCAGTTCAGTGGACCAAATTTAAATGCAATCACAACATCACCTATTCCTACAGTTCAAGCACCATATCCTACTGGTAAGTTTTATTGTCTTAGAAACTATATATTGAAAGTATGATTTTTCTTTTTACATCCTGCCTCAAACACTGGCGTACTCTGTCAATGTTGGAGCCTCTGTATGCGTATCACACAAGTTCATAATCCATGTGATTAAAGGTGGATCAGCAAGTGATGGAATAGTTTATGTTGAATAGTGCCTTATGAATATTTATTTATCCACTGAATGTGCACTTATCAAAGAGTGTAGGACCATCATTTAGATGAATATGAACATATAGTCCCCTTTTGAGTTTTAATATTTTGCCAGTGCATGCTACTCCAGGATTCAATTAGGTTGATGAAGTTTTGTTGGATAATCTTGAAATTTGAAAGTCAGGCTTTATTGTTTTATCTAGGTTTCATATCCAATCACTAACTAAACAGAAAATAGCTAAGAATGCTAAAAATCTTTTATGCGAATGGTACATCAAGGTTGAATTACTTTGTCTTAATCACATAGTGTATCAGCCCTTAAGAATGTAAATTGGAATTTTGAAACTCAGAATCTAGCAAAGTTACAATGGTAAGGGGTAGATGACCTGAAAAGGTAGTTGGAAAGAGACTTTACCCCAGGAGAGCGCAGAGCAGTATTCTTAGGTTGTTGATTTAGAAAAGGAGAAATTAAATGTCAATGAAGAGACCCATGATTATTGAGGAATCCTAACTTGAAAATTTATTATATTGTGTTTCATAAAGAAAAATATTACGTCAATAGACCTGATCAGTATATTTCGTTGGCTTTATCAGGTATTCCTGCTCCTGTTCAAGCGCAACATCAATTTTTAGTTCCTGCTCCATCTCAGTTCATGCAAGGTGGCGGTTCTGACCGAACAACTGGGTGAGAGGTTGATCAAGGTCTGTGGTATTTAAACTCTGGGGTTATGCTGTCCCTCCCGTCTTGTTACCAAGTACTATAATATGGTTGGACTGTTTGTTTTCAGGTCTCCTTAGATTGCAGCAGGACTAAGAGTAGTGGGACTGCTACTTGAGTGGCGGGCTTCGGATCTAGCCTTGCAAATTAATTTTATTGCATTCTAGAGGTAAAATTATCTTCTTCACTTCTGTGGATTGCTGATAGCTTGCTAGTTATATTGTTATCTTCAATTCTTTTCTTCCCTTGTTTCTTCATTATCTGTGTATTTGCTGTTATACTGTTTTAAGCATCTTCATCAAACCTAAATCCTGCTCATTTTGTCATTATGCAGGTCATCGAAAGTCATTCTCACCAGAGATGTCTATTGTCTGAGTCGCTCTCGCACCATATGGGTGGAGAAGGAAAATGGAAGATGCGGGTGCTCTTCCTTTACCTTAGTGTATCTAAAAACTTCATAGTTCATATGCTGGTGATGCTCAGGATGAGTATCGGCATGCAACCATGCATTGATGGATGCTAGAACAGGGGATTTTAGCAACCATGTAGGAATAAAAACAGTGTAAAAAGAAGCTCGAAAAGACAATACAAAACAAACATGGTAGAATCAATTTATGATTCTTTTATAGGCGTAGTCCCAGCATTCGGGTGTATAGAACCAAGGTGTTCTCTGGTGACCTGCATTGTATTTACGTGTCATTGAAACTTTTGTGCATATTAGTTTCTCTAGGGGTTTTTTTATTGGTCACTTGTTCAACATATGTTACGTCCGTGGTCTGAGAGCCGGTCCTCAAAACATGGGGAAAGCTTCAGGTTCATTTAATTTCAAAGAAACGTGTGTGTATTCGCACTCCTGTGGATCAATTAAATGGAAGGCGCTTCGTAGTTCAATTTAGCACCGGTTAGTAATAATATAAAAAGCTGAAATTTGGTCATCGATTCAGATGGTTTGAACCGAAATGTCGATAATTTGTGTGATTTAATTCCTAATTTACACGGGGCATAATTTCATTATTTATGTGAAAAGGAAATTA